>PITA01000408.1:0-173912 GCA_004023965.1 Spilogale gracilis | reverse complement strand
GTTTTTAAATTCTCCCTTCCCCTCCGTAAGAATATAAGCTCTACACGGGCAAAGACTCTCTAAAGACCTAAACGTCTAGAAAAGTTCTGGCCCATAATAGACATGAAATAAACAATTACTGAATGGATGCATTAGATTCCACATGTGTGAGCTTCGGTGTGATTCCTTTCCGTGGGGAATGAAGAGCCAGTCTCTCTGGGGAAAGGTGCTCTGGAATTCCACTTAGCTCCTTAAAAAATGAGTAAGCTCTGAGTCTGAGGACACTGTATGTTTTAGGAATCCTCTTGATCATTATTTTCACCTGTTTTGTGTCATTTAATACCTGCTTCGTTTGCCCCAATCTTCTGTGCATTTGGTGGTTGTATTATTCATTATGGGTAGATACAGCCTTTTTGTCATTAGTCTTTAATTGCAATACTTGAAGAACATTTCCTATGAAAAATGATTTACGAATGAAACCCACATCTCACCTTGGATAATTATCACGGGTCTGACTAATGTGTGTGGAGCCCTGCATGGCAGGAGGCCTCTTTCCAATGACAGTGTGTTGATTTTTTAATTAACGAAGGTGAAGTAGCATTTTTGCTTGCAGACTTACAGTTTAAACTTGTGACATTTGTCACCAAGAAAGATTTCTGGAGAGCACACAAGTTGAACTCAAGTAAATATTGCCAGTCCTGGTGCATTAACATCTTTTGCATAACACACAAGGACCGCTTTTAGGACAAAGGATTTTTCTTCATATCAACTAAATCAGTAAAAGCACTTTCCAGTGCCCTGATCCATTTAATAAATCAGGGGCTATCTAAGTAAGAAAAGAGCATAATTTATTTAGTTTTCTTTTGTAGAGAGAGAAACGAAATGCCATTTACCTGCTTTACAAATTAACAAAAGGGGTCCAAAACTTTATTTAATGAATGCAACAACTAAAAATTAGACCACAGTCATATTTTGTGGTCAGTTAACGGGGGGAGAAGGGAGGTCAGGCAACTGTGCAGAGAAGCAGATTTAGGAGAAATTGAGAGTAATTTACTGAAATATAGAGATGGAGACATGTAGGCACAGAGGGGGACATTGTCCATCTTGAACCAGCCTCATTTAGAGCTGGAGGGAACCAGAGACAGAATCTGGTTCAAACTCTCTTTATAGCAGTAGAAGACCCGAAGCTGAGGAAGATGAAGGGCCTTGAGGAAAGACACAACCAACCCTGAACAGCCAACAGAGCGGACAGGGAGAGAGATACCCAGAGGCAGGAAGGAGGCCTGATAGGTGTAGAGCCTCAGAAGACCAAGAACAGAAAGAATCAAAGACAGGCAGAAAAATCTACCCCTTCTAACCCCTCATGGAATGAGGCTGTATACGTGAATAATGAAGTACATCCATATATCTCGTTGCCTTAATGATACAATAAAAATATGATCTAACCTCAATTGATTTGCTCTGCCCATTGAACCTTTTAAAATCTTCCAATTTTTTTGTCATATTAATGTTACTTAGTCTTAAAAATCCCTTCTTCAGACTCTCAACTATTAGTGGGACTCATTAAGTATGTTATTTTTAAATTAAAACACATTCCAGGTACACTTAGTGGTTCAGTCAGTTAACGGGCTACCTTCAGCTCAGGTCATGATCTCTGTGATCTCCAAGGATCCAGCCTGGCATCTGTCTCCCTGCTCAGAGGGAAGTCTCCTTCTTCCTCTCCCTCTGCCCCTCCCCCTGCTAGTGCATGTACTCTCTCTCTCTCATAAAGAAATACAGTCCTTGGGGCTCCTGGGTGGCTCAGTTTGTTGGGCAACTGCCTTCGGCTCAGGTCATGATCCCGGAGACCCGGGATCGAGTCCCACATCGGGCTCCCTGCTCGGTGGGGAGCCTGCTTCTCCCTCTCTCACTCCCCCTGCTTGTGTTCCCTCTCTGGCTGTGTTTCTCTCTGTCAAATAAATAAATAAAATCTTTTTAAAAAAAGTATAGGTGACACTGGGTGTGGAGCATGGGCAATGAATCTTGGAACACTGAAAAAATAAAATAAATGTAAAGTAAAAATAAATAAATAAATAAGATAAACATAATAAAAAATAAATTTAAAAAAGTATAGGCGAATAATGATATCATTTTGGATTAGATTTATTATATTATTTTTAGATTGGGCTTTATAAGCTTAATGCCAAACGCACAAGTAATACGAAAAAGAAAGAGGGGTGTGACCACCTAAACATTCATAGGAGATAAAGAAACACCATGTGTAAGTTAAAGACATGGGCTGGAAGGATATCGTTGCCAAATGTATAACAAAGAGTTAAAGCCCAAAATATTGTTATCAATCAATAAGAAACATATCCTTGCCTGTTCTCCAAAAAAAAAAAGCAAAGCACATGAAGAAGCAAAACCTAAGAATGGGAAAAACATAAAAATCATTCAACTCATGGTGTTTGAAGCCATGCACACTAAAACAATAAACTCTTTTTTCTCTCTAGCCTATAAATTCAAAGGGATTCCGCCTAGTATTTGAATTGGTGTGGAGAGGGTGGGAATCGCATATCCTACCTGTGAAATACAAACTGGCAAATTCTTGGAGGAAAATGTATTTCAAATGCTTTGAAAATGTATATGACTTTTATCCAGCAATTGCACTTCTAAGAATTAATTCTAAGGAAATACTGCACAAGTGGCAAAGGTTTTCTACAAGAATATTTATTAGAGTGTCATGTAAAATGAAAGTCGGACTAAGCTTAAAAGCCCAATGGTAATGAGATGGCAAAGAAGTTACAGAGCATCACGGAATGGGATGCTTTGCAGATATTAACCAGGATGTTGTAGTTGTACATTTATTGCTTGGAAAACGTTTTATGATCTATTGAGTGCAAAAAGCAAATTTCCAAACAATGTGTATATATCATCATCCCATTTCTTCCTTTGTTTTATTTTTTCCTTTTTTACACATGTATATACACAGATAAACAGAAAAAGCAGGGAGCCTGAGTGGCTCAGTTGGTTAAGCGTCTGCCTTCGGCTCAGGCCATGATCTCGGGGTCCTGGGATGGAGCCCTCAGTCCTTGGGCTCCCTGCTCAGCGGGGAGTCTGCTTTTCCCTCTCCCTCCACCCGCGTGCCCCTTGCTTGTACTCTCTCTGTCAAATAAATAAATAAAATCTTTTCCCAAAAAGTAGAAAAAGCTGTTTGCTGATAGTAAAAGTAGTGATATCTGTGTAGCATTACACATTCTCTTTTTCATTCTGCGTATCAGCATGTTTATGGTCCGCACTGTGAGAAATGATTACATTTGTTATAAGGAAAAGGAGCGAGCAGGAGATACCTAACAACAACGATTTAAAATTTTCAGCGTGTTTTGATAGGTTATAATTGTCTTAATTGACTAGTGGCAAAAAAAACATGAAAGGCTGGGGATTTATCGAATGAAAGGCCCTTTGGAAAGTCCTTATTGCAGGAGCAAAAGCCACAGTCGCTAAAATGATTGATGCCAAATAGAAATTTTAACACACAAAGAGTGACTAATGAATTGAAATTCTTCCAAATCATAGCAAAGGCCCAGATTTCTTTAGCCCAGAGGTGTAGGAAGCTGAGCTGACAAGCAGATTGCAGAATGGGAGATCCTTCCAAGTGGTTGTTTTTAAGAGCTTCTTCTTCCGGCTACTGTCCCGTATCTTTGATCAAAAAGGGCGCTGGACTCTCTTCAGTTAATCTTCTATTCAATTATTTTATTTGATAATAAATAATAACCCCTGGAGGAGTCTCCTTCAAACTTGTGTACTACTCCATGAAACAATGCAAGGCTTGCGTTTACAGAGGTAACGGGGCAAGTCATTGGCCATTTCATGGCCCAGGACTTACACACATAAGCAAATGAATCTGTCTCTGCAACTAAAGCCTTTGATCCACCAGCCCAGTCTGATAGTCTGCTCCATTATGTGCTTCTTCTCAACGGACCCAAAGAAGTGATTAGAATATTTTGGAGCTACGACTCCTTGAAGAAACCTTGGAGCTTCCCTAAGCCTCAGTATCCTCATCTGTACAATGAGGGTAATTATAATGCTTGCCTCGCCAGGCTGTTGAGACGATTGGGTAAAAAATATTTAAGTAGGGTGCTTAGTAGAGTATCTACTACACAGCCCTCAAGAAAAAAGTAACTTCTATTAACAATATTTTTATTTTGCTAAATCCCCAGCAGGTATTTCTTTTAATAATTTCAACGACTACATATTTTGTTTACTTTCTGGAAAAGTTTGTTACCCTTACATGCAGACGTGTATATAAACTTGAGTTCCTCCTTCTGTACCAGCTGCTGAAAAGAAATCGTAGCCAAGGTTATTACAGACATAATTAAATTCACTTGTGATATAATGCTCAGATGCCTCTTTCTGTGAAATTCATTAGGAATATTTTAATATTTTCATGCTCATGAACCTCTAACTCTGTAATTTAGAAAATCACAGAGAACTTGTTCGTTGTGCTGTATGTCTTGCAACAGCATTTAGACAAAAAGCAGTAAAGTTTAACCCGAGCTGGTGATCCATGTGGTGTGGATGACTTCTGTGCAAAAATACCAGTTCCAACTTCTGACCATCCCAGAAAAGACACCTGGGAACCTTCCACGGGAACTTCAAAGCAAAGTATTTCCTAAGACAGGAACCAGAACCTACGGTCACTTTTCAAATGGATTTGTGCCTTCCAACTAATTCACTTGTTAACTATGCTAATATATTCATGTTTCTCTGTGTTTTTATATTTCATTCAATAGATAATGCTACGGAAGTGAAAGCCGTGGGATTAAAGAACAACATCAACAAGGAAAAAAAACAAACACACCAAAAAAACCCTAGAGATTTTTCTAAACGTCTTTAGGAAGCCAGATTAGAGTTCCAAAACAGCATATATAATTTTTATGGATGTCCAAACATTTTATTTTGGTAGCAAATGTGTGGCTTCTCTGAAGACAGCCTTTTTAAATTAGACATTATAGCCAAAGCGGGGAGAGCTTCGAGCTTTTTGGTTGGAAAGCAAGAGTGCGGGCGGCCTCTGCGGGTCCCGGGACCCCGGAACCACAGCGGAGCTTACCCGTCTGAGCCCCGTGCCTTGTGTCGTTCGCAGGTGGCGCGGGGGGCCAGCAGGGCTTCCTCGGCTGCATCCGCTCGCTGAGGATGAACGGGGTGACGCTGGACCTGGAGGAAAGAGCGAAGGTCACGTCCGGGTTCAAATCCGGCTGCTCGGGCCACTGCACCAGCTACGGGGCCAACTGTGAGAACGGAGGCAGGTGTCTAGAGAAATACCACGGCTACTCCTGTGACTGCTCGCACACGGCCTACGACGGCACGTTCTGCAACAAGGGTAAGGCAGAGCGCGCTTCTGTGGCATTCTCACCACTCTCGTTAAGCCCTTATCATCTACGCTGTGGTTTCCCAACTGTCCCCACTGTGCTGTGTTCTGAGAGTAAGGCGTTCCGAATTCCCCAGCCACCTTAGGTAGGGAGTCTAAACATCCCCGATCTCTGCCATTCGTTAAGACGAGAGCAGATCGGGTGTGTGTGTGCAATTTCATCCAAATCCCAGGGGACTGTGCACTGACTAGAACATTCTACAGCAAATAGCCACATCACACCTTGATGGTGAGTGACAGCGTAAGTGGCCTCTGAAAGGGGACTCGGGCCTGAACCTCCCACTCAGGGAGGTCGGGGTGAGGGGGTTGGCGTGCTCGCAGGCTGATGGATTGCTCGGTGAATCGGTCAGGGTAACCCCATCGTCCGGGCGCCCGCCCCGCCCTTGGCTGCTGCGGAAAGACTGGGTTCCAGCTGGACTCACTCTGATGAATATGTAGAGGGTGGTTTGTGCTGGTATTATTCACACAAGACGCCACACGGAAGGAGGGATTGTTCCATAACCTTCTCTGTACGTCCAGGCTCTGTCTGGCAGGGCTGCAAAAGGAGAGTAGAGATGAGGTCAGGCGGGGTTTGAAGAATGAGCGCGAGACAACAGCAGAGGTGGAAAAGAACACCACTGCTGAATGATAGCATCCCACATTAACAGCGCTGTTACAGGGCATTTTTCTGCTCGGAACAACGTGGTTCCAGGATTTTCCTGCAGCACACAATAGGATGGGCTTGCAGAACACATTAATTTTGCGATTGTGGAAATGACAGTCTCACAATTACCATTCCCTGTGCGCGATGCTAATTTAATGTGGCCGTTCCATTGCCAAAGAGATGTCTGAATGCAATCAAGTCAGTCCTAATGTTGAGAGATTCCACTACAGAAGGTCCAATCTAAAGAGAATCATGGTCCCCCTATTTTTGGAGAGTTGGTTAAACATAGTGGCTCATACAAAGCCTCCGGGGGTTAATGGGCAATATTCCCAAGTAGAAAGGCAGGGGTCTAAACCCTTCAACTTAGCCAACGTTAGAGATAGAGTTAAACGTTGTGTGTTTCCCTTGACATTATTTCAAACAGTTTACACAAAAGTCATCTGAATGTTCTCTAAATATCTGTTTACCGGGATGAGTCTACATTTGACTCAATCCGTGGCTTTAACAAAAATAAAATTAAAAGCTGCAAAACAAACTGAGAAAGTATCCATGGGCATCCCTGTGAGTCCACACAAGTATCCTCTTGACTTGAGGAGAATGATGGCGGTTCTGGTTGAAAGGAATCCCGAAGCTGTCCAGGGAACACTTGTCTGCAGCCTCCTTCCTGGAACAGGGATCTGCCCAATGAGGCCTCCAGCCACTGGCCCCCTCTATCCTGGGTCTCACCGCCCAGTTACACCCTCGTAACGGGGCTATAGCCAAAAAACCCTGCCTCTACGAAGAGCGGCCACATGCATTGGCCAACGAATGAGTTTGTGGAAATCCTCCACGGGCCATCCTCTGCTAGTACAGGTCTGTGCTTGTGGATGTGGAAGGTGTTCACGACATTCTGCTAAGTGAATAAACGAGGTCCTGATATACCAGGGAAACGCTGATTACCCACTTACACAAATCACACACACACACACACACACACACACACACACACACACAAGGAAAGCAAACTATAAGAAAACGCACCAAAATATTGACTACCATTATTTTTAGGGGAGGTAAAAACAGCAGTTTTTACTTTCATTTCTCTCTTGCTATGTTTTCTACCCATGATACAACAACGTATTACCTCTAGCTTCCCCCTTTATTCCTCTTTTGGGGATGAACGGTAAAGAGGCAGAGTTCTTACCCCTGGCATTCAAAGATCAACTGTCTCTGCTTAGAAAATGTCTAGTTATGAGCCAGAAATCCCAGAGCACCTGGCCATACTCTCTGGAATGGAGTTGGGTCTGAGGTGAAAATTGCATAAAATTAAATTAGCCTCAGAGATTCCATCTCTCTGCATTTAACAGAGCTCAATTTTTCATTCTCCATGCGGGCAACTAAAGGAGGGATTGCCATGTTAGGGCCAAGTTGTATGAAAAGAAAACCCTTGTGACATTTGTGTCCCACTCAGCCACGTGTGAGGCACCCACTAGGACAGAGAAGGACCCAGTGTAGCCCAAAGGGGACAATCAACCAGGGGTCTCCCCCAGTATCGGGTCATCAGGGGGATGGTTGCAAATGGCACACGCTATCTAAATCCTGTTTCGATCTCTCTCTCTCTTTCCTGACCTCCCTCATTTCTCTCCCTCTCCCCCCTCTCCCCTTTCTCTGTCCCCACCCCCTCCATCTCCATCTGTCTCCTTCCCTGACTCTCCGTCTCCACCCCCCACACCCCAGGAGCACACGCTAGATCAACATCTGTCTCTGTCTCTGTCCTCCCATACGCCCTGCCTACTTCGCCTATTCCTCTCTCTCTCGAGTGAACATGTGGTTGCGTTTGTAAATCAAATTAACAGGTGCTTCCACTTCGTTAAGCTCAGGAGGACAGGCTGGACTCAAGCAGGTCCCACCCAATGACTCTCTTTTGCTTTGTAGAGGATGCACTTTTACTCACCATCCCCTGCCGGCAAATCTATATATGTCAGAAACATCTTTCTGCCTTCCTCTAGCCTCTAGTCAAGGAGGCTCCCAGAGCCTTTATTCAAATGACTCCATAAAGATTTGACCACAAGCTCAGGCATTAGCTCTCCCAGGGCTCCCTGCATATTTGTGGGCACACTGGCTGGGAGAGTGCATGTTTTGCAAGGAACACAAGAGCAGCCTGGAAACCTCTGACCAGACCACAGTGCCAGTCACATCACTGGTCCAGAGAAGCCTGCAGTGGCCCATCTTCTCACAGCTGAGATTCACTCAGCTGACACAGCTCCATTCTGCGGCACAATTCCCTGGCAGCTCATTGGTCGAGGCTGTGGAAGCCTCTAGAAACAGAGCAACATCCTGGCCTGCGTGGAAGGCTCAGCTGTCGATCTGATGTGTCATCCCCAGGATTAGTGGGGACCTATACTGGGGACCAAATGGCTGGTTGCCTGCCCATGCCAAAGATAGTTTTTGTTCATTAAGCCCATTTCGTCCTAGCTAGTCAAACCCCAAAACCCTGAAAAATGTTAGGGCTATCAACCTCATTTTTATTTCTAACCAGAAATTAGCAACACTAGTAGAAGGAAATTCTTCAGGGCCTGGGTGGCTCAGTGGGTTAAAGCCTCTGCCTTCGGCTCAGGTCATGATCTCAGGGTCCTGGGATCAAGGCCTGCATTGGGCTCTCTGCTCTGCAGGGAGCCTGCTTCCTCCTCTCTCTCTGTCTGCCTACTTGTGATCTCTCTCTGCCTGCCAAATAAATAAATAAAATCTTTAAAAAAAAAAAGAAAATTCTTTCTGTACCTTCTCTGTGTTTTCAAGCAAGAGGCAAAATCACAGACCTAGAGTGGCTACAACAATTTCTATGTTTAATTTTTGTAATTAAATGCTATAGTGGTTAAATAATGGCCACCTCCCCCAAATTCATGTCCACCCAGAACCTTGGAACATGACCCTTGTTTGGAAACACCTTCTCTGCAGGTGTAATGAAGGCCAGGGCATACTGGATTGAGGTGACCCTAAATCCAAGGAGAGTGGCCTTACAACAAGAGGCTAGGACACAGGAGACACACAGTCACATGAAGTCGGAGGCAGAGATTGAAGTGACGCAGCCACAAGCCAAGGGACACCTGGGCCACCGGAAGCTGGAAGGGGCCAGGAGGGACCCTTCCCTGGAGTCTTCAGAAGGAGAGCCCTGATAACACCTTAATTTTCAACTTCCACCCCAAAACTATAAAAGAATAAATTTCTGTTGTTTTAAGCCACCCAATTTGTGGTACGTTGCAGGGGTGGTCACTGAAAACCAATGCAGTTGCAAGTAAAAATCGTCAATGCTTCTTAACTCCTGCATTGACAGTGAAGACAGCTGACACACACCGAGAACTTACCATGTGCTAAGCTCTGTAGCTGTGCTAACACTGCCTCATGTCACGACAGCCCTGTGGGGTGGGTGCCAGTATGATCATCCCCATTTTACAGAGAAGGAAACTGAGACATAGTATGGGTGTGGCGACTTGGCCCGTGTTCACACACCAGTAGAGAAGGACTGTGATTTGCATACAGGTGGTTTGATCGCACGTTCATGTTCTTCCCCACTGTGTGCTACTGTTTCTCACGGAGGCTTCGTCCTTTATGCAGGTTGATAGAAAACTGAAAACAGAACCCCTGGTCTTAAAGCTTGTTAGTTGCTGTAGTCAGTAAAACAGAATTTTATTGGATGCAGAATTAATCATAATATTTTTATAGAATGCCAGATCTGAACAAAGACTTTCCCTCTCTTTTTTTGGAGGGGTGGGAACATCTAGGTGTAAGCTGTATTTATTGATTGATTCGTTTCTTTTAACATTCAGTGACTGCCCAGTGTACCCCAAAACCTTGATTGTGTGGTTGAGTCTGACTATATTGAAATTTTTAAAAGACTCCAATGGTTTATTGTGACAAATCAGGGAACTCTACAGTATATGAAAGGAATAGATGTGACTTAACTGTCACCCAGGCTCCTGCAAACATTTCTTCATCATGAGCCCTTCACTGCATCAAGTTTAGCAAGAACTTATCAACAAGAGGCACAAAAATATCCCCTAATTCACTTGTTTGCACATTTTTTCCCTTATAAACATGTTCACATTCATCTGCCAAGCCAGAATCGCAGTTGAAAAAAAATACATATCTTTAAATAGTCCGAAGCAATTTTCTAAGTTTAGGGAGTTCTGTTTGCTTCTCAAATATTTATTTGTTTGTGCTTGCTCAGATATAGGCCAAAATTAAAGGGAACAAGGTCCCAGGACTACAGAGCGACTGAGTGGTGGACAGAGAGCACCAACATCATCAAAGTCGCTCGAGCACACGCTGACTCACTGTGGTCCACGGAAGTCTCCTGCTCTCCTAGGAGTCTCCTGACACTTACTAACATTTGATGATCTGTATTATTAATGTGGTAGAAGAACCTAGTCATGGACAGCTCAATCCCTACGTAGAAAATGGATGATGACCTTGACCATGGTTCCTCACTGGAAAGGGTTCCTCACTGGCAGGTTCTTTAACCTTGAGCACATTGTTTAACTCTACTTGGCCTCATCTTTAGGAATTATTTACATAATTCCCACTTCTTTTCTTTTTTTTTTTTTAACATTTATTTATCTGAGAGAGAGAGAACATGTGAGTCAAAGTAGGGATTGAGGGAGAGAGAGAGAATCTCAAGCAGACTCCCTACTGAGCAGGGAGCCTGACATAGGGCTCGATCTCACAACCCTGAGACCATGACCTGAGCCAAAATCAAAAGTCGGACACTCAACCAACTGAGCCACCCAGACACCTCCATAGTACCCACTACTTAATTCCACTGTGAGAATCACATTTTTTTGTTGATGTTTTTGTTTTGACTTTAAATCACATCAGTCCTTCCCTATAAGCTTCAAATGTCAGATGCCAAACTGGCATCATTTCAGTCCCGTTTTGCTACTTCGGGAACGATGGCAGTGTCATAAAATGTCAGTTCTACTTCACTGTGGTCACAGTAATAGTTATCTGAAGGTGAAAGCGTAGTGCCCAATGCCTACACCCTGACGTGCCGAACAACATGCAGAGATTCTGGAAGGTGGAGTTGGAGGCAAGCCTCTCTGCATCCCAAGCTCATGCCTGGTTGTGCAGGTCCTGTCAATAGCCAACATGGGTCACCCCAGCGATGGCTGCATCCCTTCCCAATACAGAGCCCATCAAGAGTGAGGGGAGGTTGGAAAGAGCTGAGAACTCCGCTTTGCTGGAGACCTCAGACACAAGTCCAAGGCAGAGCTCTAGAGGAGAGGGGGTTTCTATCATGCCTCCTCCAGGAGGGTTGCATGGAGGATGGGAGGAGATGGCTTTGCCCAGAGCTCTGTGAAGATGGCACAAGTCCCGTGTCTCCCAGAATCCTGGCATAGCTCCGCGAGAACAGTAAATCCCCGGCTTGTCTTTTCAGAGCAGACTAGAAGACTGTGTTTGGGGGGAGGACGGTTAATTAATTTAAAAAATCTAATAAACCAATGGGGGAAGAAAAAGAAGAGAGAGCTTGGAATCACACACCCTGGAATCTCTTCCTTGTGTGGAACTAGGGAAAACCGTTGGTGACAATGGCCATTTTTCCGTCAGGCCTACCCACCCGGTCTTACTCCCAGCCTGCAGGAGAGTTTCAGACCAGCAGAGAGATGACTTTCACAGGCTTCTTTCCCATTTCCAGTTGGAAGAAGAGGCTTTGTAGGTTTGGATGGAGGCCCAAAAGAACAAGAATAGAATTCTTTTTCCTTTTCCTCTTCTGTGTTGTTCAAGAAAGGAAACTATCCCTTCTCTCTATTTATGTTTCTTAAAACTTCAAACTTTAATATGCAACTTAAAAATATCATAGAAACATATGAAGATAATCTGCTAGCTTGTTTTAGGGGTGGGGGGAAAGAAAAAGTAAGAAAATACTTATGGACAAAAGCTCAAGATACTTAGAGATCAAAGAAAATGCTTTGGACTTGATTCTGAAAGGCCAAAGTTGCAGAGATCGCTGACACCTCACTATAGAATTTCATGGTGGTAATAATAACATTCCCCTTGGCCTGGGGATCATTGTGGGGTCCCAGGTGCAAAGGAAAACCTGGTCAATTAGCTTCCCCGGAAGAAAGACTTTACAAATTCGGTGGGAAAAGCAAGCTCTTTCTAAAACACAAAACATTATGAAGAACCCAGTTTTGGGGTCTTTCTTGCTTTTTTCTTTTAATTCCAGTGTAGTTAACCTACAGTGTTACATTAGTTTCAGGTGTACAATATAGTGCTTCAATTCTATACATTAGTCAGTGCTCATGGTATGTGTACACTTAATCCCCATCACCTCTTTACTCTTCCTCCGACCCCCTCCGCTCCGGCAACCTGTCGTTCTGTACCAGTAAGTGTCTGTTTGTGGTTGCCTATTTTTTTCCTTTGTTTGTTTTGTTTCTTAAATTCCACATATGAGCGAAGACATATGGTACTTGTCTTTCTCTGCAAGAGTTACTTCATTTAGCATAATACTTTCTAGCTCCATCCATGTTGTTGCAAAGGACAGCATTTCATTCTTTCTTATGGATGAATAATAGTCCATGGTATGTATATATACACCACATCTTTGTCCACGTATCTGTCAGTGGACACGTGGGATGCTTCCATCATTTAGCTATTATAAATAAAGCTGCAATAAACACAGGGATGCATATATCCTTTCGAATTAGTATTTTCATATTTTGGGGTAAATACCTAGATGTGCAACTACTGGATCACAGGGTAGTTCCGTTTTCAAAGGAACCTCCGTACTGTTTCCCAGGGGCTGCACCAGTTTGCACTCTCACCAAGTGCACGAGGGTTGCTTTTTCTCCGCATCCTTGCCAACACTTGTTGTTTCTTGACTTGTTGATTTTAGCCATTCTGACAGGTTTGAGGTGAGAGCTCACTGTGGCTTGGATTTGCATTTTCCTGATGATCTTACACAATGCACAAAAATAAATTTGAAATGGATTAAGGACCTAAAGGTGAGACCTAAAACCATAAAAATCCTAGAAGAGAGCACAGGCAGTCATTTCTCTAACATCGGCCATAACAACATTTTTGTAGATCTGTCTCCTGAGGCAAGGGAAACCAAAGCAAAAATAAACTATTGAGACTACATCAAAATAAAAAGCTTCTGCACAGTAAAGGAGACAATCAACAAAAATAAACAACCTATGGAATGGGAGAAGATATTTGCAAATGACATATCCAATGAAGTGTTAGTATCTGAAATACATAAAAAATGTATACAACTCAATGCCATAAAACCAAATAATCCAATTTAAAAATGGGCAGAAGGAATGAACAGACATTTCTCCAAAGAAGACATACAGGCACATGAGAACACAGCTTTTGGACTTTGCTTTAGGTATAGGATGAATAACATTTTTTCAAATTGTGCTATTTTCTAAGACCCACCAGGTTTGGGACCTTTTTGGATACATCCAGTTTTGTTGTGTGTGTTCTAGAAGGCTTTTATTCCCCATTATTCAGCAATAATCAGAGCTCTCAATAATGTAAAGTTTATAAAATTATCACTTCCTACTTATTAGCTCCATGATCTCAGCTGGAACCCCATACATTTCTTTCATGAATCTAAACAGAACCAGTCTAATGATTTGTTCACAGGGTTTTGCTTTTAAATCACTCTTATTTTCAGGTCTCCTACAAGCAAGTCCATTCACACCAATGTCCACATTCTCTCTGAACAATTCATACCTGCAAGGCATAAAGACCTGCCCCGATGGGTAGTTTCTCCACTCACATCTTTTTCTCTGCTCATCATCTCCAACAGGCAGCTCTGGCCTTAGCAGTTGAACTCATTCTTGGCATCCTTTGGCTGGAGGAAATTTACTTTCTTAAATGATCAAGCCCAGAGGAAGGGGTGTTGTACTGACCTGGCAAATGTTTTTAAGTGACTCATCTTATCCATCAACCTGGCTTTGACCACATTCACCTACCTACACCTCTATCAACTGTACTTGATTTAAGTCGTGGTTGATTTAGTAAATGGGCATTTTACCTTTTTTCCTCCTGTTAAGGCCAAACCCTCAGGAAATGGGAATTACTAGGGCCATCTGAACTCTCTGAGCCATCCCTTGCTTGGCATTCTAAGTATATGATCCCCATATTCTCAGGAGGTCTGGGCACAGGTTGTGGGGA
This sequence comes from Spilogale gracilis, assembly GCA_004023965.1. Taxonomy (NCBI): domain Eukaryota; kingdom Metazoa; phylum Chordata; class Mammalia; order Carnivora; family Mephitidae; genus Spilogale; species Spilogale gracilis. Next base: position 159,726 of record PITA01000408.1, on the reverse strand, counting down.
AATGTTTAACCCAGCCTGACCATATTCTCTAGCTGACTCTTCCAAGTGATGAGTTCACTAAGTGTGAGGTGGCTTCTAAACTTCTATAAGGCCAAGATTCTCAACTACATTGAATTATTGGCAGTAAAATTTATTTATGTGCTGTAAGAGTGAAGTAATGTAATCAAAGTAATCAAACAACTTGATCCTTAATAATAATTTCATTTCTTCCCATGCACTGAGCATGAGTTTAGTGCAATATGGGAACAGTTACTGAAAGCCTACTATGTGGGAAGCTATGGACTGATAGAGATGAATGAGACCAGGCTTGGAATGAAGTGGAGGTCGGAGACCCGACTACAATACACGGGGAAGGCAAGACAGAAAGTGGTCAGTGAAATCTACATATGGAACCAACCCATGCAGAAGGTTCTAATGGTAAAGCCACTTTTCAAGTCCCATCAGCATTGCTGATCATAATGGGTGATGCCTAATTCTGGGGGCTGGAGTTTGATTAGGTGAGAAGACTCTCTAAGAAACATTTGTCATGAATGAATCTCAAGTCTAAGAATTCAAGAAGCCCTATGAACCTCAAGCATGACAAAAATGAAAACCACTTAAAGATGTATTATGAAAACCAAAAACATTTAAAACAGTATTTTTAAAAATCCAAATTAAAAAGTTTGTCCCTGGGCACCTGGGTGGCTCAGTTGGTTGGGCAACTGCCTTCGGCTCAGGTCACGATCCCAGAGACCTGGGATCGAGCCCCAGATCGGGCTCCCTGCTTGGCGGGAAGCCTGCTTCTCCCTCTCTCACTCCCCCTGCTTGTGTTCCCTCTCTTGCTGTGTTTCTCTCTGTCAAATAAATACATAAAATCTTTAAAAATAAATTAATTAATTAAATTAAAGGTTTGTCCCTGAAATAATATGACTCATTTATAAGAATATTTATTTGTTTCTAATATTACAAAATTTGATTGGACAAAATGTTTTAGGATTCAGATCATTTTAACTCTTTCAATTTATGCCCCACCAGCCAATAACATTTTGTGAAGTTTTGCCTGCTCTAGTCTTTAATTTAGTTACTAATTAATTTAGTAATATACCTTCAAATGGCTTTTATTTTTGTCATGCTTGAGGTCCAATTAGTAAGAATAGGGAGCTTTAAAAACAAGCCAATCTGGGGGTATCTCGTTACCTGACTTCAGGCTTTATTACAAAGCTGTGGTTACCAAGACAGCATGGTACTGGCACAAAAACAGAGAAATAGACCAGTGGAACAGAGTAGAGAGTCCAGATATGGACCCACAAATCTATGGGCAAATCATCTTTGGCAAATCAGGAAAAAATATCCAGTGGAAAAAAGACAGTCTCTTCAATAAATGGTGCTGGGAAAATTGGGCAACTACATAAAGAAGAATGAAACTAGACCATTCTCTTACACCACACACAAAGGCAAACTTGAAATGGATGAAAGACCTCAACGTGAGGCAGGAATCCATCAAAATCCTGGAAGAGAACATAGGCAGTAACCTCCTTGACATCGGCCACAGCAACTTCTTTCAAGACACGTCTCCAAAGGCAAAGGAGACAAAAGCGAAAATGAACTTCTGGGACTTCATCAAAATAAAAAGCTCTATACAGCAAAGGAAACAGCAAAACAAAGAGGCAACCCACAGAATGGGAGAAGATATTCGCAAATGACACTACAGACAAAGGGCTGGTATCCAAGATCTATAAAGAACTACTCAAACGCAACATCCAAAAAGAAGATGAACACACCAAAAAATGGGCAAGAGACATGAAGAGGCACTTCTCCATGGAAGATATACAAACGGCTAACAGACACATGAAAAAAATTTCAGCATCACTAGCTATCAGGGAGTACACTGAGATACCACCTTACACCAGTCAGAATGGCCAAAATTAATAAGACAGGAAACAACAAGTGTTGGAGAGGCTGCGGAGAAAGGGGAACTCTCTTACACTGTTGGTGGGAATGCAAGCTGGTGCAGCTGCTTTGGAAAACAGTGTGGAGATTCCTTAAAAAATTAAAAACAGAGCTACCCTATGACCCTGCAATTGTACTACTGGGCATTTACCCCAAAGATACAGATGTAGTGAAAAGAAGGGCTATATGTACCCCAAAGTTCACTGCAGCAGTGGCCACAATTGCCAAACTGTGGAAAGAGCCAAGGTGCCCACCAACAGATGAATGGATAAAGATGTGGTCCATATATACAATGGAATAGTATGCCTCCATCAGAAAGGATGAATATCCAACTTTTGTCGCAACATGGACTGGATTGGAAGAGATTATGCCGAGTGAAATAAGCCAACTAGAGAAAGTCAAGTATCACATGGTTTCACTTACATGCGGTGCATAAGGAGTAATATGGAAGACAGTAGGAGAAGGAAAGTAAATGGGAAGTAGGGTAATTTAGGGAGAGAAACAAAACAAGAGAGACTTTGGGCACAGAAACAAATTGAGGGACTTGGAGGGAGGGGGGTGGAGGGATGGGAGAGCCTGGTGGTGGGTACTGAGGGCACCTATTGCATAGAGCACTGGGTGTGGGGAATGGGGAATGAATCTTGGAACACTGGGGAAAAAATTTAAGTAACAATAAAAATAAATTTAAGAAAAAAAGCACATACATACAAAAAACAAAAACAAAACAAAAAACAAAACAAAACAAAACAAAAAAAAGCCAAATTCCTCACCAAAGAAGATATACAGATGGCAAGTAAGGTATGTGAAAAGGTGCTCCGCATCATATGTCACCAGGGAAGTCTACATTGAATCAACACTGAGATACCTCTCCTCATTGAATAGAATGGCCCAAATCCAGAGACCTGACAATACCAAATGCTGATGAGGATGCGGAGCAACAGGAATTCTCATTCATTGCTTGGTGGGAATGCAAAATGGTGCAGTCACTTTGGAAGACCATTGGGTGGTTTCTTAGAAACGTAAACATACTTTTACCATAAGATCCACCAGTCATGCTCCAAGGTATTTACCCAAAGGAATTGAAAACTTAATATTCACACAAAAACCTGCACATGGGTGTTTCTAGCACTTTTATTCATAATTGCCAAAACTTGGAAGCAACCAAGACATCCCTTCAGTAGGTAAGTGGACAAATAAACTGGAATATTTGTGGAATATTATCCAGCGTTAAAAGTAAATGAGTTATCAAGCCATGAAAAGATACAGAAGAAACCTAAAAGAATATTCCAACGTGGAGAAAAAGGCTACATACTGTATGACTCCAACTATATGACACTTTTAGAAAAGAGAAAAACTATGAAGACTGTGAAAGATCAGTGGTTGCCAGGGATTGGGGGGAATGGAGATGAATGATGACTAGCTAGACCACAGCAGATTTTTAGAGCATCAGAATACTCTTTGTGATACATACTGATGGCTACATGCCAATATGCATTTGCCCAAGCCCATAGGATGTACAATAGCAAGAGTGAACTCCAGTGTTGACTGTGGACTTTGGGTGAGTAAGGATGTATCAGTGTGGGTTCATTGATTGTAAAAGTGTAGCACTCTGGGGGAGGAGAGGGTAATAGTGGGGAAAACTAGACGTGTACACTAGACAAGTATGCAGGTGATGTATGAGAATATCTAAACCTTTTCCTCAATGTTGCTGCGAACCTAAAAGCGGTCTTTTAAAAAAAAAAAGGCTTTAAAAAAAGGAGAATAGGACATGTTTCCCATTTTCCAAAATCGCGTTCTCATCCTTTCAGCTTTTTCCCTCACCCTCACTTCCAGAGAGTTGTATATGCATCTAATGGTAAAACCTGTATCTGTATTTCCACCTTAAATATACCCCTTTATTTTTTTTTTTAAGATTTTGTTTATTTGACAGAGAAACACAGCCAGAGAGGGAACACAAGCAGGGGGGGTGAGAGAGGGAGAAGCAGGCTTCCCGCCGAGCAGGGAGCCCGATGTGTGACTTGATCCCGGGTCTCCGGCATCATGACCTGAGCCGAAGGCAGTCGCTTAACCAACTGAGCCACCCAGGCGCCCCAAATATACCCCTTTAAAGAGACCACTGCAAAGATAGATGAGCAGGTTGATGTGTAAATAACACTTTAATCCCTGCTCTTTTGTGAAGGGGGGTCTTTTCAGAACTCTACCTTAATACTCCCACATTTTATTTCAATATACTAAAGTTCAGACTTAACTAATGCGAATTGGCTTCCTTTCAACTTGTACAAACGATGTGCCATTTTCCACGCCCGGGACCGATTTTACTTCCTGTGTTACTCCCCAAGGAGAAAGTCAAGTGCGGATTAATTACAGTGGGGTCCCCATTCAAGGCGCTTTGTGAATCACTCTCTTTACAACCCTCACGGCGCCACAGTATTCTTTCAAATCCTCTCTTCCCTTCCACCCTATTCACACAACCAACAATATTCTCAGCTGATTTTGTTGTTGTTTTCTAAAGGAATCTCTACTCTTTTTTTTCTACCTTTCCCGGGTTTAAGAGGGAAAGCAGACATTATTTACTACAGCGGAGCAAGAATGCCTGGAGATCCGATTTCAACATCGCTAAAAACAGATCGGACAGTCCTACCGCTCTCCCGGCGTTCGGGTTCTTGTAAATTGCATTAATTATATAAAATGGATTATTCACAGGATTGTGAGGCTCAAATGAACCGGTGTGCGAAAGTACTTTGAAAAGCACTGATATTATGAAAATGCAAATTATTATTGAGGTGATTAGTCACACATCAGAGGTCCTGGAGTCGAGGATCTCTTCAGCAAGAGGCTTGGCAGGTGTGATGGGTTGCTATTCGAGAGCCACTGGGAAGTCCTGCGTGGGACCTTGCTGTCCACGTGAGTGGTGTCACAGAACTGATGGCAGAGAGCTGTACCTTCCACCTGTTTGGGGTAGTCCTCGCCGCTGGCTCTGCATGGCCGTGACACACATTACCTGGAGGCTCAGAGATGACACAGCGCAGGGGACTGCAGACCTCAGAGTTCCGCCCTTCCGTGGCCTGCATTCACCGTCTGGCCCTGGAGGCTGGGACCCTGCTTAAATTCCTGTCTGTTTCATAGACTTGTCAGGAATCATCTAGCCTGGAACATCATTAAAGCAGCGAGCACACTTGAGATTACATAAAAATGGATTCTGAAACCTCCTCTTGGGGTTATTATTGAGGTCTTTGAGAAGAATATTGGTTCCTTGAATCCTTACAGAGTTTCAAAAAATAAAAAGTGACTGCTGTATTCTAGAAACCCCATCTAAAATTTTCCCCTTATCTCCAGTGATTACCAGTCTCTCTGGCCCTCCGCCCCCTTATTAAGGGTGACAGCTCCAGTTGAGATGATAAATCCAGGTATTTCTTATGTTTAATCAAATGTAACCTAAATATTTGCACAAATTCATTGCCAGCCACTTGCTTCGTTTTCAGAATCAGAGATTATTGAGACTGTAAGTAAAATACTTTCTAAAACTTTCCCATCAGGGTAATCTAGTTTAGATCCCTTTTATACGAGTCTATGTTAGCCTGTTGGCTTTTCTAATCCTTATAATGGAATCTTGCTAATTCAGTTAAAAATACAAGTTAAGTCATGTGAATCAACTTAACAGCAGACCAAGTTATAAATTTCAAACACATTGGCAGTCCCCCTTTTCCCACTAAATAAGCAAAAAATATTGTCTCCCGTGACTTTGTACAGTGTCCTACTGAATCATAAGCCACGTGTGATTAGTACAGCTCTCAGTAACATCTTTAAAAATATCGAGGACTATTTCAAAAAGTTTTATTTCTATTGCTGGAATGAATTTATCATTATTCAGACGTTCAGCCTTTGCCTTAACATTCAAAAGTCATTGGGTTACTTATTTCAACCCTTTCTTCAATTACTTACAATTTGTTAAGAGTTCATGAAGCTCTTTTTGTCACAAAATCAAAGCATCTCGTGGTTGGAGAGGATATTACATTCTATTCGACTGACATTTATTGGACCCTTTGTTTTATGCCAAGCACTAAACTTAGTATGTTCCCATATCTCACCTTCTTTCATCATCACAGCAATTTTAAGGCACTCCTATTTTTAAAAATGAAAAAGCTAAGGCTCCTAGAGGTTGTGTTTATTATCTACGGTCACATGGCTGGTAAGTGACATATTGGGATTGGAAGTGGAGACTCCTGACTCCACATACACCAGAAGAGAGTCTTTATAACACACTGATGGGAGGGGAGCCAAACTCAGCTTCTTAGGACTCTGTATTTCCCTCATCTTGCCACGTCATCTCTGCAAGATATAGGAAGTATCTCTGTGAAGACACAGTGGATGTCAGACTTAGGGTTCAAATCCCTATGCCTTTAAGGAATCAGAAACAGGGGTGCTTGGATGGCTCAGTCAGTTAAGTGTCTGCCTTCTGCTCAGGTCATGATCCCAGGGTCCTGGGATGGGGTCCTGTGTTGGGCTCCCTGTTCAGCGGGTAGTCTGCTTCTCCCTCTGCCTCTCCCCACTGTTCATTCGCTTCTCTCCTGTCTCTCAAATAAATGAATAAAATCTTTAAAGAAAAAAAAAAAAAAAACTCGGGAACATCCGTGCGCCTTCAGAATTCCCAATGCCAGGGAGGCAAGTAAAATCACCTAATCCAAAGTTTGACACAGAAGAGGTATTTAACAGTGGATAAATTCCATACCCTACTTTTTCCTTTACTAAGGCCTTAATGATACGCTCAGGGGAGAAGGATGACTAGACCACTTTGTAGTTACCATTCTCCCAATACCCCAGAGAGCTTTAAAATTATCACAACTCCAAATAATACAAAGTTTACAAAATAATACTCTTTTATCTTTTCTCATATGTTCGCTCCATGATTCAGCTGAAATTCTATACACTTCTTTTCTTCCATGAATCTAGAATGAACCAGTCTAATAAATGGGTTTTTAAATGTCTCGCATTTTGGGCTCCCCTGTAAGCAGATCTGTTCACCAGCATCCACACTGCCCTTGACTATTTCATCATGTCGAGTAGGGCATACTTCCCTTAGTAGTTGTTTAAATGGTACGTTAATGAGTTCCATGGAGAGTAGTGAAGACATCCTGCCCAATTTGTCTTTTTCTTTCTATCATACCAATCTGATAACTGAGCAAACGCCTAAGGCCCAAAAGTTCTGAATAATTTTTCCTCCTTTTTTTGCCTCATTTCCTGGGGCTTTCTCTGTGTGACTGATCGAGGAAACGCATACACACACACACACACACACTCATTTACACACACACATGCATATACCTGTGTAGACACGTGCACACAGTATAGAAAAACATGGTCAGAGTTGGACTGGATCTATTCCTAACTATAAGCCTCAGATAATAAGATATTTATTTGTATTTTTGAGGGTACCACTCACATACCATATGCACGATTTTGTGTTAATAATGGAAAATAAATACCAGGGCACCTGAGTGTCTCAGTCGGGTAAGCATCTGCCTTCAGCTCAGGTCATGATCCCAGTGTCCTGGGATCAAGCCCCGCATCAGGGCTCCCTGCTCAGTAGGGAGTCAACTCTCTCTTTCTCTGCCCCTTCCCCTGCTTGCATTCTCTCTATTTCTCAGATTAAAAAAATCTTAAAAAAAAATAGTGGAGAATACCTTTCTCTCCAAATATATAAAGCAAGAATGAAACAAGGGACACGGGGAGTCTGACCAAAGAAATTCTTCTGACATGAGAGACCACCCCAGATAGCTTTATAACAAAGAAGGTGATTTGCAGGGTAAATATAAGACACGCCCTGTGAGCTTTCTTATTGATGAAATTTATGCTTTGAATTACTGATCAGTGGCTGCTGAAGGACTGTAGTATCTCCACCCTCGTCTGCAGACAGCGCTGTAGGTGACGCACCTCTGGTCACTGAAGTTCTGAATTCCAAACAAAATATGGGAATTACCAAAATAAATCTCTGCATCCGTTTTTATAAGGAGATGAGAGGGGAGACAGATGTTGCCAGCTGCAGCTGTCCCTCGCATCATTGCTTTCTTTACAGGGAGGAGTCTAGGCCACAGCGCTGAGCTTTGGCCTTGGTGCACCCCCAGAGCCTTCGTTCCCCCTACACAGTAATGCTCTGATCACAGCATGAGCTTCCCTCTCTCTGGCCAAAAGTAATGTAAAAATTATAACAGACATAAACCAGTTATCCTCTAGACAAGAGTAAAAGAAACCACAAGCCAGGACACAACTGGAAAGCCTTCCGGAATGCATCACTCATGTCTTAGTCCATTCAGGCAGCTATAACAAAATATCACAGACAGGAGGCTTATAAACAACAGAAATGTGTTTCTCGTAGTTCTGGGGGCTGGCAGCGCCAGATGAGGGAGACAGCACTGCCGGGCAAGCATGCTCCATGGGCCAGAGACTTCTTGTGTCCTCACTTGGCGGAAGAGGCTGGGGAGGTCTTGCAGGTCTCTTTTATACGTCCTTATAAAAGAGGCATCACTATTCCTATTGGTGGGGGCTCCCCGCGACGACCTAATCACCTTCCAGAGGCCCCACCTTCTAACACTATCACTTTGGGTGTCAGGATTCCAACATGTGAATTTGGGGGTGGGTACAAACATTCAGATCCTAGTAGTAGGCATTCCCTTCTATAAAAGCAAATGGTAAAACAAGTTAAATGCCTGCCCATACCTGCCCACTGGCCAGTCTGTCTCCTTCAGATCGCTGACCGTTTCCCCCACCCCAGCACATAGGCGCCCGCACACGCACACATACATGCGTGCTACCAAATGTGCTCACTACCACTGCAATGGAGGGAATCACTTTTACTTCAACATTTAAAGCACCTGTGAGTTCAGGGGGAAGACATTATGGGAAAAAAAAAAGGAATAATTTAAGGAATGAACAAGAAGACCAGCCCCTCTCCAGCCAAAAGGATTTTCTTTGAACTACCTGACTTGTCCACTCTCTTTCCTATGGCTTGATAGTCAGCTAATGAGAGCATCATTTGAATGAGCAGGAGTGGGTCCGGGAGACGGTGAGCCCCTGAATGTGGCCTGGGTCTTTGAGGTTGAGTTCTCATGGAGCCAGTTGTAATTTAGGAGCGAAGAAGGTGTTAGATGCACTCTAAGGAGCTGGTTATGGTGAATTCTGGGAGGACACAGTTGAGGACCTTCAGAAGAGTCTGGAAGGGACGTGCTAGGAAGAGGAAGCAATCAAAGATGGCCGTCTTCTTTCGTGATCTTGCCGGAGACCAGCCTTGCTCCAGCAAAGAGAGAGGAAACGTATCCTTGCTCCTTCTTGCAATTTCCCTTGCTACTAAGATTCCGAATTCAGGCTAGTGCTATAATTTAGTTACATTACCAAATAAAAAATCTTTAGTTATTGATCCAAGTTAGAATATTGTGCTATAGGAAAATGAATTCCAAGTTCCTAAAGTCAATTTATATTATTATAATGTACCACATATCGTTATGAACATAGTATTTGCATATACAGCATAAACATTTTTTTCCTGGAAACCACTTGGTCCTCATACCCATCACTTAAAAAGGCTACTTAATATTCCATTCGGTAGGTTTGCCAAAATTTATTTAACCTAAGTATCTCACAATAGGGAAATGGTAATTTCTATTTCTGCTCTTGAAACGGTTTCCAATTTTCTATTGTAAATAATACCCCGGTAAATGTTTTTGTAAATGGCATTCTGGTATTTTACATTATTTACTTAGGATGGATTGCCACCTGTGGAGAGGTAGAGTTAGGGGCCATGAAATGTTTATGGCTTTTCCTCTGTGGAGCCGATCTGATTTCCCAAACGCGGTGCCAGGAAACGTGTGAGAAAGCCCGGTGCTCTGAACACAATCAGCACTATTTCCTTTTTTTCCCTTTTCTTGGCATTGTGAAAATAACAAGCAAAAAAAAAAAGAAGAAGAAGAAGGTTCTTTATCATTTTAATTTGCACTTCTTTAATTACTGAAGAGAACAAAGAATTCAGTAGAAAGGTCTGGCAAGATGGATGTGCCTCTGAGAAAGGGGGGCTGCACACACAGCACGGCATTTCACATGGTGAGATCACCTTCCAAGTTTGAAAGTTGTGTCTGCTGATGCCCTTGAGAGGAGGGAATGGGTTGACACTAACAGAGTTCATAAGAGACTATATAAAAATGAACCTTTAGAGGCCCATTGGATATTGTAAATCAAAAAGTAACCTCTGTGTATTCTATTTAATTCAGTAATTAAACTCAAGAAATCCAATCTAGATAAATACTAGTATTACAGAAATATATGTTCACAACCATGTCATGACATTTTTTGCATGCTAATGGAACGTCGAAGAAAAAATTAAATATCCATCGATAAAGATTAAATGGCTAATAAGGAATTACTACTGAATTGTGGCACATAACCATTAAGACAAGTGAGATGGATTTTTGATTCACATAAGAAAATATCCCTTATAGCATTAAGCATAAATAAGCAGAATATGTAGTTTGATTGTTTTATATTAAAAACCAGGCATGTCTGTGTGTTATAATGCACACACACACGTGTGTGCGCACACGCACAAATGGGGTTGTTTTCAACATGAACAGAATCGGATTGTATACACAGCAAAATATACACGTAATCCTTTCAGTCTTTTTCCAAGATTTCACTCTTTGCACTGCTTCCCTCCAGAGGTGATGAGATGGGAGCAGGGATGTTAGGACAATTTTGACATTTTACTCTGTAAAACTTTACTTCTTTTTTGGAGATTTTATTTATTTATCTGAGAGAGAGAGAGAAACAGAGACAGAGCACGAGCGGCGGGGGGGGGGGGGTTGGAGAAGCAGACTCCCTGTTGAGCAGGGAGCCCCATGTGGGGCTCGATCCCAGGATGCTGGGACCACGACCTCCAGACACCAGTGCGAAGACCATGCATTAGCAAGCTCCACCTCACGACATCTCTGGCCATTTGGTTCAGGCCTCTAATACCACAAGGACCGAACAAAGGATTCGGTGTAAATGGAGACAATACTGAGAGAGCAAACTTCACGAAAAACCAAACAACTGTCATTCATATTCTCTGCCCCCGTTCCCATTGCTGCATGACAAATCGCTTGCAAGACTTTGTGGTTTTAAATAACAGCAAACATTTTATTAACTCAAATGGCTTCCGTGGATCAGGAAGTCGGGCAGGTGCTGTGCGCATTCTGATTTTGAGGTTCTAATGATAGCTAGGTTGCAGCCAGACCTGGAAGAGCCAGGACCTCGCCAGGCTTCTCCCTCTCTCCCCTCAGGTGGACACGAGGCCCTTGCATGTGGTCACACTACATCGCCTAGTGTGACTTCTTCCAGAGGGGTGGCCTGCGGGCAGGCGAATGCTTTCCTCTCTAATCATGGCTCCAATCTGATTGGTCCAGGTCCCCAGACAGGAATCGAATTGCCCTTTGTGACCTAGACTTAGAGGTCACGTGCCATCATTCTGCCGCATCTCATTGGTACAAGCCAGTCCTAAGGCTGCCCGGACTCTAGGGGAGGGAAATGAGAGCTCTTCTTTGGAAACAAATCAGAGAAGTACAAGAAGATATCGCGTCCATGAAAAAGTAAAGGAATTATGCCCTCTTTCTGGGCAATCCAGAGTTCAGAAATCACCAATTTTGAAAATTAAAATTCAATAGCAAAAATTTTAAAAAAGAAAGACTTAGAAGGTAAAAAATCCAGTAAATCATTCAGAAAAAAAAAAAAAGAGCAAATGGGAAACAGGGCAGAAGAGCTAAGAAAGAGGATGAAACCAGTAAATTCAAATATAAATAATAAAAGATCTAGGAAAAGAGAACACAGAAAAAGAAATGAAGAGAATCATCAGAAATATGAGTCATGACAATGTCACTCCTGCCCTGAACTGAAGGGCATGAGTTTATAGATTGAAAGCGCCGAACATAAAGAAGAAGGGGGCAAACCATATGAATTCATAGCATTATAAAATACAAATTATAAGGCATAAAATAGAAAATTCTAAAAGTTTCCAGGAGGATACAAAAGACAATTCAAGGTCCGCAGCTCTGCCACCAGCCCAGAGAACAGGTTGTGGAAGGAAGATGGGGAGTCTGACGTGATGTGTCCCATTAAATTTTGAAACAGCTTACCCGTGTTTGCAGTTACACCTCCAATGGAGAAATAGGAGATTTGCTGACGATAGGTATGCAGGAAGCAAGGCAAATGAAGACACCAAAGATTGCACTGGGACAGAGACGCAAGTGTTATGATCAAGAATAACAATACAAGCTCATTACTTAAGGAATAGGGAGTTAAAGCCACAGGGAAAAAAGCTTGTTCTGAGCAGTGGGAAAGTGGGAGTTGGCATGGAGAGCAGGACGGGAGGACCTCTATGAATGTGTTTCCAAGCCTCGTAGAAACACTGGAGTTCTTAGACTTTGCATGTCATAACATGCTTTAAGATGATACCACCTTCAAATGATGGCTGGAAATGCAAACAAAAACATAGAAGAATAAAGATATTTTCAATCCCCTCCCTCAAACCCACTGATATGAAGTAGAATGAAATGAAAGACCAAAAACACCCCATGTGTCTTCAGTGAGATGTGAAAAGAGCCATCACCACAAACCACAGTTAGGTATCAATGCCAATGAGCTCTGGAACAGATGGCAGAAGGAGGTGAAGTCAGGTTTTCTTAAGTTCGATTTACTCAGAGTTCAGAGCCTTCAGTTCCACCTCGGTTTTTGGCCCCTCTTCTGTTTTTGTGAATTAAGACTCTTAAAAAAAAAAAAAAAAAAAAAGATTTATGTATTTGAGAAAGCAAGAGAACAGGAGCAGGGAGAAGAGGCAGAAGGAGGGGGAGGGAGAAACAGACTCCCCACTGAGGAGGGAGCCCAGTGTGGCAGTATCCCAGGACTCTGGGATCATGATCTGACCTGAAGGTAAATGCTTAACTGACAGAGCCAACCAGGTACCCCTTGAACTATTTTGTCTTCTTTTTTCCTGTAAAAGTAGCATAAGAAATTATAAGTTATTTGAATCTTCTGGTGCTGTTTGATATTTTTTTTTAATAATGAGCATTTAAAAAAAAAAAAAAAAGAAGGCCAGTTTGGTTCTTTAAAAAAAAAAAAAAAATGAAGGTTCTTACCTCTTTTTTTCTTTGGATGAACACACTATTGGGGTAAAAAGATTTTCATCTACCAGTCTAGAGTTACAAAAACATCATTATCTTTCCTTTTTCTGCAAATGTTTTTCCCCTGTTGTTGCTTTCAGATCAAATATATTAACCTATTAAAAATATCAGTCTGACTGTACTGTACAGTTGGATAGGTTGTGCACTGAATCACAGGCTTTTAGAGGAAGGTAGAAGTGTTAGAATCTAGCTCTACCCTCCCCCTCATGGTACAGATGAGGACCAGGCAGCTGTTAGCTAGGGTGCACAGAGACCCACAATGCTATTAGGGACCCACAAAAATATGTTAATTTCTTTAAAAATCAACTTTTAGGTTGAAAAAACTACTGATATTAGTGTATTTGTCTTTATTCCAATGCAGTCATAAAATATTCTTTTTCAGAATGTACCGGAGGAAAGGGCCCACAAAAGACAAATGTACAAGGGCCCCCAAAAGTCATCGTGTGGCCCGGATGAGGACTCTGAGGACTGAAAACATTCCCATAGTTGGTGGTGGCAGAGCCTAGACCAAAACTCAGGTCTCATAACTCCTACCAGCCGCTCTTTGTCATGGCTGCGTAGTGCTCTCCCCGAAGGAGAGCCCTGGCCTCCTCTCACCTGCCTTCAGCTATGAGCCAAGAGGTGTCTTTGGCTGGCGCGACCTCAGTTCCCATGACTCATCGCACTATCTGCCACCTTCACTTCACTGCTCCAAATCCACGGGTCCATTTCTGGCTCTGCTTCTCACTCCTGCTCGGCCCACATGGAGTAGCTTTCCCACTTCCCTCTGCCCGCCCAAGAGTAACGTCTCCTCTCAAAGAGGCTTTGTTCCAACACCATCTCTTTCAAGATGTCTTCCAAGATGACTCCAGCTTTGAGTCATCTGTGCTATGTATACGAGTGCTTAACATTCCATAACAAACTATCTTATCTTGTCTCATCTCATCTTGTATTATCTTGTCTCCAGTATTTCCATCTTAAACCCCATTATCTCATGGAGTGCTGGAGAGCAGAGGCCCCCTAGACATGGCTTTCCTTTCTCTTTTATTTGCACCCCAGAGACAACCCTCACTAGGTCTGACTCTAAATCCCTGACCGGCAGGAGCTGTCTCCAGCAGTGCCTGGTTCACAGTGGATGTTTTGTAAATATTTGATGAGTGAGCATTTTCTAGAACCAGCTTTTCAGTTGAATTTCTTCATTCTGGAAATGTGTATTTATTTATCTTTATTTAAATGGAAATGTTTATTTTTAATGTGAGCTCCCCATGCCTAGGGAAAAAAATAAGAAAAATAAATAAAAAACAAGAAGCCAGCTTATGAGCACAATGAAAATGGTGAGGTTATTTCCAGAGCAGTCTTAGTTGGCCTCTCAGAGTGTCCCACCCTGCAATGTCGAATTCACAACCCGGACGATAACTAGCTGTCCAAACCAGATGAGCTTCCCGCTTACACGTCATTGATCCGGTTTCAGTTTGTGTCTTCAGGCAATGAAATATCACAAAGACCTTTTCTTCCTCTTGCTCTGATGCTGTTTCTTAAATCTGAAGCTCACAGTGATGAAGTAACTCCAAAACTGTGATATTCGTTAAATAATTCAAGTCAGGATTTAATACATCCTGTAATCGAGAGGCTCCGAAAATGGTTCCAGGCACCTGAAGACCACTTTCATTTCTCCATTTTCTCGGCATCCTGACCACCTTCTCTCTGAGAAGTCACTACTGAGTAGTCAGACCACAACAAAAACCATTGGGAGAGAAAAAGGGCAAAGCTCAGCCATTCAGAGCACATCCTACCAACCTGCAGACGGCAACAGGGATTTAGAAACACCTGCCCAAAAGTACATGCGTCAACATCTGATCTGTCAGATCTAATTACTTTTGTCTTGATCATCATACCGGTTCACTCTCAGCTTTGCAAACACTATTGAAAGCACAAGTGTGAACATCATTTTTAAAGAGCTTCTAGAAGAATCTCCCATTTGCACGTATATATAAGATGAATTTTCCCCGGAGCTGGCCAATTTCAGGACCAACAGACTACTAATCCCAAGGAGCAATCATAAATGAAATTCCCAAAAATTGTTTTTGAGGGTCAAGACCCGGCAAGGGAAACAATGCAAATAGCTCATGCCTTAAGCCCAAATGAAGTAAGACAATCACTAATAATCAGATGTTTCTGATTCCTGATGTGGCCAGCTGTGGGAGAATTCGCAGCAGCAGAGCGGGGATGACCAGGGGGTGGAGTGGGGCCAAGAGGCTGGGAGGTGGCACAGAGTGGGCTGGCGTTGTGGTCACCATGGGACAGCGGACAGTAGAGGGAACCACTTTGGATCAGAATGGTGACTGGCTCTTCGCAGTGATGACCGGGAGACCCAGCGAAGATGACAGCACACTCACGGTGGGGACCTTCCTGAGCATTCCACTTGTGTGAATGGACTCACGTACACAGGAATCCAGTGAGAGGTGGTTTCACTAAAGCCATTTTACAAATAGGAGAAGTGATACGCACGGAAAGGGTGCAGCTTGCCTGAGGTTGTCCCTCGAAGAGGCAGAGCAAAGATTTGAACATAGCTTCCCTGTAATGTGCCTCCCCCCCCACCGCAGAGCCATGATCCTCCCCAGGAGGTAACGAGCTTCTCCTTGAGGCAGAGGGCAGAGGTCAGCCAACGGAACTGAGAGGGCTGGCAATGTGTTACGGGAAACATGCATGTTCTTCTAGCAAAGCCGAACATTCTGCATCAGGATCCCGGCCCAGGAGAGGGACACAGGGAGGGACCGCACTGGAGCCGGGACTCTCTTTGGAGACAGCACGTCCCTAACTCCTTGATTTACGTTCCTAAAAGAAAAAAAAAATGTTAAGCATGAGTCCTAATTTATATAACTTCATTTACATATTTCTTTTAAATTTTTGTACATGTACTACTGAATTAATGTACATCATAAAATATGCACAAAGGGAAAATTATTCTTTTACATGAAAAACTTACCATAAATTCACTTCAAACAGCATCGACTTGTACTAGCACTAGAAATGTGTATATCTGACAAGAAATATATTTTTAAAATAATTTGGATCTAGTTTTTATTGTGACATTTGTCAGAATTTCTTGATCTAGAACCCAGGTTTTCTAGAGCTCTTCCCGGATTATTTAAGATTATTTATCCAACATGTGGATGATTACTTAGAAAAAAAAAAGCAATGCAAGACCTTTGGTGTTCTGTATAATCCTGAAACTGTATGTTAAAACAAAAACAAAACAGAGAGCCTTTAAAAAGACTGCAACAATATCAAAAAAAAAAAAAAAGTCACCCAACAAGGATAGTTTTCTTAGAACAATTCTTTTAAAATTCCAGAAACAAAGCCAAAATATCAATCTATTTTTAACATTTTTCACAACAAAACAACAGCCAGTGTACAAAAATAAAGCAATGGAATCCAAGCGATCCAAGATAGGGCCAGTGACAGCATGTCTCATTCAGGGCAAAGCTGTATTTTTCTGATCACAGCAGTAACTCACATGTACAAAAAGAAAAATTAAGTTACATTAAAAGAAAGCATTTCAGCAGGCCTGATGGGCTGGAGCCCTCTGACAGACAGCTCCTCGTAGGCCATTAGCCGGTCACTGCACGGTGGCCAAGCCAGCTGCCTCTTGAAACCAGATCTAATGGGAAGAGGAAGAGCTTAGCGAAGCCGCTTCAGCAGCTCACCTGAAAAGCTCATTGCAAACCAGGACCCATGTCAGTCACAGTCACGACTCGTCTCGGGCCCTCCGTCCTGCACGTAGGGGTTAGTCCACGTTCCATGTCCGCGGTCATCACGTGGGACTCCTCTGAAGCTCTGGAAAAGCTAAAGGTTATTTTCAGCTGGAGCCACTGGTGCCTGAACCCACAGATCCTTTCCCTGCACAGATCTCGACCCGACAGAGACTGTAAAAAGACACTCGTGACTATGAAGGGAACAGTACCGCGTTGGCTGATCAGCCTGACGGGAGCTGTGTCGGGAAGGGGCTGACCCAAGCCAAGGCTGTGGTCGGCCACTCAGAGCCACCAGCCCTGGGGGGGAGCGGGTGACAACCTCTGTTGGGTTTTTTCGGTTTGGGGTTTGGGAGTTTTTCTGAACCCATGGGTTAGAGATGGGCAGTGTGTTTTGGTTTGCCTTTGAGTTGATAGGTTTGGCAAAGGAAAATTAGCCAAGAAGTTAAAAAAAAAAAAAATCTGTGAGAGTCTCCCATAAAGGTTTGAAATCATCAGGTATCTAATGTTGATCATCCATTGCTTGTGCTTGAAAGAAACTCCCTCTCTAGGCACTTCAGGATTCTTCCGTTTGGCTGAAGCAGACAGTGTCTGCCACAGGTCCTTCAAAATCTCCCACATAGAATTAGCTGCATTGCTACTCTTCAGCTGTGAGGATCGTGACCATAATTGTCCTCCCCAAGTGGCATCACACCATCATAGCTGGTTGAAGACATTTTGTTGGATACTCCCTGGGCCCACCTCTGTAGGAACATGCAGTGCTCGTCTCTTCAGATAGGTCCTTATGAGGCAACAGAATTTTCGTGAGAGCGTTCTGACCCTGTCCTCATCTTAGAAGACGTCTAAAGCCTCACAGAGTATTTGGATTCAAGGTACTAGTTAGAAAATGTGACCTTCAGTTCACTGCTGCTTAGTGCTTAGCAGAAGCTCAGTTGAGAGAAGACGTATTTAGGAGGACAGACTGATGGCCGTTTAGTTCGCACACTGCCCTGGAGAAGCGTTGCTCCCCCTGGAAGCCATAACTTATTAAAAATATTGGTATCTGAGCCTCATTGAGAACTTGGTGTGATATGGGCGCTCTTGAGGACACAAAGAGGCCATTGAGGATGGAGTGGAGTAAGCAGCAATGGGAAGAAGAGAAGGAAAGAGGGAGAGTGAGCTGAAGGGGTTCGGAATGGGGAGAAGATGCCCTGATTATGTAGGGTGTGGTCAGTCATAACAAGGGTTTGTTTGGCTTTTGCTCAGAGGGAGGCGCCATGATATGACATTGCTTATAAAACCACTATGGCCGAATTATCTCCTCTTTCCATTGCATGACTTAGAATAAACCGAGGACTCAAAACAGATAACAATTTCCAAGCTATTACTCAAGTGTCTGATGGAAAGAAACAGCTAGGATCCTAAATGTCAGGATCTCCCCCGGGTCATCTCCCTGGATTCCAGAAAGAGTATGTAGAAGGCATGTGTTGGATAAGCTCTCTCAAATCCTCCTTCACTTGGACATATCCTAAAGTCATTCCCAGAGATTCTAATTGAGTGGCTTAGTGCAGAATGGATTGAAAGAATGAGATTTTGGATATACTAAGTTAAATACAATCTGTTATGAAAATTAGCTCAGTATTATTTTTTACCTTTTTAATATGACTACAAAAGTATTTAAAACTACCACTGTGGCTCACACTGTATTTCTATTGGACAGTGCTGACCTAGAGCATTTCAGCCTCCTCTTGCATTGGAACCCTAGCCTTCTGTCTCCCAAACCTTCAAAACACACCTACCGTGGAATGGACCGAGAAACCCATCATCTTCCTAACCACTCCAGAGATGCCTTCACCCCGTCCCTCTGTTCTCAAAATGTCCGAATGATATTCAAACATCAGAATAAAAACAAGTACAAAGTGAATGTCATTTGGAAAGTGTAGTTTTGATGACCAAACTGTAGTTGTCATGATCTTTCACTGAATATCACTACAAAAGAGAAAGGCATACAGTTCTTCACCAAGACAGCAAGATGCCCAAAGTCTTGAAACACCTACTACTTCACTTAAACTGTCATGCTTGTGCAGGTTTGCTTTATCTCGCCCTTTATGTCTTTCTGCCCAGTGATCCCAGAACCATTATGTCTTAATGCTCATCAGCCCCGGAAGTTTAATTTGTACATTTCTCCCAACTGCCAAGTGTAGCACTCTTTTTTTTAACCTTGTGGCTGAATTCATTAAAACAGTTAGTCTTCAAAGATTTTCTTTTTTTTATTTGACACGGAAAGACTCCCATGGTTGGTTTCTCTAATTTTCAGGAGGCAACTGGTTAAGCAGAAGCTGGTTTCGCATACAGCTAAGTCTTCCTTCTCTCCTCCAGTGGGCCAGCTCCAATTAGAATGAAATCAGGCACGAGCAGGCAGCATGCCTTTGAAAACACCATCCGTGGTCACCGTGATTTCTAAACCCAGAGACACCATTAGAATAGGGTTGCATTTGTAGGTATTCCGTTATACTTGGGACTATTGAAAAATGAGAATTTTGTGCCTTCCTCAAACTATGGAACAAAAGAGATGACAATAGAGAGGGAGATGTAACAGTTTAAAGCAATGATGTATGTGGCTCTTGAGCTCTGTTTCTGGAGGAGAATGTGACATGCAGAAAAAGCACAGGAGTCAGTTGGGAGTAGGGACATTCTCATTTTCCTAGCCACAGTCATCTACCCCAGACATAAGACCAAAGACTTAAATACAAGAAACCTGTGTCTTCAAACTCTTCTGTGAACAGTTGGCCAGGGTGCTGGATGTCACACAGATCCTTGTAGAGAATCCCTGACCTTGAGCAGTCACAGAAATTCACCTCCTTTAAGTCCTCCCTTGCGTTGGCCTCGGTCCTGCGACCTGGGATCACCTTTGTGGTTCCTCACGTGTCAAAAACAGGTCATGAGAAAACTGGGTCTCAGCATGTCACTAGGCAGTACATGCTTTCTGGAGAACCATTCTTTGGTGGTCTAGAAAGTATACGCATGTGTGTGTGTGTGTGCGCATGTGTGTACATGTATGTACACATGCATGTTTTCTGGGGAAAAATGCACACACAGATATTTATAGGTAGATTTGCAGAAAACACATACATGCACACATGTATATACACTCCTGATTTGGAAAACCACTTTGGGGTTGATTTTACGTATATGGAGAGAGAGAGAGCGCGCGCGCGCTATAGAACCATATAGAAAGGCTCATGCAAGTATTTTGTATTTCTTGTAAGAATAAATTTGTTGCATGCAACAATGAGTAAATCTCTTCTTTTTCCACAGGTGTGCCAAAAGATAGGGCATACTCAAACAATCTCTGGAGGGGGCAAAGTTTCTAACAGAGGGGAAAGCCATTAAAGCAAACTTATAGTTGTCCGTTTTGTAACTGAAGCTGTCTCCTCCCTTGAAAATGTTTTCACTGGAGTAGACAGAAAAGGACCCAGCAAATGGCCCACAAGGTTAATTTCCCCTGACAGATGACAAGCGTAGATGTGAAGGTTTCAAGAGGGTCCTTATGGTGATGCTGGCACTGAGTTCAGTCATTCAAGGCCATATGCGGTTGTTCAGTGAAGGAGTTTCCCAAATTAATTCATTTCCTTCTTTTTCCTTCCTTCTCTTCTCATTTTTACTTCTTTCTCCTTTTCCCCTTCTTCCACCAAAAGGCAGACAAAGTATAATAATATTTTTTATGACACTCTCATTTTCAGAAACTCCAGAAAATTCAGAATCCCAGACTTATTTTTTCCAAAGTGTAGTGATAGCTAATTATTTCTTGGTTTCTTTGAGATGGATCTTTGCTTTCTACCCCACGTTTTATCTTCTTTGAAGAAACTGTCCTCAAAAAGTCATAGATGACAATAGAAACCTATTATCAGCCTGTCTTTAGTTTTCTCTCAGGGAAGGTGTTTGGGGCTCCTCACTCAGAAAAAAATAGGAAGATGGCCAAACTGGCCCATAATACCACCACTTCATTCATTCATTTAGTGAGTGTGCTTTAAATACCTAGTAAGATGCAGGAAATGCGCTGGACTCTGGAGACACAAGATCAATAAAATACAGTGTTTGCCCTCAGGAAACTCTTGACCTTCGTTATACTCACATGCAATTACTAAATTTTGAATTTATTTCATGAAAGACTGAATGTTTAAGTCTAGGTCTCACACAACAACAAGTAATAACCAGGAGGGGGAGAAAAAGCCAGGTGGGGGCTACTGCCAAAGCCGTTGGGTTTCTTTGTTGTTGCTGTTACTCAAAATAGAAATCACTTTAATATAACAAAAGTTCATCCTAAGTAATTGGACATTTGTGGGTTTTCTGGTTGTTCTTTTCAATTAATCTCTTAGCTGGTAGAAAAAATAGAAATTTTGTCACTTAAGGAGTCAATTGTTGTCTTTATGTGTGTGAGTAGTAAAGAATCAGTGGTGACTTGGTAGCTAATTTCCTTTTAAAATTCCCAGAGAAGAAACGAGCCAACAGATTGGTTTGTGGAATTCTATGAAAACATCTGGAACTTGCTTAAGCGTGGCTGGAGAGAGGAGAGAGCATGGGCTCTGAAGTCCAGAAAATCAGTATTTGTCCCTTGCTGATTAGTAGGATGACCTAGGCAAATTAGTCCCCTAAGCCTCAGTGACCTTATCTGTAAAATGGGGATGATAACATCTATCTCAAAAGTGTTGCTGCTGAATAATTTGTTAAATAAGGGAATATATGAGAATTGCATATTGTGACTGACATCACAGGAACTCAAGAGAAGCTCATTTCCTTTTTGTGTTTAAATACATATCTGGCTCCAAGTCAAAAGCCCACTCGCTGAATCAACACACTTTCTGTGAGTGCCTCTCTCTGCTAGATCCTGGGGCTCCCACCGTGAATGAAAAGCAGCACTTGTCCTCAAGAGCCCTTACAGTCCAGAATTGTATGTGGCTCATCAGATCAGCTGAGCAAGCCAGAAAATCCGGGATGCTTAGTGTTAAGTGAGGAGCAAAGATGAAGCAACTTGCTATACTTATCAACAGAATGAGTAGAAACCACCTAGTGTCTGAAAAAAGCAAAAAATTATGTACTTAAATGATTTTACAAATAAATAATTAAGCAAATAATGTGATTCCTAAAAGCAACAGCTCCAGAGCAGACTGGGAAGTTAGCAGAGTGGAGGTGGAATGAGACAGGTCAGTGGGGGACTTTATCCGCTAATCTTAGTCAAGCAATTGCCCAGTCTGTCCAAATGGGTTCCAGCTTACTAAGCCAATCGAAAGAGGACAAAGCAGTCAGAATTAAGACCATCCGATGAGCTGCAAATCGTTCCGTTCTTTTGGCTGTATTATTCACAATGCGTCTTATAACACTGGGTATGGGGGTGCCTCTTGGTACTAAGCTTGCAACTTTCCTGTAAATCTGAAATGATTTCAAGGTATAGTGTGCTCCTAACATTTTTAAAAAGAAGCTCTCCTCCGTCCTGCCTTCTTATCCAGTAGTAGGTTGTGGCCCCACGGCACCACACATTTCACACCACGCATACCCACCAACCTGCTGCACAGTGCTCCGCTCCCGCTGCCCATTGCAGGACTCGGAGAAGACAGTGAAATAGGCCACAGGCTGGCCCTTCCCCAGACCGGTTAAACCCGATTTTCTGAGAGTTTGCCTCACCTTCTTTGCAAAGAAGCCCAGACTTCCCCGCAGAAAGAGCCGATCTTTTTCTCCTCCGGCTACGTCTTGCTTCTCCTTTTTCTGGATCCCACACTGAGTGTGTTCTAGTGACACGTTGATCTCCTGGCCAACTGTGAACTTCTTTAGGGAAGAGTGTTCATCGTGTTTGCTCTGTCATCAGCACCGGCCTGGCATATTGAGGTTCCAAGAATGTGTACTGAATTAAAAGCAAACAGTGTTACATGCGTCAGACTAAAGTTAGAGCAAAGAGCGGTGAGGGCCCTGGAGGAGCTTAGGGAAGGAGGTGGCGCTGACACCTGCTGGGAGGGCCCATAAGGGTGAGAATGGACGGGCGGGAGAGCCGGCTGGGAAGGAAGTAGAAGGGCCCTAAGCAAGTCACCCAGTCTGGCCAGACCTCAGGCAGAGGATGCAGGAACTGGGAGATGCGGCCGAGGAGGGAGCGAGTCCGGATAATGAGGGTGACGAAGGCCACTGGGAAGTAGAGGCAGCATCTAGCACAGAGCCTAAGCACACTGAGCATCTCAGAGCATCGTTTCCGAGTGAATTAATTTTTTATTTTTCCTTAAACTTTTGAGGGTGAAGTCATGAAATCTGATTTAAACTACTAACCCTCCCCCCAGAAAAATGTGTAGGCGCTTTTACCCAAAGTTTCAGGAGATTTACAGATTCCCTGAAATGTATCTGGTGACCACCTCCCCCCCAACACACACACACAGTGATATTTCAAATTTTAAGAAAAGGGATGAAATTCAAGTTTAAGGATGAAATTTGGGTTTAACAATCTCCTCTCATACCAATCTATTCAGCTGGAATGATCGTTTAAAACTGCACTTTGGGGTGGCTCCGTGGGTTAAGCAGCTGCCTTTCCCTCACGTCATGATCCCGGCGTCCTGGGATCGAGCCCCGTGTAGGACTCCCTGCTCCGCAGGGCATCTGCCTCTCCCTCCACTCATGCTCTCTCTTGCATGCCCTCTCTCTCTAATAAGTAAAATCTTAAAAAAGAAAAATGTACGAAAATTGTTGCTAGCCAGAGGAAGATGTTTGTTCAAGGGAGGATTTCTTTAAGATGGGAAGGATTTAAAGGCTACAGCAATTAAATAACCTCTGTACCAGGGCCATAGAGCTAGCTGGTGGCCAAAGCAGGACTAACCTCCGGATTCCTGCTCTCCACTTACACACATTCATCCCTGACTGCATGTGTCAGGTGGGGCTTACTGCAATGGAGTCCTCACCTCACTCCTTCTAGAGCCTTCTAACCTGTTGACCGCCATTTTTTCCCCAGAAATCCTTATTAACACAGTTTCAGGAGCATGACCCTGGAAATTCTAGATGCAAACTATCTTCCCACTTAAGACTCGAGCAAAGTTGTTCAGTGCTGTTGGCTCTTAAACTCCAAGCAAGGAGGCCCCCTGGCTCCGACAAGGTCAAGTCCTAGGTCATGTAGCCTATTGATGTGTTTAAAGTCATACACTCTACACTTGCATCTCATGGGCGGCACACGCCATTCAGGTTCAGACTTCAGAGGTTTTTCTCTTGCATTTTCTCACCCTTGTGCAGATTCAGACACTTGGAGCTTTATTACATGGAACCTGACCTGCAAGTAACCTGGCCTTGAGAGAGAATGGTGGGAAAGTGGTTACAAGAGATATGTATCCACCTGGGGAAACAGAGCGAGTAGAGGTGAACATTAACCCATCCCGCCCCAACGTTGTTAGTCCAAAACGATTAGAGCCCATGGAAGAAAACATCAAATAAACAGAATAAAAAATTCAGGAGGGAAATTCAAAGCGGCCCACTTGGGGAGAAAAAGCACATTTTGCCAGTGTAAGGCCAGGAGAGAAACTGGTTGTATTTCAAGAAAGCAGGGCCTTGGGAGTACAAGAGGAAATGAGTTAAAGGAGAGCGTGGCCTCGCAGGTTACCCTGGAAGGCGCCGGGTCTAATGCACAATCAGGATATTTGCTGAGGGGGGATGGACAAGGTGTCAGGGAGCAGAGCTCACAACATTTGTTTAACTTTTTAACTAGATGATTCGTTAAAAATACAGCCCATGAGACTGGCCATTCTGGACAATGGAAGTCAGCTGTGGAAAGGCCCTGAGGCTAGGACTCAGATCTGTTTCCGTGTAGTACACTGTCCACTCCCCAGCAGTTCTTCCCGGCTTTTATAGGACTTCTGATAAAGGACAGAGCTTTCAGGGTCCAGGGCCCCAGGACAAGATAGAAGTGAACTATGGAAGGCAGGAAGGAACCAGCAAATATTAAAGTGTTTCTTCACAGCAGAAGAGAAAAGGCAAGAAGCCTCTGGTATGAACTGAATGTGTGCCCCCCCCCAGATTCCTGTGTGGAAGCCTTAACCCCCAATGGGACAGTATTTAGACATGGCGCTTTCAGTTTAGATGAAGTCATGAGGGTGGGTGAACCAGCTACTTAAGATTCCCCAGGATACCACAGCATCAACTAGATGAAATACTTGTAGGAGTGGAGTTCCCTGGGATTCTCACGCTCAGAATCAACCTTAACTTTTGTTGCTGCTGTTTCTGTTTTAATGACTGACCCACGATGGCACTCTTCAGTTCTCTTTCCTGACCCATCCAGAATTATTGTTCAGCAGTTGTGGACTCTCGTGGTAAACTACCCCTCACTTAAAACGTTGTTTCGATGGGGAAATATTTCCAAGTTGCAAGTTACTGACTTTAAACTAAACTTTTGGAGAAGAGCCCATTTGTGGGTTAGGGGCTTTCAGTTCTGGATCCTCGTGGGGAAGTGAGAGAATGAAAAGACTCAGGATGATTTTTAAAATATAGTTTGTCGGGCGCCTGGGTGGCTCAGTCGTTTGAACATCTGCCTTTGGTGCAGGTCATGTAGGGTGCTGAGATCGAGCCCCGCATCAGGCTCCCTGCTCAGCGGGAAGCCTGCTGCGCCTGATCCCACTCCCCCTGCTTGTGTTCCCTCTGTGTGTGTGTGTGTCTCTGTCAAATAAATAAAAAAAATCTTAAAAATAAAATAGGGATTCCAAAATAGAGCCTAAGCAAAAAGGCAAAAAGAAATAGAATTACTGAGCATGAGGAGGAAGAGATGAGGGACAATTTAATAAGGGGGATGAGTACCGGCTGCTTGCCTGTCCGGTAAGCAGAAATTTGGTCAGACGAGGAGGAATATCTTTGTGCTATTATTCTGGGATGGACAGTTTGTAGATTTTATCTCAAATATTTGCAGACTTCTTTTCATCAATCACGGGTCCATTTTGAGAACCAAGAAATGATTGTGAGGTTGCTTGCCTGCCTCAAAGTTCCCTTATAATCTTGAATCTACAGGTGGCCGACTGTGGCTCAGAATTTCAGGAAACAGGATATAATTTCACAAATCTCTTTTGTAATACATCTGAGAATAATGAGACTCCAAATGTATCATTTTTTCCTACCCAAAAATTGAATATCCTAGAACGTAAGCTTTCTCATCTTAGTATAAAACCATACATTACCCATTCTACAATAATTTTTGATCATCCAATGAGGGAAAAGATGTTGTTTGGGGCGTGTTAAATTAGTGTTATTTTAGTTATTCCTTCAGGAGGGATGAGAGTATTCCTTTCCTAAGTGATATTCCACACCCTGATTTGGCATTTCCTTAAAGCCATCTGAAGCAATGAAATGACGGCTATAAATCTGCCACTTGGAAACTGAAATGGTTCACCGCGCTCCCAGGCCCTGGTTTAACAGTTGTTTTATGCCGTGGTTTCAGAATAACACTTTTAAGCTTGGTATTTTGCTTCCTCCAAAACTGACATGAATCCATAAAGCTTTTTAATGATGACTCTAAAATACACCAAAAGTATTCTCTGTGGCATATTTTTCGGTTTATCTAAAATCCTTCGCTTTCTGAATTTCTCTTCATGAGCTGCCTTGGAAGGATGGTCGCCGCTGGAGCTGAGCGAGGCGTCCTTGCCCAGCCCTGCAGGCCCGCCCGGCTTGGGCTCCCGGGATCTCAGGCTCCTGTGGGCACGGGCATCATCTGGGGAGTCTGTTACGCTGCTGATTCTGACTTGTTCAAACTCTGGCCTTGATCTCAGCCTTCCTCCCTGCTCCCTCCAGGTGCCAGGTCCATGTGCTCTCCCATGCATGGCCCAAACATGTTCTCAGATAGGGACCCCTCATCGTCTGGGAGAACCTGTCTGTGGCAAAGGGAACCCCGTGTGCGTCTGCGGCCGGTGACCAGCCCTGCCTGCTCCCCTTGATTGCTCCCCTTTGTACCCCCTACCATCCGCCGCAGCAGCTCAGAGAACATCACAGAATGTCCGTCTGTCCCAGTAGGCTCTGAGCTGCTGAGGGCAAGGATCACCTTTTTTTCGTTAATGTTTCCCCGACACCCAACCTCAAATGTCGTGGGGCACTCAAGGGTCTTGCCTGAATGACTGATGTTGTAAAAAGAGGACATGACTTTCACCCGAAGGATCGTGCCTCTGGTTGCCCTGTCCCCACTCCAGTATTGTCACGTGCTTCTCCCTCGACTCGAAAGCTGGGCTTTTCCTGCCACCTTTACAACGCTACTGTCTCTGGCTCTTCAGGTTCCATGTCCCATGCCTTTTACCCCAGACGTCTCCTTGGCCTCTGGAGACAGGGCTGGCGCCCCTCGCGTTCCAGAGCCCCATGTTACGGGGCCCTGCGCCCACCCCACTGCTTCTGGCGATGCCCGGCAGTCTAGATCCCCTAGATGAAGGGCTTCTTGGGGGCAGGGCTGGTAACCTCCGTGCCCAGCGGAGCGCCTGACATCCTGTCCGCGCTCTAGATGTTTGCTGGCAACGTGGAAAAGCTAACTCAGGCCCCTCCGGGCAGTGACATAGGGGCTCTTATCACATAACCTGCCCCGTAAAGCTCCGTAACACTCACCGGGAGGATTTCAGATTTTCTTGATGTGTCTCCTCCCGGGCCCGCAGCCGGACAGAACGGTCTCAAGGGTGGCGGCGACCCTTATGAATGTCTGACATCCCAGGGAGTCATCCAGTGACTCGTGTGGGTTACGTATTGTTTAACCCTGGGCTTCCTGTCAGAGGTGCTGTTGGCGTTTGAGCAAGACAGTTCTGAATTACGCAAGACAGGCTGGTTAACAGGTTAACAGGTCAGTTAGCGGGTTGATACAGCCCAGATCCACCCACAGGGGCCTGACTCCAGACCCTGATTCGCTACCCTGTGCCGGCTGTTAGGTTGCTCAGGCCATGAAATTCCAGAGCTCCTTCCAGAATAGCACCTCCAGAAGGCAAGGGAAGAGTAACTGGGAAGACCAAACAAAGCTTGATAAGGAACCTCTCGTGCCGAGGTAAGAAAGGCTTTTGGAACACAGAGGAGCAAACAGTGGCAGAATCAAGGAGGAGCTGGTCTGCCAGGAATGAGGAGAAACCAGTCGCGGGGCGCCTGGGGGGCTCAGTCGTTTGGGTATCCACCTTCAGCTCGGGTCACGATCCTGGGGTCCTGGGATTGAGCCCCACGTTGGGCTCCCTGCTTGGCAGAGAGTCTGTGTCTCCTTCTGCCCCTCCACCGACTCATGTGCGCACGCGCTCATGCTCTCTCTCTCTCGCTCTCTCTCTCAAAAATAAATAAATAAAATCTTTAAAAAAAACAAAAAGTAACCAATTAACAATGATTAGGCCATTGACAGAGACAAATGAAGGGTTAGTGACTGTTCTTCTAATTTAATAATAATAATAGTAAAATAGATACTATTTACTTTGTGTCGCTCATTTCACATTATCTTTTATTGTCTCCCTTTCACCTATAAAATACTGAGGCCTCAAGCAGTTGGTTAAGTAACTTCCCATAAAACCACACAGTAATTAATTAATGATCTCATTTGAACCCAGTTCTCTGAAACTTCACTTAGGATTTTCAGCACGGTGCCCAAAGCTTCCTGGGACCTCCTCTGGGACTTGTCGAGGTCTCTCCTGCTCAAACATCCAGAACAACTCCAGTCTCAAAGAGGAAGCCCGTGAGGTCCTTAAATTGGTGTTTGTGTTAAACCATTGCCTTTATTTTCAGGGTGATTCCTCAACCTAAATTAGTTATTTGGCCTACGTCCTGTACATGAAATTCTTTCTGGTATGATTTCATACCAGAAAAATATATTTTTTTTAATTTACAGATCTCTATGCTCTATTACATGCTTTTTTTTTTGGGTAGATGATCCATGTTGATGAAATAAGACCCATCTCTATAGAAAGTAGCCCCGGCTGATCCCATCCTGGAGGCAGGGGCCACCTTCCGTGCACAACAAAGTAACATTCTGCCCAAGTTTAAAGTGTTGGTGGTATCAGCATCCAGTTTCCCCTCATTTGTTGATTTCCTCCACCCTTTTCATTTCACAGATGTTGGTGCATTTTTTGAAGAGGGGATGTGGCTACGGTATAACTTCCAGGCCTCCGGGGTCAGTGGCAAAGAATCGGGCAGCAGGTCAGACAGCGCCCCTGATCAGCAGAGCGCCCCTCCCGATCTGGCCCACGAGGGAATCCGCTTCAGCTTCAGTACCTCCAAGGCGCCCTGCATCCTCCTCTACGTCAGCTCCTTCACCACAGACTTCTTGGCAGTTCTCATCAAACCCACCGGTAAGGACGAGAATGCCTAGCCTCCACTAATATTTAATGTTGGGTGAACAGAATGTTCTAGAAAGTCTGGATTGCTCTGGTCTTGTCCCCAGGACATTGAGTGAGTCATCCAACATCTTTGAACCTCATTTCCCTATATGAGAGCCAAGAAGGGAACTTGTCAGTTGAGTGCCTTCTAGCAATGTGTCATAGTGGTAATGTTGCTAAGGCATGTCAGGTTCTTTATGGGAAGCATATTCCATGAATATGAGATTGTTTTGTATGTATAATGATGATTTTTTATTCCTGTCAAATGAATACAGGCACTGCTGTACTAAAGAGAGATGAACTCTGAAGTTGTAAAATTAAGTTAATATAAATCAGTGAGGTATCCTGACTTATGATAATGTATCAATAGGTTCCTTCAGAACATATGTAGCTTTCAACAGAAATAGATAACCAGAGATGACTCCCTTCCCAAGCCCTCTCAGAATTTTACATTCATAAACTATATCCCTGGCATAAGGCTTGGTTAAACTAGGAGCATTTTTACACTTGCCGTGGCTGGGCCCATCTTGATCTTTTGGAGCCCAGAGGGTCCGCATAAGACTAAAATTGCCATCTTGTGAGAAGAGCCAAGTGCACTCATGACCTTTGAGAGAAGGCTGAGCAGTTCTGAAGCACAGGAGCGTGCGCAACACCGAGGGGGCCATTCCTCTCAGAAAACTTAAATCCTGACACACTTAAAAGGTCTAAGGAGATCGCTTTTTCACAAATAAGAATAGTATAGGTTGATCAGGGAGCAAATCTCTCTCATTCATTTCCCAGAGAGACCACATGGGCTGAGAATGTGGAGACGGCCTGTCTCATTGCCCCCACACCTCCAAGCTCTGCCCTGAGTATTCCAAAGTCTTAGCTTCCCAAAGAGCGAGATTATCTTCCCTGGGAGCAAGACTTATTATCACAGATCCAGATCATCTTGTGTTTGAAAACATAGTAGATTCTTAAGTTTCTCTGGTCAATTCACTGTTGGTTAAAAAGATTGGGGGCGGGGAGACTGTCTCCTGAGATTTTCCTTTTTGGAAATTATTCCTAAAGAAATAAGCCAAAAATCAGACAAAGGTGCAGCATGAGAATGTTCCTCTTAGCGTTACTTATAAAAATAAGCATTAGGAAGGATCTACAAGTTCAGCTATATAGTAAAATGATTAGTAAAAGAGAGAGTCACCATTTTAAGGAATATTACGTATCCTTTAAGAATAATATTTATGGGGGCGCCTGGGTGGCTCAGTTGGTTAAGCGACTGCCTTCGGCTCAGGTCATGATTCCGGAGACCCGGGATCGAGCCCCACATCGGGCTCCCTGCGAGGCGGGAAGCCTGCTTCTCCCTCTCTCACTCCCCCTGCTTGCGTTCCCTCTCTGGCTGTGTTTCTCTCTGTCAAATAAATAAAATCTTTAAAAAAAAAAAAAAGAATATTATTTATGGGGAGCAATGGAGAAAAAAAGTACAGAGGAAAATAAATTTCTCTGTAATACAGTGTTAAACAAAAACAAAAAAAAGGAAGAAGAAGAAGAAAGAAAGAGAAAAGGCAAGATAGAACCTTGACAATGCAGTATCGGCTTAGATATATGAAAAATACGGATGGAAAACAGAAAGCAATGATATGAGCACCAAGTGCCTCTGTATGGTCTGTTTGCTTCTCCTGAGTAATACTCTTATAAATGTCAAATTCTCGCAATGAGCAAGTGTCACTGTTGTAATCAGAAAAGATACAACTACTCCTTAAGTCACTGCCGCATAAAACTTAGTCCCCAACTGTATCGGGAACTCACATTCCCATAAGCTGCCCCTGACCCCACAAGCACTCACACTGGTGTCTGTGGGCATTCACCCTGTACAAGGGTTTTGAGTAATGATGCCCAGAGGTGGGCTGTGTGGCACACGTATTAATTCCTACAAGCCACACAACCGTGAGGTAGATAACATTCTTCATCCCTTGTCAACAGATGATAAAACTGGAGAGGTTAAGAGACATGCACACTGAGCTGGTGAAGGCAAAAGCAGGATTTCTAAGCTCAGGTGTCTGGCTCTCGGCCCCGAGACTCGGCCACTCTCTGCATATGGCAGAGATCTCCAACACATTACCAGCACACTTGGAAAGTAGGACCAGTCGATTTCTTTCTAACTTTGCAAGGCCGTCTGCAAACTGCTGATGAAATTGTGGTGTGGTTATTTTTTTTTTATATTCTATTTATTTATTAGAAAGAGTTAGAGCATGAGAAGGGAGATGGTCAGAGGGAGAAGCAGACTCCCTGTGGAGCTGGGAGCCCGATGTGAGACTCGATCCTGGGACTCTGGGATCATGACATGAGCCGAAGGCAGTTGCTTAACCAACTGAGCCACCCAGGCACCCAAAAATGTTTTTTTTTTCACACTTCAAAGACTGCGGGGGGGGGTTATTAATTGATATTTAAAGTTAGAAAAATGTGAATAATTCACTCAGAAAAGAACATCAGTAAGTTCTATGCCAAAATATCAGGAAAAAAATTAAAAACTAGGAAGTCTTAACTAAATGTTCTGGCATCCCTCATACTTAATCTATTGAAAGCCTTAGCACCATCACAGTTCCCCCAAGATTGCCCCCCCAGACCTCAGCTTCTGCCAGTGCCCACACCCCCCCAGACCCCTGAATTCCCGAGTGTGCTGTCATTCACAAATGGGCTATCCTTTCCCTTTGGGGGGGCCACCCAGGCAAACAAGGGCTGCAGAGTCTAGTTACACCATGTCCCACGGGGGTATCTGTCTCTTTTCTTCCCCACTGCTGGTCTCCTGGCAGACAGCTTCCAGCTTCGTTCCCGCCATTGCACACATAGGTTATTACATTTGAAATGACGCTTGAGTAAATGACGAGGCCATTTGTGTTCAGGAGGCCACCAACCCGGGAGCTCCAGCAGCCCAGCCCGCCGCGGGTCCGCCGAGGTCTGAGGGGGTGCCCAGCTCCTGGCACCCGTGTACCCCTTCATGGAATTGCAGTGCAGCTCAGACCCATCATTCCCCCTGCTTCTGGTCCTTCCCTGCTGGCTCTTACCCTCCACAGCCTTCATTGCACAGTGCCCTCCTCATGCCTGAGTCGAGCTCTCCTCCTCCCAGGAAGGGCAGGAGAAATCCCAAGCCCCACAACCTGCCTGTGACTCCAGGGTGAGTGAGGACTCCCAAGGTGAGAGCTCTGAATGTAAAACCAGAAAGTCTGGGTTTGAATCTACTTCTGCCTTGTGCGGGGTGTGTGACCGTGACCGTGACCGTGACCGAGGGCAGTTAGCCCTTCCGTGCCCAAGGCTCTCTCATGTGAAATAGCGCCTCCCTCAGGGGGGTATTGTGAAAATGGAATGAGTCCCATAAGGGGAAAGCAGGACCCTGTCCCCATGCAGTCTCTAGTCGAGGGAGGGGTGAACAGACACTACGTGTGAGTCGTTACCATGGCCCACAGCCCACGGATTTCATCTACATCCTGCCACGTATTCAGTGCCACATGGCCCTAGTCCTCCTGGTTATTCCCCAGGCACACGTGACACCTTGCCCCTGCCGCACCTCCTTACCTGGAGGGGCTTTATCTTCCCCGGCTGCTAACACCTGCCTTTCATTCTGGGCCAGATCGAGTCTCACCTCCATTCAGTGACTTCTCCTTACTTTAGACTCCTATTCCACTTCCTTTCCATGTCCTTGGTTTGGCATTTACTGCCTTGTCTGTCTCTGTTATAAATATGCCCTGTCTTCCCAGCGAGATGAGAAGCCCCCTGCACTCTGTCTCCTGCCCATGATACGTGCTCTGTAAGTGTTTCCTGGTGATAGTGATGATGGCCAGGAGAGAATAAATCTGTTAAGCACATTATTTGCTGTAGCCAATAAAAGAGCAGCCTCTTATAACCACTTTAATTCACTTGGGAGATGAACATGAGATTCAGGAAGTGAAGTATTTTTCCATTTTAATAATATTTTGTATTAATGGAAAATATTAATATTCTTCTACCGTCATTTAGTGGTTCTCTTGTACGATTATTTGAAAGGAATAAATATATCATTTAAATTTTATTATTCAAGAAAATCGCCATTAGTGTTTATGGATATCCACTACATATAAATTTAACGTTCCAACTCGTCTGTTTTCTCAAAGCAAATCATTGCAGTTGCCATTAAGTGAGGCAGTAACAGAAATTTTAAATCATATTTACAAAGAAAGAAAGCCAGAAAAGAGAAAAATAATGAAAACAGCTTAATATTGATTTTAATGAGCTGGGGAACATAATGGGACCAATGACAAAGACAATAGGGCAGAAAATGTCTGGTTTTTTGCATGATTACCATTTCGTCTGACCCCGAGGCATCAAAGGCAGGGATTGGTCTTTCTTCTGTTTGTATCTCCAGGAGCAGACACAGAGGGTTGGAGATGGACGTGGGTCTTAGAGGGGAACTCTTCACTGATAGCCACAGCCCACATTCAGGCCCTGAAACATTAGATTCAACAGTACTTTTCATGAGCACTGAATAAATGTCTTCTGAAGAAATGAGTAAATACATGATGAATGAATACAGCTGTGTATTCAAAAAAACTGGCTATGATTTCACACGTCCAAGGACGAGAAGGAGGGAATAAAAACTCAAGACAGTCAACTTGTTCTTCTGCACATAGCCACACAATTAACTGTCTAATCACCTCCTGTTTGGCCCCAAACAACAGATTGTTTTTAATGCTATCAGGGTAAAGGGGGAAAAAATAGGGTAAAACACTGAGGAATGGGGAAAGAAGCAGCTCAGAAAAAGGGAGCAGTGTATTCAAAGGTCCTGGGGTAGGAAGAATTGTATTTTCTAGGGGATAATAGAAGTCCAAGGTAGCTTGAATGTAAAAAGTAAAAGAGTAAATGGCATCATTTGAAAATAACATAACAGGCAGAACTCAGATTAGACAAGGCATCATGCACTATATTTACACTATATTAAGAATGTATATCTTGGGGTGCCTGGGTGGCTCAGTTGTTAAGCGTCTGCCTTCAGCTCAGGTCATGATCCCGGAGTCCTGGGATCAAGCCCTACATCGGGCTCCCTGCTCAGCGGGAAGCCCACTTCTCCCTCTCCCACTTCCCTTGCTTGTGTTCCCTCTCTGGCTATCTCTCTGTCAAATAAATAAATAAAATTAAAAAAAAAGAAGAAGAAGAATGTATGTCTTCATCCTATGAGCCACTGGAAGACTTTGAAGAGTTTTTAGTGACCTAGTGACATCGTCAATTATGCCAATTATGCATTTTGAAGAACTCTCTCTGTAAGAAAAAAGGCACAGAAGCAGGGAGACCATCACTCATTTGTTCAATAGACATTTTTATTCAGCAACTGGTAGGAATTAGGAATAAAGTACAGAGACTATAAACAAAAATTATTACTCTCATGAGGAAAAAAATAAGGCAGAAAAAGGAGGACCAGCCAAGGGAAAGGAGTGGGTAAATTCTTCTTTTAATGAGGAATTCACAGAAATAATCACTGAGAAGACATTTGAGCAAAGACCTAAAGTAGGTGAGGAGTCCACCAGGCAGAATAATGGGGATTGAGCATCAGTGCAAATGTCCTGAGGCACAGACATGCTGGCTTCTGAGGAAACAGCAAGGAGGCTAAGTGGATTAGTGAGGAGTTAGCAAGGAAGACAATAAGAGATTATGTTGGAGATAATAGGGCAAGATCATATAGGGCCTGGTGAGCCATTAGGCAGACTGATTTTTACTTTGGTTGAGATGAGAAGCCATGGAGGGTTCTGAGCAGAGGATCACTCTGACTGCCCTCTGAGAAGGGTCTGGGTATCTGGAGGCAGAGACTGGGTTGGGGTAAAGGTGGTGGAGAAATGGCAGAAGCTAGGAGGTTTGTTAGTATGGTCGTGAGTCCAGTAATCCAGGCAAATGACGGTGGTGGCTTGGTCCAGGGAGTAGAAATGGAGGCGATGAAAAAAAGTGTCAGGGTGTATTGGAAAGACAGCCAAGGAGAGCTGCTGACAGATCGTGTGTGTGATATAGGAGGAAGAGGAAAGGCAGGGCTTTTGCCAGGAATAGCCTGAAGGTTGAAGTCGCCATTAATGGAAATGTGGAAAATCGAGATGGAATACTTTTGCGGGGGAAAGGTCAAGAGTTTGGGTTTTGTATACGATGTGTCTGAAGTGCCAATAAGACCTCTCCTTTAATGGGATCGCTCGTGAGGAAGAGCAGAGAAAGAGGGGACTCAGCTAACAATGAAATGAGGCCAAGCGGAGTCATTTTCAAGGATTTGGATCGGGTGGTCCGGACAGAAGACGATGCAGGCAAGGCTCGGGTGGTGGCCGTCAAGCCCCCAAGCCCCAAGCATGCTCAACACAAAGGCACCAAGACCCTGGGGTCCACCCAGATCACCCTGGGTACCCAGGGATGCCTGCACTTTGATGGAGATGGAGGAGAGTAGGTGAATTCAGACACACCTAGGAGCGAAAACCAGCATCACTTGGCCGAAAGGCTCTAAGTAAACAAATCTGGGATAAAATACTAGGGTATAAAACTCAGAAACAGGGAAGTTTTGTCAGATTTGCTCAGAAAGCGCAATTAGGAAATACAGTTAATTTTTTTTAAGATTTTATTTATTTATTTATTTATTTATTTATTTATTTAACAGAGAGAAACAGCCAGAGAGGGAACACAAGCAGGAGGAGTGAGAGAGGGAGAAGTAGGCTTCCTGCCGAGCAGGGAGCCCGATGTGGGGCTCAATGCCGGGTCTCCGGGATCATGACCTGAGATGAAGGCAAACGCTTAACGACTGAGCTACCCAGGCACCACAGAAATGCAGTTAATTTTTTATTGATCCAATGTATGCCGCTTTCATTGCCAGGGACGCTGTAGAATATTTAAACCACCCGTGTAATGCTACAGTGCCTCAGTCAGGGAGGACAGCATGTGGAAAGTGTCACATTTATTTGTGTACATATGGATACGTACAGACATGATCAGTTTCTGAGAAAAGACGCTGCCAAATACTTAGGGATTTCTGGTGACTTTCTTTTCTTTCTTTTTCTTTCTGTTTACTTTCTAAGTTTTAATCATCATGTTTTATTTCACGACTTAAAAATCAGGATATCTGTTTTGTTCCTCGAGAAAGAAAATGAAAGGCAACAGAGACCCTGTGAGGTGATTTAGTGGGTCAAACTCCTGCTGGGTTGCTAGCTTCGTCTTTAAGCTATGGGATGTCAAAACTATTAACATGAAGATTGTAATTTGAGTTAAAAATGAGATAAAAAAAATTGATGCCTTTAAAACTGATTAATAGGGTGCCTGGGTGGCTCAGTGGGTTAAGCCTCTGCCTTCGGCTCAGGTCATGATCTCAGGGTCCTGGGATCGAGGCCCGCATCGGGCTCTCCGGTTAGCGGGGAGCCTGCTTCCTCCTCTCTCTGTGCCTGCCTCTCTGCCTACTTGTGATCTCTCTCTGTGTGAAGAAAATAAGTAAATAAATAAAAATCTTTTAAAAAGTAAAATAAAATAAAAATCATAAATAAAAAATACAAGCTATGTTTGCTGTGAAGATTAATTAATAACAGGATCTAGAATATTATATCAGTCTTTTTGAATATTATCTGTCATTATTGGAGAGAAGCGAGATGGAAAGAAAAAAAGAATAATTTGTGAAGGCCAAATGAGCTGGAGTGGAAGGGCAATGAGGACTCGGGCGCCCAGGAAGCCCGTTTTTCCTTTGATTTGCATTCAGATTGATGCAATCTCTAAACTAGAATAAAATTTGTCGCTCTGTTTTCTTGGTCTCAGTGAAGCCACCCCAAATCCCATGTATTTATCCTTTGTAAATTATGTTTATTTTTAATATTGTAAGCTCATGATTCTTTTATATGCCGAATGTCACACTTTGCTGATGGCGTGAGACCGCCCCTGCATCCAGGATTTATTTTTTATTTCATATGGCATTTTGTCAGTCTGCAGGCGTCACCACAGTCCTATATCGTATATGTTCTCATCCTCCTTCCCAGGTACAGTCCCAGCTTGGATCATTTAGACCATTTGCTGCTTCAACTTGGAGATGATGGTCGTTGACAGCTCACTGTTGGTAGACTGTAAACTCCTCTGGACCCTGTGCTCTTAACCCTTCTGATTCAGCATGCCATTAAGCCAGCGAGTCAGAATTCAGAACGGCCACGGTATCGGCAGACAGGGCACAGGCCTGCCCGGGGATCAAGGGGGGTGAGCCTGAGCATCCAGTGAAATCTAGAGCAAAGAGATAACAAGAGTTTCTTTCCTTTTCCTCCTATAGGAAGCTTACAGATTCGGTACAACCTGGGCGGCACCCGGGAGCCCTATGACATTGACGTAGATCACAGGAACATGGCCAACGGACAGCCCCACAGTGTTAACATCAGCCGGCACGAGAGGACCGTAATTCTCAAGGTACACATAGCATGGGCACACCCGCTGTGATATTGCATTCTGTTATACTCGGGCTCTGGCTTTGTTTTGGGTGGTAAGTGTAAGATGCTTATTACACTTCCTCCTACAAAGTCCTAACCAGGGAACTAGAAGGATGTATCGATACTAAAGGAAAGATGACGGAGTTAACAGTGAAGACGTTTCTTAGGAAGAGGGTAGGATGAATGTTTGCTCAGTGTATTCCTTGCATCCTTGCTGCTTTTAGGTTCACACATCTATCAGTCCCCTGTTTTTATCTATCACACGATCTTTTTTTCTCCATGCGCTCAGATATCTGAAGCTTATCATGTTTCCCAGCAAAGGTTATTTTGGTTTATCTGACCTATTTCTTTTGCTACTCCAACACAGTATGAATTACTTTTTTATTTTCTCTGTGGATGCTTTGCCCGAAAAATCCTCAAAACACAGAACTTCCCTAGAATCTCAGACTCTGGTTGTAGGCTTTCAACACACAAAGGGATGGTTTTATTATGACAGTCAAATTGTATTTCAGGTTCATTGATTGTCCCTACCCCCACCTCCGATTTTCACAATGAAGAGTCCAGCCTGGGAGGCACCATGAATAAAACATAGCATGAGGAAGTCTCCCTGGGAACTAAGCCAAAAGATCAAGGATGGGAACTGTCACTGCATTCTCTAGAAGGAGTTCAAAATAGATACCTGTCAGGGAGAAGAACAGCAGGGGATACTGTTTTGTCAGGGAGTGGAGTGCCATTTGGCAAAGGTTTAGCAGCTACTCAGACCCCGTCCAGATTCGGCTGGCTGCTGGGGGAGGTTTGGGTTGCAAAGAAAAGGCCCAAGTCCCGTCCGTGTTGAGCCGCGGTGGATGTCAAATTCATAACCTGATACGGGTTTACGCTTGGCCTTAGCAGGAAGAGCTAGAGGGTATTTTAAGGACAGGTCTTTCCTAGGGAATTGACAACGTGCTGTTATACTTCCTTGTGCAATCAATCAAATATGTGTAAATAACGTTACCCCAAGGCAGTGGGCAGGGTCCCTGAGCCTCACGCCGCGCCCGGCTCATCTTGGAAGCGGCAGAATATGTCCTGGGCAGAACCAAGCTCATCTTGAACTGTAACTCCAGGTTTATTCACGGCCACGAGGGGGTACACTTTATATCGTTGCAGGATTAGGATGGTTTTATGCCATTTTTTCAACATGATGTGTATTGGCTTTTAATTAGAAACATCCTCTTGTTTTAACCCATGCCATCTGTCACTCTTTTTAAATAACGTCTCTTGCCATTGCAGCATTACAGAATAATGTTCAAAGTTAAAAAGAGAGGCGCCTGGATGGCTCAGTTGTTAAGCATCTGCCTTCAGCTCAGGTCATGGCCCCGGAGTTCCGGAATGGAGCCCCGCATCGGGCTCCCTGCTCCGCGGAAAGCCTGCTTCTCACTCTCCCACTGCCCCAGCTTGTGTTCCCTCTCTAGCTGTGTCTCTCTGTCGAAGAAATAAAATCTTAAAAAAAAAAAAAAGTTCGAAAGAGCTCAACAGTCAGCTTTCGGGGCAGTGTGGTGCAGGAGACCTGCTTTAGCTGCGGAAGCCCGCAGAGTTAGCTCTCTCTCCAAGAAGACGCTCTGTGTGTTAGAATTGAGCGTTGTGGGTGGGCAACCACCGCCACAGAGGAGGGCCGGGTGAGTGGGAGGGGAGAGCAGAACTGATAGAGCCATTTCTGGGTATGTTTCCCAAAATGAGGTCCAGAGTAAAAATAGGTAAGGCAGGCCCCCCTTCTGGCACACTCGGCCAACTGGGGATTCTTCAGAACTAACCAGGAACCCTTTTTTTTCCTTTTTAAGATTTTATCTATTTATTTGAGAGAGGGAGAAAGCAGTACAAGCAGGGGGAAGCACCAGAGGGAGAGGGAAAAGGCAGACTCCCCACTGGGCAGGGAACCCCTCCCCGAGGTGGGGCTCAGGGAGGGGTTCCATCCCAGGCCCCGGGATCATGACCTGAGCCAAAGCCAGATGCTTAACCAGCTGAGCCACCCAGGTACCTCCAATCCAACAACATTTAAGCAGAAATATGAGCTTTATCAGAGCTGCTACCTGCCAAAGAATTAGAGATTGCCCTGAAGACAGGGACAGGGAGAGGGATTGGGAGAAGGACAGGCTATTTTAGGAACTTGGGGGTTTTGAGGCATGGAAAGCCAGAGAAGTCTGGATAGCACAGTGTCCAGGAGACTTGGGGGTGGGGGAGGGGTAGCCCAGTTCTACTGCTCAGAGTTCTTATGGTTGCAAATGACGGGAAACCAATTCAGAATTCATTTGTAGGGAAAATTACTAGCATAGGTCATAGAATTTTAAGAAAGAGCAAACTAAAATTTTGGAAGAAAATCGAGGGTACCTGGAGGATTATGACAAAGACTAGTGGCTGTTGACCGTGTCCCACCCCTCCTTCGTGGGAGCCTCGATCCCTCTGTTATCTCTGCTTGACCACCCCTTTCTGAGGATTAGGGGATACCTCTTCCTGCAGCCTCCCTCTGTTATACAGCATAGAACGCAGACACAGGGGAGGGGTGGGCTCACCTCAGTTCTGCTACAGGAAGAAAATCTCTTGGTTCTCATTTCAAAACCTCAGGGAAGGCCTGTGATTGGCCTGGCTTGGGTTGTTTGTTGCTCTATTAGAAGGAGGGAGAATGATGATGGGCAGCCCCAAGCAGATGCTGGAGGGAGAATCCTCCAAAAGAATAGGAATGCAGTTCCAGAAAAAAGAGACATGAGGGGGTGAAAACAGGCTGTGCACCCTTTGAGGTTAGAAACAACATAGAAGTGGAAAGGGCTCCAAAATCATGGATGGGATTCTGCCACAGGAATTGTACCGAGGATGGTGGAGGGTCCTACCCTCTCTTCTTCTGTCGTATAGAACAATGCAATTGCACTGAAATTTCTGGATATGTTTAGAAAGCCAGACACCTCATCCCACTTGAATTCAGCTGGGAAAGACCTCATGGCCACTGGGGTGCTGGTCTTTCTCAGCCTCTCCAAGCCAGCTCAGATGGAAAGTAAAGCTAGGATGATGGCAGAAGAAGAGATACGAAAAAGTAGATCAGGCAGACTCCCTGCCCTGCTTTCTTTCTGGTGGGAAGGGCTTGTGGAAAATTCAGGGAAATCTGAGCGTACCTTTAGAACTCTAGAAAACACTGACCTTTTTTTCTGGCAGCCATCTAAAAATCCACCTTAAGAACATCAACAACCTCCAGAATGTGTGGGAGAGATACAGGAAAATGTTCGTCATGATTATTTCTGTGTGAAGGGATTATAAACAGTTTGATTTCCTCTAGAGTTTTCTCTTATAAGCATATGTGGCATTTTGGGGAGTACGTGTCACAATTTTATAATCAAACAAAAATATGAAACATACAGAGACCTTCAACCCATTCTGAGAGCCCCCAGTTGTATAACAAAATATAATGACAAAGATATTCAGATCATTTCCAATTAAAACGCACTTCTAATCAAAGTACGAAAATGCTTGGAATGATGCCTCTGGAATTAAGGTGAATTTTTACACATTTATATATACGCACAGACGGCACATCATTCCAAAGGTGTCTATCAGTGTTTACGGTGTTTTTAAAAGAAGGTTTACTTCCCTAGCTGGGTTTGGCTAAAGCTAACATTAAATTACTTTGCATTCCCTGAGCACATACTGGTCTGAAATGGTGCTGAGCCCTTGAGGGAAATTAACCTTGGATGAAACATTCGCTGCCAGAACACAACGTGCCCAATCTCCACATTGGTAATGAGGAGCTGACTCCGGGAGTCATCAGACACGGGCGTGAGCCAGAGCCCACGACAGCCCTCGAGTGGCATCATTTATGAAAACTCACAGTCGTACCAGGGATAATAGCTGAAGGCTTCCCTATAGTCGCGATGTAGGATAAACCCCCGGGTAGGCGGAGAGCACCTGAGAAAGTCCTGTACGCAATGAAAATTCATGTCAATTAGATGACGCCAAGAGCCAAACATCCCGAGGAAGAATTTCAAAGTCTTGTGTCACAAAGACTTCTCGCTTTCCTTCCTGCCTGCTGTTCCAAGCTTGTTTCTGCTCCCTTCCCTTCTTTTCGTCCCCTTTTCCACTGCTCAAGGGACATCAGGTGGCTCACAGGAGGTCTGAACAATGACATAGGGAATTGAAGTAAGTCCCAAAGGTATATGCAGATTTCTTCCATGCCCTGGGTTATGTTAGCTGGCTAGGAAGCCGCCCCCTAGCACAGTCCACTTAGGCAATGTCCCGTCCATGAGCATAGCTCACATTCCTGGGTGCTCACTGTGCCCTCGGCACTGAGCTAAGGATGTTAAACACATTCTCTCGTTCAGTCCTCACCAGAACGGTATCAAATACAAAGCGTTACGGTCCCCCTTTGAGAGATGTGGAAACTGAAGCTCAGATCATCCGACATAACTCACCTCAAGGTCAAGAATGGGAAGCTGCCAAGGCACAGAGGGACCTAGGACAGCCACACTTTAGTCCACACGTGCTTCTAACCATGTCTGGGAGGATGGGTGCAGGCTTTGAAAGTGGCTTCCTCAGGGGCACCTGGGTGGGTCTGTCTGTTGAGTGTCCAGATCTTGACTTCGGCTCAGGATCCTACGGTCCTGGGATCAAGCCCTGTATCGGGCTCCCCACTCAGTTGGGGAGTATGCTTGGGAAGCCTCCCTCTCCTTCTGCCCCTCCCCTTGCTTGCACACACACGTGCTCACCCTCTCTCCCAAATAAGTTTTAAAATCTTTAAAACAATAAAAAAGAAAGTGGATACCTGTGGCCAGTAAGAAATTGAGTGGTATTACAACAATAATGACAATAACTGGTATTAGTATGAAATAGTTCAAAAATATGCTGAAGCACAGAGAATAATATGTATCTACCAGCCAAACGTTACAAATTTTGGCATTTTGCTCTATTTTTAAGACTTTTTTTTTAATGCAGGGATAGTCAAGGCCCTTGGTCTTCCTTATTACACAGTGAGCCCCGAGAAAGGCAGTGGACAGTGCCTTCACGAACATTTCTGCAGCAAGTGTGTTTTCCACAAGGCCCACTATGTAGTGCCTATAATGAGAGGCAGGTGTAACTTCAGCATGGACTTCAGTGGCACTAGATGCCTCGGTTAAGCGTCTGCCTTCGGCTCAGGTCATAATCCTGGGGGCCTGAGGTGGGGCCCCGGTTGTTGAGCTCCCTAATCAGCAGGGAGTCTGCTTCTCCCTCTGCTTCTCCCTCTCCCTCTACCCCTCCCTCCCCAGCCCTGCTCTCTCTCTCACTCTCTCACTCTCATTCAAACTCGTTTAGAAAAGCTATGTCGGTACAAATAATTCCAGACAGAGTTGGAGGAGGGGTGATGAGCCCATGAAGGGGGCGAGGGGCCGACATGGCCCAGCTTTCTGATACTCTGGCCTGATCCAAGGGTAAAACTAGCTCCAAAACATGAATAAACAACATGTTCTTAGAATAACTATGACATATTCGGGGGCTTTGGTGGAAGTTAAACAATAGAGAGCTCAGGGATATGTTCTCTGGCACAGATACTCAGAGTCTATATTCTCCCAAAACCAAATGAACAGATGGTAAGGGTGTCATGTTCATTTTGGCTCTCATCTAACTGGAGGGCCATCCAATCTTTGCCAAGAAAAGGCTAACAGATTTCTCCAGCAAGCAAAATTAGGGGCTTTTATTTTTTTTTTTATTCTTTTTGTTGGCTAACTGAACGTAATAATAAAAAAATAATTTAAAAAAACTAAAGACCTTTAGAAAAATAACTCCCAAGTCCTTCAGAACAAATGATTAGGTTCCCCAATTTTTGTACCACAGAGAACATGACTTCAGTTTTTTCATTAGGAATTTTCCAAGAAATGTTTAAAAAAATCACTGCATTCTGTCTTTTCAAATAAAATAAAGGTGATAATTTCTTACCTGCATTAATCAGAATTACGACCAGATTATATAAAAATAGTTGCTAATGGAGCTATGTACTGAATAGGAATCCTAAAAATGGTCAAAGAGTAATCCAGGGAAACAAATGTCGTATGCTCAATGCTAGGGACAGAGGGAGAGAGGCAACTAATACAATAGCACCCATTGCTACTACAAAATAACTCTCAAACCTCAGTGGTTTAACCCAATAAAAGTCTTTAGATACTTTTTAGATACTTTAGATACTAGATACTTTAGAAAAGCAAAGTCCTGTGCTCCCTAACAGTGATGAAATCATGCTAGTCAGACATTCTGAGGACCCACACCCACCACCCGTCCTGCCCTCGCTTCAGTGGGGGAGTAGAGTTCTTGACTAACCCACATCTCTGCCCATTAATTCGTGTGGCCTCTGTGACTCTGTCCTCCAGGAGGCTGTCCTTGGGCCGTAATCTGCCAGGGCCATCTCTGTAGAGCACTGGAGATGATGCCTTCACTGACGCAGGGCAAGGGAAGAGTCCCGAAGGATGCGTTTCCGGCAAGTGTCAGTCGCAGTCAGGGTGGTTTCACATTTACAGTCTTTTGACCACCAGTTGTACTGGTTTCTTTGTCACTATAATTCCTCTAAAACTTGAGTTGGCTTCTGATCTGTCTGCTCTCAGTCAGTTTCCAGTAGCAAACCCTGCATCCGTTCCCGGACATAAACCTTGGACCCCCCAAGGGCCCCTGCCTCTCTGTTGAGGTCATGGCAGCTCTCTTGAGGTTTGAAAACATACTTAATATGCTCAACCCTGTGAGTCGGGAAAAGGCTGGTGCTGTTAGGGCATGAATGGATGAGAGAACAGAGCGTAAGGATGTCCAGGTGACTAAGAAGTCCCTGGACTCTTATCTAGAACCTGGACCACCAGGCCCGTTCTCCGGGGGCTGCTCATCGCTCACATGTCACCCCTTTGTCGCCTTCACAGGCCGTCAGGAGAACCAGGCTCAGCCTGCTAGTTTGCCTTTTTAAACTTTTTTTTTTTTAAGATTTTCTTT
Organism: Spilogale gracilis; assembly: GCA_004023965.1. NCBI lineage: Eukaryota > Metazoa > Chordata > Mammalia > Carnivora > Mephitidae > Spilogale > Spilogale gracilis. The sequence goes on along the minus strand of PITA01000408.1, from coordinate 115,183 downwards.
ATTTGACAGAGAGAAACACAGCCAGAGAGGGAACAGAAGCAGGGGGAGTGAGAGAGGGAGAAGCAGGCTTCCCGCCAAGCAGAGAGCCAGATGTGGGGCTCGATCCCAGGTCTCCGGGATCATGACCTGAGCCGAAGGCAGTTGCTTAACCAGCTGAGCCACCCAGGCGCCCCTGCCTTATAAACTTTTGAAAAATGTTCAGAGTTTTAAATAAAAGTAAGTCTTTGGGGGTTAATGGGTTTTTTGTTTTTGTGTTTTTGTTTCACTTTGTTTTATTTTTGAGTCACGGTAGTGGATGGGAGATAGCGCGTTGCATGCTTGTCTAGAAACCGTTTTGACGGGAAAGGTAGAGAGAGCGACCTGGAAGGGTGGATAAGACAGCCTGCCCCACGGCTCAGAAAATGCCACATGCGGCTGGAAGTGAAGCACGCATGTTAAAAATCTCTGTAGGAAAAGAGGTTGATGGAGCAGCTTTCAAAACATTATCAGATCTGCAAAAAAAAAGAAAAGTTTACGTGGTTTAAATATATTTTTTCTCAAAAATATCAGTAAAGATGCCAGGATTTCCACCTCAACCCTGTAAAGGAAAAGCCTATTAAGGAAGAATAATGTGAATAACAGTAGCATGGTTAGTTGCAAAATCCAGCAACGTCTCTTAATTGTACTGTGCACCCGTCTCTAGTACTTTCCAGGCTGTACTGAGTAAATAACAATCCCGTGAGGCACCTGCCTTTATTCCCGTCTTGCCGAGACACAGGCCAGGAGGGAGTAGTTGAGATCCAAACCCAGGTCTGCCTAATTCCCGAGCCCAGACTCTAGGTCTGTTGAGTTGATGTGCTCAGATGCAGCAGAGGACCCGTCCTTAAATAGCCCAACACATCTGCCTGCCCAGGAGGAACCAAGTTAGCGAGCTGACTCAGCGCCATGTTCGTGATGTATTGTTGGATGACAGATACAGTATGTGGATAAGCACATACAGCGTGATCTCAGGTTTATAACACTAATGATATAAAGCCTTGAAATCAAACCAGGAATCGTATTCTGCTTAACAAGAAACAAAATGCAAAACCTATTGTGATTTGTGAAAAATTAGATTCAAAAATTAGATTCAAAAAGTTGAAATACCAAAGTAGGTGACACTCTCCTTAGAAAAGAGTAATTTAATGCAATGGGAAAACACATTTGTTAAAAGAAATGGCCCAATGACATCGGTGGGGGACCATAAAATCGTAACATCCCTGTGTGGCAAAGAACTTAACCGCCCAGTGTTAGGACCCCATGAAGAGTTCCAGATCATTCTTTGGGTCATCAGGAACATAACCTGCATCCTAGCTTCCTTCTCTTCTGTGGAAACACGGAGCCTGGACGCGAGTTAGACACCAGAACTCAGCTGAGTCATTTAAAAATGGCTTTAATACCTTTGAACTTTCTGACAGTAAAGAACAATACTCAAAAGTATCTAGATGTAAACGCTCCTGAAAATTTTAATATCTGAGGTGCTTCAAGCCTTTATTAAGGAAAATAACACTGTTTGGAAACAGTAGATCGTTTTAGGGATGTCAGAACAAATAAAGAAAGTTGACCTCGCTCACCCAAGGCCCTGCTCTTGAAATTACATTGACTGCAACTTCCCTTTGGCTAATGTAGAGTTTATGTACTTGGCATGATGAGCGCACAGCCTTGGATGTATCCCACCGGCAAGCCCGACAGAGGGGGTGATGGCAGGAATAATGATGAGCCTGGGAAGCCCCTTGGTCCTTCTTTCCAAGAAGCACTGATAGCATTCCCTTGCTCTCCACCGGGAGGCCCGCAAATATATGACCGCTTCACTTTCCACTCCAGCGGAACACTGGCTTATATTTAATTCTGTGGAGAGCATAGGTCAATATTTTATTAGTTCCTTATATCATTACGGTGGTTTGATTCCACAGAAGATATCTGGGAAGAGATGAGAGAAGGATATATACATTAGAAACTTGCCCTTTCATTTGGCCTGTATGTGAGTCAGTTTGTTGTAATTTTTGTTTTGTTTTCAGTATTTCCATGTGTCTAGAGCAGCCAATCCAAAATCTCATGGCCTCATTAGCTTTTTGTAATTTGGTTTCAGACTGGACTGTGGGTCCTCGGCCCTTGAAAGGGTATTTCAGCAAATTTTCCTTATTTGGTTCTAATAGAAAGTAGGACTACTTGGTGAAGTGTCTCCAGCAGAGAAGAGGCACAGCTCTCGGGACCCACAACTCCTCCTCCTGCTGTTGTCTTCCAAGCCTCCTGTGGCTTCAGACGTTGACCATCTCTAGACATAGAGGTACGGGCACTGGGTTTAAGGACACATGGCCGTGGTATGCAGTGAAGATGTGGTGAAGAGCCTGCTGAAGAAGACAAAGTGTTGTCGAGACGTTCTAGACTGTTCTAGATTGTTCCACTAACAAGGCACTTTTCTTATTTTGGAGCCAAATGCGGATCGCCAAGAACCTCACACAATGATGTCTGGTTGGCATTAACCTTTGACGCATGTCCACCCCATGACAGGAAACTTCCAGAGAGCAAACACTCAGCAAGCCCGACATGGATGAAGTCAGGGCTTCACCAACAGTGCTCCATGAGGCTTCTCGGTATATGAAGTACAACCAAGACCAGCCCAACTTCAGTCAAAGGACAGATGAAGAGAACAAATATGCGGGCTGCACCTACTAGAGGGAAGACATCAGGGAGCCGGTGATGAGTCAGGTAGGGCAGGCACACCTGTAAACCGAAGGAGCTTGTGTCCTGGGAGGAGAGAAGAGCTGTATTCACAGACCTTGTCATTTCTGCAGATGAGAGGAACCTGCTCTACCGCCCAGAGAAGTATCTTAAGTTACTCTAACAACGTGCAAGTCATAGGAAGGGGATATAGATGGGCGCCTGGGTGGCTCAGTCGGTTAAGCCTCTGCCTTCAGCTCAGGTCATGATCTCAGGGTCCTGGGGTCGAGCCCCGCGTCGGGCTCCTTGCTCAGTGGGGAGTCTGCTTCTCCCTCTGCCTGCTGCTCCCCCTGCTTGTGCTCACATGTGCACTCTCTTTCTCTCTAAAATAAATAAAAATTAAAAAAAAAAAAAAAAAGGAAGAGCATATAGCAAACAGAGGGTAGTAGCTGGTAACAAAGCCCCAGCCCCAGCATGTGAGATTTCCCTTTGGGAAAGGGGTGGATCTAAAGCAGAGACCTGCATCCCTGCACCCCCTCCCGCCTCCATGGACTGGGATTGCCCAATTCAGAGGCTGCTCCTAAAACATAAATAAAAAAGAGCCCTTATTGACAAGCTTCTCCACTTAATAGCTCCACATTCTCCAGCAAGTTATCGAACTCTCCTTATTTGTGAAATTGGACCACGGCTGCTTATTTTAATGGAGTTTGTGTGTGTGTTCAGTGAAAATACACATGAAAACATCGTCTCTTGTCCAGTAAATGCTCTTTCCCCTCTTTCCTTCCCCATTCCCTCCTCTTCCTTAAAAGCAAACAAGTAAGAAAGCTGCTGTCGGGTCATTTTCAATGGGGCCTTCAAGATCAAGGCTCCTGTTCTCTGTTCATAGACCAAATCCTGGTGTTTCTGCGGGCAACGTGCCGCTGCCTCCAGGGGCCACAGTCCATAGGAAGGCCATCAATCACACAGACGTGAACCAAGGGCCAATTGAAGTGTAAGCTTGTGCTGAGGAAGCACAGAAAAGGGGGGAATTAATCATCCCAGGGATGGGAGGAATAGAGCAGAGAAGACTCACAAAAGTATCTGAGCTCTTCCTTAAAGGTTCAGGGCAGGGAGATGGGGGGTGGGGGTGGGGGTTGCCCAAGGACCACATTATCTTACTTATTTTTTACTGCAGAGATTCAATATTTGCTCTTCTGCAATTCATAAAAGTTATACAGAGGAACCTAATGAAAAAATAAGTTCAACCCATCCAACTCACCTGATTTGAAACAGAAAAAGACTCATAATGAATATGTCAACACTTCTAAGTTTTTCATTTCTTCTCAAAAGCAATTTCATCTGCAAAAGAATTACGCACTCCAGGGCTAGACAAGACCTCCATCGCTACGCTACGCTCCGGAAAAATGTGTTTACTTCACTTTACATTTCTTACAGTTCGGTAGGAAAGTAGTTGCAATGCAATTCGTGATGTGGTATAGGGTTTGGAATGTCAGTCCTCTCTTTCCTTCTCCAGAATACAGTAAGGCTTATAAGCCCAAGGTTGGAGAGTTCATTGCCCACTCTGTCCCCCAAGCACATGAAGTCCGGAAGTCATCTCTCAAAAAAGAAGATAAGGTTCCTGGATTTCTGTTTTGTGTGGCATGAAAACTACCGTCCAGTTTGTGAGACATCATATTGTTACATCCACCTGCAGTGTGCCCGAATCTCTCACAAGGACTGCGATTCTCCAAGCCGGGAGAATTTTTTGAGTACAATAGGGCAGAGCGGGTTGTTTCCCCAAGCATCGGTAACCGGAAAGCAGGTTTTTCTCTCACACAAACGTGTCTCCTCTCTGAAAAATAAATGCATCTCAACAGGCGGTCTAAAGTGCTGACGGGTCACCCGCGGCGGCTTTCTCCCGGAGGCCCCCCAGGCTGGAGCCTGAGGCTTTGGGCAGCAGGTGGGGCCCTGAGCGGCCGAGCCTGTGTGGAGCTGCCCTCTAGTGGTCAGTAGCCAAACCGGTGCGGAGCGTGCGGAAAGGGAGACCTGCCTGGAGGCCGTTTCTACACGCGTGTGGTCCGGAGGCCTGGGTTGTGCACGGAACATCTGTGTCTATTAAACCCTGGGGGGCAGCGGGATGTGTTGTTGCTTACACAAACCAGAGCTTGTCGTCGTGTTCCGAGGGCACGAGCCAGGGACTGTGCTTAGGCGTGCACATCTCACAGCTCTGCTCCCCGCCCGAGGCCTGAACGCCGCCAGGGAGTTGGGGGGAGGGGGTCCCAAGAAGTGTTTGCTGACTGACTGAGTCCACGAATGAGGCGAGTTCATAACAAATAAGGGTTGTGAGCTTGGTGGGTTCTCTTTGCTCCCTGAGCCATATGTGACAGGCGTTCTCCCGTCGGCCAGCACGTAGGGAAGGAAAAGAATGAGCCCCACACACACTTCAACACATCTGACAGGAGGAAATGTGTTCCAAATGTTGGAGGAGACAGCAACACAAAAACTTCGTGGGTAGAAGAGGGCATCCAGACCGGTAGTTTAAAAGCGGAGTGAAGGAAGGGCATCAACAAGGAAGTGAAAGGGAGCGCCTGGAGGGCTCAGTGGGTTAAGCGAGCACTCTTGATTTTGGCTCAGGTCATGATCTCAGGGTCGTGGGATCGAGCCCCACATTGGGCTCTGCACTCAGCGGGGCTTCTGCTGGAGATTCTCTCTCCCTCTGCCCCTCCTCCCTCAAAAATAAATTAATCTTAAAAAGGAAGAAGAAGAGAATATTCTCTTCATCTAGTCAGTAAATACTGCCATCCTGTCAAGCATCCCTCCTGGTACCGTCACCCGGGGCCACCAGCGGAAATCCCACTGGAAGAACAGACCATAGAAACGGGCCCATCTACCAGCCTGACTCCATGTCCGCCATGAAAATGACATCAGGATCTGGGTTTTCAGGCCCATGGTGTCCACCTGAGCTTGTGGGTTTAACCCCTGTAGCCGAACACCACAAATGCAGAATGGGGACGGCAGCAGAAGGGTCGATGGGTTCCCGCAGCCTCCACCGTCTGAGCCAGCTCTGAACCTATCCTGCTCCCAGACATGGAGGCCAAGGGCACTGAGTCATAGAGATCAGAAAACCCACCAAAAGAGATACAGTAAAAATGGCAAGAGGGGAGGACAGATGGATGAAGGAGGTGACACCGGGGTGACCCTGCTCTCCCCGCATTGCTAGTATTCTGTGAACCTGCTGGGGGCACTATGGTGGCCTAGCTTCGCCATGGCCTGGGATCCAGGCCCACACAATGGAGAAGCTTAGAATTTCAGCCCCACAGACCCTTAGGCTGTACCTGTTAGGGTTTGCACCCTGTTAGGCATCATACCTGGATCCCAGTAGCTCAGTTTTCCCAGCTGTAAATGGGGCACACAAGACTATGGGCCCACGGGGTTGTTGGCAGATTTGTTGAAATCATACATATAAACTCAGGAAGGTGGAATCTGGCCTAGACTTGACCTTCAAGAAAAGTGAGATGTCACACTGATGATGGGACAGTGAGGAGGGAGAAGAAAGCTGAGAATTACCTCGGTCCATCTCACACGTACACATGGGGACACACACACACTCGCACACCGCTTGAAGACTTCTCTAACGTGTCGCACATCATTTCCTCTTGTCTTTTCTTTGCCCCTTTTCTTCCCCACCTGTGCCAACTTCTCCCATCCCTCCCCACTTCCTGTGTCTTGGAACATGCTCCAAGCACAGCGTTAAAAAAGCCATTAGTGGGGCGCCTGGGTGGCTCAGTTGGTTAAGCGACTGCCTTCGGCTCAGGTCATGATCCCGGAGACCCGGAATCGAGTCCCACATCGGGCTCCCTGCTCGGCGGGAGGCCTGCTTCTCCCTCGCTCACTCCTCCTGTTTGTGTTCCCTCTCTGACTGTGTTTCTCTCTGTCAAATACATAAAAATATTTAAAAAAAAAAAAAAAAGCCATTAGTGTTTCGAGAAAGCCCAGCTTTACTGCTTTCTACAAGCCAGCAGGCTGGCGGTCAGACTGAGTTTCCAGACCCATGGCATGTCACTCGGTATATAACGATTTTCCTGAGGCACCTTTCTGCTCTTTCACCTGGAACAGAGTTTGAAAGATGTGCTTATCAGCCCTCTGATAATGCCAATTTTTAGACTCCATCCTGAATACTGTTACTGCTGCCAAAACCTACTGGCAAAGTAACATCAATAGAGCCTCTGTACTGAGAAGAATGTGTTTCCGGAGTCCTTTTTTTTTTTTTAATATCAAGGACTTTAACTATATTACAGTTAAAATCAATAGAAATGTAACCTTTTCAACCACATAAAATGAGTTCATTTTTATTATTAGTGTTTTTCTGCCACAACAGTGTTGTGATTGCAGAAGGAACCGGGTCAACTTAAGCCTTATTGAAAGACCATTAAAGAAACAAACTCAAACTCATTTAAATACTGAAGCCAGTGCATTAAAAAGATCAATAAAGTAAAATCACCTGAGGTTGCTTTACTTAAACACCCCACATCTGAGAATCGTTCCATAGCCACAATTTGAACAAACCTATAAACTAGAAGACCAGCCAATAAAGAAGAAAATGCTGTTTCATTATGTAGGTTTAGAACCGTAAAGCCCTTCGCTTTAGTCTGATTAAACCTATAGCACTTAAATTTTCTCTCAGTATTTTAAAACGTCACCTGGCAAAGAATCATTGCTCAATGAATGCCATTTATTTAGGAAAACCATTAGCTCCCTGGATCAGGATAAAAAGCACAACTTCATTTCTTTTTTTTTTTTAATATTTTATTTATTTATTTGACACAAAGAGAGAGAGAGAGAGATCACAAGTAGGCAGAAAGGCAGGCAGAGAGAGAAGAGGAAGCAGGCTCCCTGCTGATCAGAGAGCCCGATGCGGGCCTCGATCCCAGGACCCTGAGATCATGACCTGAGCCGAAGGCAGAGGCTTTCACCCACTGAGCCACCCAGGCGCCCTCATTTCTTTAAAAATAACAAACACAGAATTAGATCAATTGAAAGGGAGTCTTAGCAGTGCAGGGAGTCAGGAAATTCTCTTTCTAACAGCACTGAGCATGGTATCTTGTGCATGGGAGAGTGTATTAAATTGAGTAGTTGTGATGGGCACCACAGACTTGGAGTATAAAGGTCGTGGTCCCTTTGGTTCCCCAGGTCTGAGTGTGATCATATCCTTCCATCCCTCCTTCCCCAGACATGAGAACAAAGATCACTGTCACAGTCCTCTTCAAGTTCTTCCTTAGATACCATAATGTAAATTGCAAACTTGGTTAGTAATGATTTTAGAATCAAAATGGTCCTTACGGGATATTGGCTCCAATCTGTGACTCACCTCCTGCCCCTGCCTGACATCACCAGATATGGGAAACATTCTATTCTTGGTTGGAAAACCATCTATTACGTTTTTCTAATTATAAAATTAAGTATATTTATTGTAGAACATTCAGAAAAGAACACAGAGGGAAAATTAAGGTGGCCTGAGGTTTCTGCTGAAAGCAGGTACCTCCACGTTTCCACGGAAGCCACCTGCCTACAGGCACATTGGTAGGACACTTTTCTGTCTTCCTTCTCCACTGGCTCATTCCCATCAGCGAACAAACACGGGTTCTCTCCCTTAACACAAAGTTCTCTCTTGACCCCACTCTCCCCATTTCTTTGTTTTCCTTGGCAATGAAACTCCTAGAGATAGTTGTCTGTGTTCACTGTTTCGGGTCGCCTTCTCCCATTCTCTAGTGCTCTCTCTATTTCTTTTTCCCAGTTACCTTTATTAAAGTGTCAGTTCCATGAAATGCAGTGTACATACACTGACTGAGGAGTTTTGACAAATGTGCACACCCAGGTAACCAAGACCACAGTACAAATAGAGGACATTTCCAACGCCTCGGAAGTTTCCCTCAACCCCTTTTTTGTCAGTCCCTTCCAACAACTGCCCCAACCAATCACTCATCAATTTCTGTTTGCATATGTATAAAACCCATGTTCAGGGGCACCTGATGGCTCAGCCAGTTGAGCGTCTGACTTGGTTTTGGCTCAGGTCATGAGATGGAGCCCTCCATTGGGAGTCTGCCTGAGGTTTTGCTCCTCCCACTGGCTTGCTCGCTCTCAGATGAATAAATTAATCTAAAACCCCAGATTCATTTTTACCTATTCCATAATTTTATATGAATGGAATCATAGAGGATGTAATCTTTTATGCCTGGGTCCTTCTACTCTCATAATGGTTCTGAGATCTATTCTTGCATTTTTGTTGCTGGGAAGTATTACCTTTATGGATATAACACCATGTGTTTATTCATTTACTTTTTGATGAAAAATGGTGGATCATTTCCAGTTTGGGGATATTTTGAGCAAATCTGTTATGAACATTTGCATACACACATTCACACACACAGAGGACTTTTTTTGTTTTCACTCTCTGGTCAGTATATGTTTGACTTGTTTTCTGTTTTCTGTTACCTCCAGCAAAGCCTGAGAGTTCCAGGTCCCCACACACGCACCAGCACTGGATAGTGTCAGTCTTTCTCATCACAGCCCCTGAAGTGGGTGCATGGTACTATCTCGTCTTGGTTGTCATTTTCATTTCCCTCCTGAGTAGTGATGGTGAGCGACTTCTCATGTGCTTATTGACCTTTGGCAAGTCTTTTGTGAAGCGCCTGTTCAAAAGTTTTGCCTCCTTTTTTTTGTTGTTGAAATACTTGCCTTCTGATTACTGAATATTAGAGTTTTTTGTAGGATTGGTGTACAAGTCCGTGACCAGATGCATGTACTGTGAGAGTTTTCCTATTTTCTCTTATACCGATTCTCAGCCATGGTTTTGCCCACTTCCCAAAACTACTCTCATCAAGATCATCAGTGACCCTCTCACTACTAAATCTACTTTTCAGTTTCCGTATTCCTCCACTTTAGGGCAATATTCAACACAAGTGATGCCTTGCGTCTCAGGACGCTGCCCTGTGCTTGTACCCTCCTTCCTGGCAGGCCCTTCCGTTCAGTCTCCTTTGCTTGTTCCCATCCTTCCTACCCTCCCTCAGTTGATGCACTTCTAGGCTCAGCCTTCAGTCCTTTTCTCCCTCCTGTTTTCATTCACCCCCTTGGTGACTGCACCCCAAATCGTTATCTCAACCTGGCCCTCTCTCAGAACTCCAGACTCACACAGCACTCTGACTTCCGGTTGTCTAATAGACATTCAAATTCAGTATTTCCAAATCTCACCCCTCTACCTCCTCCCCCCACCCAAACCGCCTTATCTGTAGCCTTTCCAATGACACTTGATGGCTACTCCACCCTCCAGCTGCTCAGGCTTAAAACCTGGGGATATCACTGGACTCTCACTCTCTTGCTCCCACATACAGTGGGTCAGAAGGTCAGACCCCTATCCTGACTACTCTCACCCCTCAGAGCTGCTGAGCTTCCTTTAGCCCTGCCCACTTCTTGACAGACCCTCCATGAATATTCATCGATTCAGCGATGTTTAGGTGAGGCATCTTTTCCCTGCCAGGACCCTGCTAGGCATACCAGGCTTGTTTTGAACCTAAATTCAAATTCATTCAGCCCTGTGAATGAATATGCTACTGAATATCCCTCTCTTATTTTTTAAAGTCTATTAAATCCCATCTTACTCCTTTTCACTACAGCTTCTAAACTATTCACATGTATTTTTTTTAAGTCCTCATCCTTTGTTAGCTTACCCTCTGCAAAGGCTTCTAGAACCAGCTTTCCAAAGTCAGGCCGAAATGTACACCTTAAGAACACAATCCCCCAAAAGACTGCCTTCGCGTCAGCCATCAGCTACAAGTTCAGGGGTCCCAAGCCATCCTCATCTCTGACCAGCTGGCTACAAATTCACTAATTTCTTGGGCTCAGCCTTTTGGTAGAATGACTCATGGAACTTGGGGAGGCACTAGACTTACGATTATGGTTTTATTATTAAGGATGCAAATCAGGACCATCCAAAGTGAGGGATGCAGAGGGTGGGATCTGGGAGAGTCCAAAGGCAAAGCTTACTTGCCCCCAGGACATGTCACTCTCCCGGCACCTTCATGTGACCACACAAGAGTGCAGCAGACAGGGACTTGCATCTTGGGCGTCCGTGTCTAGAGGGTTTTCTGGTTTTATTATGACGGCATGGATGGGACAGTCGTTGGCCACCAGGTTAAACTCAATCTCCAGCCTTCAATCAGACACCCCGATTCATGATTCCCACCAGCCTTCTCTCCCTAATGAAAATCCAGTGTCCCCCACCACCCCACCCAGGATTCCCAGGGGTCCTCTCTTGTCTCGAGGCTCTTTCTTCTGTGGCTGCTGCCTCTGAGCCACAACACGCCCACCAAAATGCAGCTCACCCCTTCTGCAGTGTGCAAACACTTAGTGTCGCTCAGAGCAGGCATTGAACAGTAGCTCTTACGGGCCATGGGCGCGGTGCGGGAGGACACAGAGGACTGAATGAAGTCTTGAGCAACAAGCCACTGAGCGCCACACATTGGATATTGGTGTCCTCAGCAGGCCCTCCACCCATCATCCCTCTGTAGGGCTCTCTCGCAGCTCTCACCCCATGCAGTGCTGGGCTCTCTGACTCCTTCCCTCTGCTCTCCACCTCCTTCCTCACCTGTCTCCAGGTCTCCCCACCATTATATGCAACAAGAAGTAGACTCTTGGGGCAACTGGGTGGCTCAATCAGTTAAGCATCCAACTCTTGCTGTGGGGTTCAGGTCATGATCTCCAGGTCAGGCGATCGAGCCCTGCATCGGGCTCTATGCTCAGCACAGAGTCTGCTGAAAATTATCTCTCCCTCTCTCCCTGTGCTCCTCCCCCTGCTCATGCATGCTTTCTCTCTCTCTCAAATAAATAAATAAAATCTTAAAAAAAGAAGAAGAAGAGGTAGACTCTTCCCAAGACAGGGTCCAAACTTCTAAGCCCAGATCAGTCAGGTGCTCAGCAGACATAAAACCTTAAACTTTCCCTCCTAATAAAGAAACTGTGGTTACAAATAACAACGGTAAGTCAGGAGAGATGTAACATCAGAATAAGAATAAATAACCCCCTCCATGCTTGGCTCAAATTGAGGCTTTGCCCCCTGGTATTCAAAGCCCTGGACAATCTACTATTTCTTTATTACTTTCCACTGTCATTTATCATTTCTCTCCAGAACACCCCGTTTGAACTGACGAGGCTGGTCACCTCAGTACCTGGAGATGCATGTGTTCTTCCTTCAAAGGCCTCTAAAGTTCTGTATTTAACCATGATGGTGGTTATTCTCTGAATCATACATTTTAGAACTGGGGAAATACCTTATACTCATTTTTCATATGTTGTTTCATTCCATTATTCCCTAATTGTTTCATCAGTCTGATTTCCAAAACAGGAGTAGAAGCCCCTGGAACCCATCTGGGCACATCTCTTTACACATATCCTCAGCTTCACTACCAGCCCAGTTCGCACAGTCGCTGGACAATAAAATCGTATGGGACTCCTTGTATAGCATTAGGTGTTAGGAGTCCTAGAAGGCGATATGGTCAGGGGGTAACTTGAGTCTTATGCCAGGGTCTCCCTCTTCCTTCCGGAAAGCCCCGTGATCATCAGTCGCCTATGCCCTGGATGCCTAGGGACAGGTGGACTTCTGGACAGGTGTAACGGGCAGGTGCCTCAGCTACTGTAGGCAGCGCGCTCACTTCTAAAGAGCTGATCGATTGTATCCTTCCGTTTGGGGCTCAGCGCCACATAAAGTCCTTGTGTCTGGACCAGTGGCAGTGAGGGCGCCACGTTGAGAACTTGACATCAGAGAAGCCAGCAACTTCCAGGCCGACCAGCCCCAGCTCAGCAGAGGAGCATTGTGACAGCAACGACATCACTCACACCAGACGGCCCACATCTTCGCTCTCCATCGGTTCTCTAGACAGATGTTTCCTAATCCATTATTTTTATTGATGGCCTCATTAACACTCCCCCACATGACTCCCCCAGAATTCACCAGGAACCACATTTAAACAACCCCTGAAAACAGATGCTTGACAGATTGAGATTACCGGGCTAAAAAGACTAAAATAGAAACGACCTCAATCCTATTTGTCGGGTCTGCATTGTCTCCCACCATCGCTCTCATTCTTGTTTCGTTATTCTTTCCACTTAAATATTAAAATATTTGCCATTATAGTACCTGCTTTCAGCAACATGTTAATACCTGCTTTCAAAACCAACTGTCTCTATTTTGCTTTTTACTCTATTTCTTTGTTTTCTTTCTCCCTTTTCCCACCCATTTATATGTTTTTCCTTTCTCCTGGAAAGTTTCTTTATAGTCTCCCATAATGTGTTTTGCCTTGAGTCGTCCAGGAAAATATGCCATCTGAAATGAATTACTTGACGCTAATGATGTAAATTATGACCTAAACCACCCACTCTATGTCATGATTCAATTGGATGGTTACTGAAGTGACTTTAAACATGAAAATGTATAGAAACCACGAGCTATGCTCATACTAGGTCTCTAAGAAGGAACATGGAGGCGTGATTACTAGAGATTAGTTCAAATATGGATTTTTAAGCCTTACCTTTAGCTTTTGAATTCTCACGCCCAAGTCAAAACCTGAACATGCTAGAGATTTTCTGACCAGATTCTTTGAAAAAACTACATAGGGTTGGGGTCATTCCTGCTATAAAATCCTTTAAAATTAATGCTGTGAGGGTGCCTGGGTGGCTCAGTTGGTGGGACATCTGACTTCAGCTCAGGGCATGATCTTGGGGGACCTGGGATCGAGCTCCCTGCTCAGCAGGGAGTCTGCTTCTCCTTCTCCCTCTGCCTCACCCCCTGCCGACCGCCCCCACCCAGCTCATGTTGTCTCTCAAATATAAATAAATAAATCTTTAAAAGAAATTTAATGCTGTTAAATAAATGCTATATCATCTCTGAAAGGATAACTGCCCCTCTTATTCACTGAGATTTATAAAAATGATACAGATTTATTGATACAAAATCAGCTTGGGTTTTTTTTTTTTAATAATTCATGCTGTAAATAGTATTCAGTGTTTTTCCAGTAGGTGGAGTGTTAGGCTAGGGGAAGCAGATCAACCTTTGAGAGCTAATATTTTTCCTTTTTATGATGTTGAGGGACTTTTTATATAAACACAAATCACCTAATGGATTCATTTAATTCTTTTAATCACATCAATACCACAAAATTCCAGTTGCACTGGACCTCATGAGGCAGCCCTGTTGTACTAATTACATCACCATAGTAACGATGGCATAAGGACAACAGCCTAAGTACTTATCATGCCTTTCATTTTCAAATTGCTTATGAAGCCATCAGTGAAACCTCCTGACATCTCTGAGACAGAAATAACTCACACATATGGAAAGGAAAGATCTGTGTCTCTTAAGTCTCAAGCTTTTCCGGAAAAGAACCTTCCTTGCGAGTTTATTAATATTGGTTCAAGGCTGACACTACCTCTTCTAGTCTGTGAACTTGGGCAAAAATCACGAACTCTCCCTGGGACACCCTCCCCCCAGGTGTGGGGGAGGAGGAGATGAACTAGCTGTTTCTGGGCGCCCCGCTGCTTAAAATCCCTGACCGAACCTGACCTTTGTATAAGCATTTCCTCAAGGCTGAACATTAGGAGCCACACTGGCCGAGAAGCTTCCATACATATGGCCGCGCTGCTGTGAATCATGGGCTCAAGGACATCTCCTCGTGGTGCCTGGGAGCCCCGTCTTAACAGAAGGGTCTGCTCCAAGCCCTCTGTTTCTACTAAAACACTACTTGTTAGGCCCAGAGTAGCGAGACCTGCTCAAAGGAAGCTGAAGTACTATGTGGCCCAACCTCCTTGTTCTATAAATGGGAAAACTGAAGTCCACGGAGTTTTTATAACAGGTTGGCTGTCAACAGCTGTTGAGTGACAGAGCGAGGACCCGACCCCCAGCCCTGTTCTCCCTCCTGCAGAATATACCTCCTCTCTCACACCAGAAATCTGGAAAATCCCCATAGAGGCTTTCACAGGAGAGCAAGACTCCCACCTTCCTCCCTCCAAAGAAGAGAAATGAGGCTCTAGCAAACCAGGTGTTGGGGACAGTGGAGTGGTAACACGAATAGGAGAGAACATGAATAAAGACCAGCCACTTATTCTCCTCTTTGCATCGCCACGGCCAGCTGGCTCATGTTTGGAGAGAACCCCCAGCTCCCATTCGCAAAGTGTCTTTCATTCTAGAAAGGCCTGGGGCCGGTGGATTCGGTGGGGTCGCTCCTAGCTGTGGAGGCAAGGTGTCCCCGCTTTGTCTCAGGGTAGAAGGATCCAGAGCCAGGTGCAAGTGTAAGAGAAGAGGCCAAGGAGATGGTGGCTGAGCCTGGCTCGTCGGGGGCTGGTGCTAAGGAGGAGGACTAGTAAAAAGTGAGTGGTCAGATACTAATTCCCAGACTACGAAATCATCCATTGTATCTGGTGAAGGGAGAACAGAAGCGTTTGTGGGCTGAAGGACACAGCACCTAGAAGCCCAGAATGAAGCAGGGGTAAGACAACACTGTGGGGCCAAAGGACTGAGCTGAGAGAGGCTGAGTAGGGTCAGAGCAGAGAGGCAGCAGGGAGGAGGACAACGCTCTGCTTTTCCGTCTCCTGGCTCTAGGAAGACACTGCGTTCTCCTCTGATCTTGTCCTGAAGACACTGTGTTCTCCTCTGATCTTGTCCTGGAGGCGCAGAGGCTCCCCGGTCCGTGTCTCTGCAGGTCGCTGGGTTACTCGGCTGGCTCGGCATTCCTGGAGGCCCGCCACCTACCCCGCCCAGGCGCCTGCGCTGTGGGCGCTCATCACTACCCAGCCACAGAAGCTTGTCTGTTTCTCTCGCCTTCCACAGCTCTGTTGCAAGGCAGAGGATTTCTTGGCCTTTTTGTTTTCTTGAAGTATCTCTGTAAGTGGGGCTTATGTGCCCTTTAGGCCAAAATCAAACTAAGGCAGAAGGCAGTGTGACCTCTGACCAGATGAACATTTCAGGGTTCCCCTACCTTCTGCATCCCTGGTTGTTCTTGGAATTGGTGGGGGGTGGTCCCACAGCCTGACTGTATGCGCCGGGAAGAGGCTGGCATGCCGGCCCCCACACTGAGGTGCTTGTGGGTCTCAACAATGTGGTCCCCGGACTGGGCTGCACTTGAGTCGTGGGCCAGCGTCCGCTCCCAAAGGCTCGGGGAGCAGAAGGAGTCACAGACCAGCCACGGGTCCTCAAGGACGCAGCCGAGTGTACTCACCCAAGGGCCGTGAAGCTCTCAGGGGGCTCCCATCCCTGGGTCACGCATAGAGCTCCCCTCGAAGAACCGAGTTCCCATGGAAGTAAGAGTGAGGGTTCCCAGGCCATAAACACACGTGCGCGCTCGCGGACACGTCCGTGTGCTCCGCCAGTGATGGCCCGGGAATCAACGCTCAGCCCCTAAGATGATCCAAGCCCATTTCGCGTGGGCCCTAGAAGGGCCAGGAGGTTGGCAGGATAATGCTGCAGGAAAGAAACGGCCCCAAGTTCAAAGGTGAGGCCACTCCCGGGGCTCTGACACGCTGCAAGCTCAGCCCACTGCTCCCAGCTTCTGAAGCCTCAGCTGCTGCAGGCCAGGTGCCGGCCCCTGGGGGTTTGGGCTTGACCTTTGTCCTAACAGACTCACTGTCTAGCCAGGGGACAGGAAAGGACAGGCTGCAGCCCCGTGGCAGGTGGCAGACCCAGGAAACTCCGGTTTTGCCTCCCACTCTCGTGTAAGTTTACTCTGTCCTCTCTCTTCAAGGAAGCAGAGTGACTTGGAGTCCGGAGGAGGCAAGAAATATTTAAGGGCATGAACCCCTGGAGCTGGGCTTTCATCCTGCTCTTTCCCTTTGTTGGCTGTGAATGTTCTGAGCCCTCCAGGGACCGGTCTGTGGACCACCCCCCACCCCCAGGCAGGATGAGGTTAAGGTGGGAGAGAAAGGTGCAGTCCCTGCTCTTCAAACTCTTTCTCCTGTAACATCCATGGGAATTTCAGGTGGGGAGGGAAGGGGACAGAAGGATCAGGGATGAGAGGAGCTGATGGTTGTTTTCACCCCTGATTGTCTGTTCACAGTGGCCTTTCCTCTTGGCCAGACCTCAACTGGGAATAAAAACATCCATTAAGATGGTCTTTTCCGAATTCAGCAGGGCTGAGCTAATTTCACATATTACCCAAAGCAAAGGATTAGGAAAAGAGGTGCGACACCCACCCCCACCTTGTCCAGAGCCCCGGAAACACACCCACGTTTTGTGTCCCTTGGTCTCAGGTGAGGCAGGCCCCTCCTGGGGTGCGACGGAACCCACACTGCTCAGCCTTTTTTCTCTGTTCCTTCCCTGCTTCTCCATGTGGCCCCCAAACATCAGCAAGGCTGGGGACATCCCTTCAAACCCTGCCAAAGGCTGACTGTGGCTTCAACCTGGGAATGAACTGGAACTGTGAAATAATACCTGAACGAACATTAAGGCTCTCAACTCAGCGTGCAGGACCCGTGTCCCAGCCCAAGTC
Source organism: Spilogale gracilis (assembly GCA_004023965.1). NCBI lineage: Eukaryota > Metazoa > Chordata > Mammalia > Carnivora > Mephitidae > Spilogale > Spilogale gracilis. The sequence goes on along the minus strand of PITA01000408.1, from coordinate 97,997 downwards.
AGTATCATGGTAAATGGCAAACCAATTCGTGCTCCCTTAAGGTGGTCCCGGAGCACCTGGAGTCAGTCTTTAATTTTAATGGACCTCCATTACACAATCTCGTATTGCCTCTTAGCTGCCAGTGAAATGACCACCAGCTAAATGTACAGCAAAATAGGTCACTTGGACCCCAAAGAAATTACCTTGAAATTATTACACTTAACCATGGCAAATGCAAATGCACCGGGGCTCTTTCAGAAAGAGGCGCGGGCGTCCCCCCTCCGCCGAGGAATACAAGGGAAGTGATACGATGTCTAGTGCCCGGTGTCCAGTGTCCTTCCGCTGCTCAGGTTGTGCTTTTCTTGCCTTATCTGATTTACTGCATTTTCTCCTTCAAATGTAAATATTTAAAATGCAGCTGAGCTTCTCCCCCAGTTGCCAGGGCCTGGCGGGTTTGAAGACTGCGTGGGCTGCTTCCCATTTGTTCTTCACAGCTAGATATCAGTTGGGTTAGAATGCGGTTCTGCCACTTGCTCTGACTTTGGATGCTTTTTGTTATTACTAGAAGGGAACACCAATCCAATTATCCAGTAAGACGTGAAAAGCCTAGCAAGCCGTGCATACAATAGTTGCTCAATACCCGCTTCCTTTCCTAGGAGAGCTGTCTGGGTCCAATCAGAGATGGAAACCACATAGTAGGTTAAACATTTGGTGTTTGATACAAGAATTAACTACGATAACGGGACACTCTTGATAGAAGGAAACTCCACTAGTTCATTGAGCTCACCCCCCTCCAGCTGAGGCAGGTGCCCCACAAAGGTGGAGAGTTTCAGACATCCTTGGAGAAGGTGTGGTGGTTCCGCCCTCCAGATAGCAGAGGGGGTCTGGTTTGGTCAGCCTGGAGCTGGTCTGGTTGCTGGACAAGCAATAAGCCAGCCTCTGGGGTGCAGGTGGGGAAGCAGGTGTGTGGTAGTGGGTGACGTGCACATGCGTGGGGGGAAGAGACAGAAGGCTTCCGGGAACACGTGGGTCGAGGGGGAATAAAGCGCAGGGCCTCTTATTTCACATCTGGAGGGCTTGTGACCCGGGTGCATGGTCACGGAGGGAAGGGCCTGTGGCTCAGGCAGAACTCACTTCCTGCATGAATTAAGATTTAGGGTTGTTCGTGACATTTTACAGATCAATCAAAACCGGGCAGGATCACCGATATCCTAAATGGCAGAATGAAGAGTCAAAAACTTTTGCCTTGAAACCAAAGAAAACAATGTAAATAAATGTAAATTTTAGCTTTTGGTCCAGGTTCTTAACTGCATATATGTAGGAGTGGTGAAATCTGGAATTAACCTATGGAGACAAAGTAGAAAATTTTTTTTCTTTTTAAGATTTTATTTATTTGACAGCAGGAGAGACAGAGAGGGAACACAAGCAGGGGGAGTGGGAGAGGGAGAAGCAGGCCTCCTGCAAAGCAGGGAGTGCAATGCAGGGCTCAATCCCAGGATCCTGGGATCACTACCCCAGCCTAAGGCAGACGCTTAAGACTCCGCCCCCAAAGTAGGAATTTCACTTTTTTGTGACCTCAGTACAAATTATATTAAATGGCTGCCTAGAAGCTAAGTCTGTCTGGTCTGGATCCATACAGTTAAGGAAAAGGAGGGTAACCCCACTGGGTGGGTCAGGCCCCAAGGAGGACTGATCTATGTCCACTGCTTTACGGGTTCTGCAAACATATGTCAACACATTCTTACGGAGGGCCTGCTGTGTGCTTGGCACTGCACTGGGCCAAAAGACACAAGAAATCTAAAGATCTAAACATTAAAATTTGAGAGTTTTTAAGATTATGTCCCGTACTTCATAAAAATGGAATACCAGCCATTCATGGCAAATGGTTTAGTTGTTTCTTTATTGAATCACAGAATTCCGTAATACATCTTTAAGTAATGAAAAGTGCAAAACAATGTATGTAGTTGATTCCCATCCAGTTATAAAAGATCAAAAGAATATACATTAAAAAGTTGACTTAAAAAATGATCGGGGCGCCTGGGTGGCTCAGTCAGTTAAGTGTCTGCCTTCGGCTCAGGTCAGGATCTCTGTGTCCTAGGACCGAGCCCTGGGTCAGCTCTCCGCTCGGCAGGGAGTCAGCTTCTCCCTCTCCCTCTATGCTCTCTCTCTCTCTCTGTCTTTCTCAAGTAAATAAATAAAATCTTTTTTAAAAGTAACGATTACCAGATATGGGTTATTTTCACCTAATCTACACTATTATTTTCTCTATAATGACAATATATTGTTTGCATCCATTTGTAAGTTATTTACCAAGACAGATGAAGGCATAGGAAGGATTTAGGAGGAAATCACCACTGTGAAGCGCGCAGGGTAACCTGTTATGTTGGCATTCTGTAGTTATCTTTTTTGACCACCAAAACTTTCCACCGCAGAAGTGGAGAGACAGCAGCAATTGCCATTGCCCATGTAAGCCACCAGGTGGCGCCAAAGGAGCTAGCTAATATTTAGCGGCCACAACTTTGTAAGATTTAAATCTCTGTAAATCTTTGTAAAATTTAAATTCTCTGGCCAGAATAAGGGTTTTGTTAACGATGCACTTAAAATTATAGAAAACTTCTCAGAATTATAGTTCAGCATTCCAGTGTTTGCTTTCACAGTGTTTTTTGGACCTCTGTTACATTGCTACACCACAACTTAACAGTACTGGTTCTGTGGGTTAGAACTCCCCAAGTTCCTGAGATGGGATGAGTCTTTGACTCTGAACCCTGACTTTGGATAACCTCTCGGTCTCTAGTAAGCCGCTTCAGGAATCAGGTGGAGATCGGCATTCATGCTGGAGGAGCCTTCCTCCAAGAGGCCCCTTCTCCACGTGGCCAATGAGATGAGCTCACTTCCCAGCAGCCTAGCTCCTGCAGCTCTACCCACCCCAGCGGTTACCAGCAAGGACCCAGGAGTGGGTCTGGCTTCCGGGGTGGGTGCTGCTGCCTTCAGCAGGCCTCTGCTCGCCTGCCTGTGCTGGGAAGGGACACTGTTTCCACTGACCCGCACCTCACCTGACCCTTACCTGAGCAGGTAGGACACTCACCTCAGAAAAGCAAAAAGTTGCAAAAGCAATTCTCCGCAGGTGGATGCAAAGAGGCACAGAAAACTCTAGGAGCTCCCAGAAAACACCACTAGACTGTATCAAATGTAAAAAGACAGCTAAGGCAGGAAAAGTCATGCCAGGACTCAGAGGACAAGAGAGGTCCTGATTCTGGGACACCAGCCTTTGTACTCTGTACTTGAGAAACAGACTCAGAAATGTGCATTGATCCAACAGCCGGTATCTGTAAACTCTTTCCATCTGCTGCATTTTCCCTCCTCCACTCGGAAAGAACCAGCTAGAGCAAATGTGCCTTTGTCCTCTCCAGGCTCAAATGTCCCTGCCCCGTGGGGGCATCCTCCTCACTTGATAAGCAAAAAAAAAAAAAAGCAAAAAAAACCCCAAAGCACTCACCATGCATATTTACCCAATTTGAATTACAGCATATGACTATATATTTATATAGATAAAACATATATTGAATATATTTATATATGGCTCTATATTTATATATGACTATATATATAAAGATCAAAATGCTGATGGTATGGACGGGCGAATAAAACAGGGCCGTAAGCGAATCTTAAAGAAAATTCATTGTTATAGTTGCAGCATTTTCTATCTCAGGGATTAATGCTGGAGATGAGCTCAAACAGATTTTACTCTATTGAAATGAGCAAGGAGCTTAATCCAGCAGAAAATGTGCACAAATTATCCACAGAAAATGTGTATGAGCTGAAGAAAAATTCATAGTCTTCACTTGCCGAGCTCAGAATGTTTTCAAATAACGTCAGAGAAGGAATTGACGGGCTTTGTGGTTGTTCAGACTGTATCCCAGAGTCCACACCGATGAAGGAAGGTATCCGGGCCCCGGGGTTCAGAGACACTCATCCCACTGGGAAGATTTGATTCCAGTGCAAGTTGGCAACAGTCTTCTGAGAGTGTTTCTTGTTTTCTTCCTGCAGCTCGATCACTATCCTTCTGTGAGTTACCATCTGCCGAGCTCGTCTGACACACTGTTCAATTCTCCCAAGTCGCTCTTTCTAGGAAGAGTTATAGGTAAGAATTCTGTGCTTCATGAATAAATGTATGGCAAGAATACATTTGGTATAAGAATTCTGTTAGGTGATGTGAATCTGGATTTTTAAGTTACCAGGTCGATTGCTGCCATTGGGTTTAGTTACCAAGGCCTTCTCGGGGCAAGGTCTTGTGTTGTTTTCTCGGTGAGGAGGAAGAAGAGTGTTATCAGATCATCTTTGGGGTGACTTTCCTTTGAAACATGTTGTGATTGGTGGTTGTGGCTTCTGTGTCGGTGAGGGCCACGGGACCAGCACCATTTGGTGTGTGACAGAAACTGAAACAGAAGTAAAGCCACGTGTTTGCTTCCTGCTTCTTTACGTGAAATCTGCACGTTCACTTATTTGAAATCCCCACCTACTAGCAGTATTTCACTTTGTCTAAGCATATCAACACGGTTCTGTCTTCCTCTCACTCTGAGAAAGGTGGGCGGCATTATTTGCAAATCAGAAGGCCAAGCAGGATTGGAAAATTATGGCAAAACCCCCACCCCCTATGTGTGGTTGTGAATCTGAGAGTCACTCTTACCCCTTTCTTACCGTAGATCAGCACTGTCTAGATTAAAATACCAGTATGATTGGTTACATATTTTTAAGTGATTGATGTAGAGTCAATGAAAGAATTTTCTTTTTTACTGTAAGAACTTACATGGTGAATCAAGAATGGAAACAGTAAGATGGTGGGTAGTGTGTGGGCCACGGGGGAGGGGAGTCTGTCTAGCAGGTAATGGCGGTCAGAATGGCATTAATTGTAAAAAGTGCTCATTTTAAAAGATGGGGGCAGGGGGGGTAAATAATTAGGAGAATAGGAGACCCAGCCTATAATAAAAATAACAATAATGTACACTCATATAGGATTTACTGCAAGCTGAGCTCCACGCTACCTTAGATATAGGAACTTAGTGAGCCTTCATGGCAATTCTATGAAATCAAGATTAGACAAGAGTACATAAGACTGTCTCCATTTTACAGATGAGGAAACTGGGGCACAGAGAGACCTAATATCTTGCCCAAGACCACCTACTTCATAATTGGCGGGGCCAAAACTTGAACCCAGGCAGGCCAACACCTTGGTCTGTGCTCCTGACTACCACGCTGTCCTCTCTGGGCCCCGTGACTGAGAAGTGAACAAAGAAAGATGGAAAAGTCTGGCAGCAGAGGTTGAACTGTTAAGGATACGTATTCCTGGATTTAGAACCAGGAACATGCCAGGCAAGGCTTCCAATGAGCAGAGCTGCACACGAGGCCCTAGAGGAGAAGGGAGCCTCCTTGAGGAAAAGACGGGAGTGGGGGCATTAGCTCCGTGGACAGGTAGGAAGGGAGGGAGGGCTGAAATCTGCGCCCACCTCCCATGTTTTGGGCATAGTGCTACACATTGCCTATATGTGAATGTGACAACTAAATGTCATAACCATCCAAGGAAGCAAGACCTGGGATGATCAGTCTCATCCGTAGGATGAGGAAACACCCCGAGAGAACCAGTCCCCAAAGTTACCTAACTAGGATGTGGTACAGTGGAGTTTTGAAGGTGGGTCTCTCTTGAGGACAGTCCACAGCCGCAAGTGGTTCAAAAGAACTTGTCCAGAAGGGAGGCAGCTGGAAGTTAAGGGATGCCACTCATCAACAACAAAAAATGACCGCTTAGTGGAGGAGAGTCTTGGCGTCTGGGAGGCATCGTGCGTCCTGAGACACTCGTGAGCGCCCAAGTCTCACCACAGGCTTTCCTACAAATCAGTGAGGAATCACTGAAAATGTTCATGTGTTCCTTTTGGGGCTGTAATTATTCCATCAGAACCGCACTATGACAGTCCGATATTCCCAACGACACGACCCCGTGATATCCCAGAGTGACATTCACCATGCACACACCTGAAACAGCGGACTTTGTTGCTTTGTGAGAGTCACAACTTCACGTTTTGACAGAAATGTTGAGGGACTGCTGAGTCCTGTCACCAGAAGTAACCCCGTGTGGCTCCTCAGTAGCTCAGGCCACGTGATTCAGGTCACACTCGAGCAAAATTACAAAGTGCACTGTCGCATAGACCATCATGGTCATGAACAAATAACGTCATAAAGGCAACAGCCTCATTTGCGGGGCTATGAATCTGGGCCAAGCGAAACGCATAACATGAACCTCAGGTTAGAGGAGCGGTACACCCAGCGTTTTCTGTACCCTAGAGGAAAATTTTGCTATGCACATAAACTAACCATACACGTGGCAAGGAGTTATGTCAAGAACGTGGGAACACCTGTAAGGAAGTTGCTGATCCCGAGGTGGAGATGGTGTCATGGCATCAGGCACAGGAGAGGATGCAGGAGATGCCCCTGGTCCCCGGGGCACTGATGTCCCCCAGAGACTGACTGTCATCTACAGCAGCCCGGGAGCTCCATGCAGAGCAAGGCGGTGACTTGTCATCCCACCGTCTCCTAACAAGGAGCAGATGCTCAAGAGCCATTCATTGAGTTAGTGGGAAAGGGGGAAAGAAACAGAAGACGTGTCATCGAAGAAGTGAGCCAGTGAGGTGATGATGCCTAGTAGGATCAAGAAAATCAGCATGGAGGCGAGACCTGCAGTTCTCACGTACCCTCCTGTCTGGTGTTTCTGAGCGCAGGTGTCCAATAATAATGGAGTACAACGAATGTAGGCTTTGGGAACAGGCAGAGCTGTATGTTAGCTCTGGCTGCTCTGACGGGATCGCACACACTGGGAGGCGTAGGCCACAGACGTTTCTCGAGGTTCTGAAGGCTTGGGAAGTCTGGGAGCCAGCAGATCAGGTGTCTGGCCGGGCCCCTCTCCCTCCCTGGTAGGTGGCCGTCTTCTCAGTGTGTCCTCATGCAGCAGAGGGAGAGAAAGCAATCTCCCTCCTGTCCCTTCTTACAAGGAAAGCCACGAATGTCATTCATGGGGGCTCCCTGCTCATGACCTAATCACCTCCCAAAGTCCCCACCTCCTAATGTCATCACACTGGGGGTTAGGATTTCAACATAGGATTTGGGGGAGGGGAACAAATCATTGGTCGACAGTTGCTGGTTTTATTTGAATCCAGGCTGGTCTTGGTGGAGGTGGGATCTGACCTGAGAAAAGTGTGACCCCAAGAGCTTCCTGAGAACACCTGCATTGTTCAGAAGGATGAAGAAGCAGGGAGGGGAGCTGATAACCTGCAGATAAATTCTGTTAATGCAGTCAAAGGAGTCATAGTGAGGGCCACAAAGACTTGTAAGCACCTGGGGAGGCTAACCATTGGCCACTTCCTAAGGCCAATATCCCATAAATATTTGGCCATTTAGTAGGAGCAGGATTGGTGAGAAGCATCTTTTAAGTTCTCCTTTGAAAGCAACGTCTCCTTCAGTGAGAAACAGCCAATGTGCATTCCCCAGCTATGTAAATATTCATTTGTAAAGACAGACTGAACTTCAAAGAGATACCTCATACACTCTAGTGAGTCTTGATAACCCCCTAAAGATTGGTGCCCCCAAGTTGTGGCTTTGTTGGGCCAGCTGCTAATCAGAAACCAATCCTATAAAAGAAGGGAAAGGAGTTGGATCTAAATAAATAATAGGACTTCACAGGGAGCTCTTTGATGAGCAGTGCTTGAAAAAGAACACATAAAAAGGATGAAAGAAAGACTACCTAATCAAGGACACATGTGATCTTTCTAAAGGGAATGGAAGAAATATATTTATGTAGAAATAAAAATGTGATCGCTGTCAGCCAACATCAAGACTTTAGAGTGGATTGTTCCCTTTCTTGAGTTCTTCTAGAAGGAAATCAGAATCACAAGCAACAAAGTTTAATGAAATAGAAATTTCATCAGCCATCATTATGTCCATTTTCTATCCTTTACTTGCTGAGTGATGTCATAGACTTTATGTATCTGATTTTCAGCAACAGGTTTAATAGTATTTCAAAAACTCTTTAATCAGGGAGAGAAAGATAAGTGGAAATCTAAAGCAGGATCTTCTGTTTATTTCTTTTTTCACATTTCATTTATTTATTTATTTGACAGATAGAGAGAGAGAGAGAGAGAGAGAGGCAGGCGGGAGGGAGCGCACAAGCCGGAATGGCAGGCAGAGAGAGAGGGAGAAGCAGGCTCCCCACTGAGCAAGCAGCCTCATGTGGGGCTCCATCCCAGGACCCTGGGATCATGACTGGAGCCAAAGGCAGATGCTTAACTGACTGAACCACCCAGGCACCCCTTTTTTAACATTTGTATCAATGGAAAAAGATACAAATAAAATGCTTATTAAATTTGTAAATGACATACAGCTAATAAAAGGATGATTTAACAAGCTGATAATTAAAAAAAAAAAAACTTCAAAAGCCTCTTGATGGCCTTCTAGAAAGATAGGATAAAATAATGGCATGAAAGATAGTAAAGATAAACTTAACTCCTGCATTCAACAAAACAAAAAAAAGAAAAGAAAAAAAAATGCAGACATAAATGGAAGACAGAAAACGCCTGGTATCATGAAAAAGACGGGTTGGTTTCCTGGGAGTTTGGTATGAACCAATATTATGTGGTAACTGATTTGAAATAAAAACTGTACTGAGCTATATTAATAAGAGAATCCTGGCCAGAGCGAGGAGAACAGTCAGACCCCAGCAGGATGTCATGGCCTATTCCTAGGCACCTCCTTTCAAGACAGATATTAATCTTCTGAGGAAAAGACCAGATGAACAAAAGGTCCCGCAAAGGAAAAATGAGAAGGCCTGGGGATACTAAGATATGATTAAAAAGACATGAGAGAATCCATTTCCCGTCTTTGGCAGCTGCCACCTGAACAGGTGAGACCTTGTGGAGGCCGACTCATCAAGGCCAGAAAGGGCTGGTGAGGCAAGACTTGAGCCCCTGCAAGAACCTGGCGATAATCACCGCTACTAAAGAGTGAACGGCCGCCGTTTTGAGGCGGTGGACTCTCTACAGCAAAGGGCCCCTGGAAATTCCTCTGTACTTTGAGTTTTCTGGGTGCAGTGAGACCAATTAGAGGAAGCCTAAAAAAAACCCTCAAAACAGTATAATTTGTGAAGGAGCAACTTTCATTTTTTAAAAAGGTGAGAAATACAGAATTACAGGGGAGAAGTTCCTCCTGTTCCCGGTGAGGACCGACGGGAAAGTTCGATCCAGGCTCCTGCACATACATCACTCCATCCTGTGGATGCAGTATGGAGGCGGATGAGAGGAATGTCGCCCTGTGTTAGTGTCACGGGCAGCCTTTGTTTCCACGAGAGCATATGCGTTTTAACTTTAATTTTAGAAAGGACTTTCTGAGCCCTCTTTTATTAATTTTTTCAAATTAACTCTTTATACCAGTGCTATAATCACTGGAATATAAAATCATAATGAAGTAGATCTATATTATAATTAAAAGGCAGCCGTTTCTCTGTGTCCGTGTGAGAGACTATGTTTGGGAAAAGTTGAATACTCAGGGACGACAACTAGCACTTCACTGAGCGTTGTTATTTGTCAGCGGCAGCAGAATTAAAGGTGAACATCTATCCATTTGAATTTAATAGGTTTGTAAGTCTCATTGGTCCCAGATCCTAATATTTTCCAAACTGCCATTATTTAAAATAACCCTGATAGCAGATATACCTATTGGTAAGCACTGTCTGATTTGCATTGTAACCTAAAATGTGAATATTATGACCTTTTGATAAAACATCCTTATTCTAGGGCTTTCCAAAACTTTCTGGAACTTTAGCAAAGCCTTCACACACAGCAGGAGATGGCATGCTTCTGCCTTCATTCACTGGAGAGGCAGTCTACCATGGTAGACACTATGCCGCTCACTGAATATTTTTGGCCAAAAAGTTATGAGTAGAAAAGACATATGCGATATCTGAGCTAAAACATCTCGTTGCTGGTGCAAGACTCTCTAGAGTCCTTCTGTCCCTTTGTCATGGGGACTGGAAAACCTGAAGACAGTGGTGGTTCCATCACCTGGATCCCTCTCTAATCACCATGAACAGAGAATCCCATCAACTCATGACATACCTATAGCACAGGAAGGAAGGGAGGGAAGGGAAGGGAGGAAGGGAGGAAAGTAGGAACGAAGGAAGGGGAAGAAAGAGAAAGAAAGGAAAGACAGACTCTTGTTTTTTTTTTTGTTTGTTTTTTTAGGATACTGAGTCTATAGGGCTATTTGTTACTGTAGCACAACCTAGCCTATCCTGATGGAGCTGAGAGCAGAACTTTACTCTCACACACTTGGGGTTTTCATTCTTCATTCATGACTTGCAGACTGTATGACTTTGCAATTTCCTTTAGCACCTTGTACATTCTGTTTCCTTGTATTTAATATAGGAATAGGAATAGACCATGCTTCACAGGATTCAGCAAAATAATACATTTAAGAGATCGCACGGGGTCTGCCACATAGGATGTGTATAATAAACATTAGTTATTTTTATTCAGCCATAATTAGGCAAGTGTGTAGTGGCCACTTGTCATATGCCAGGCATCTATACAACATTGATACACCAGTGGTGTTCAAAACAGGCATGGTTGCTGCCTTTAGAGGGCTTGGGTTCTAACTGGAAGAGAGGAGAAGACAATGGAAGGAATTAGAAGTAGGTGCATGGCAGGGAAAACAGAAGATGGAAGTGTGGGAGTCTTTGGGAGCAAGTAGGAAGGGCACTTCACCCAGTCCAAGAGACAAGTGAAGGCACACCAGAGGAAGGGGCATAGAACCCGAGACCCAAGTGAGAAGTTAGAATTGTGTGGGCAAAGGAATAAGATGGCAGAGAGGGCAGAAAGAGGAGGGATTTTCTAATTCCTTGTTCCTCTACAACAACCTACTCCAAACTTCGTGGCTTGAACAGTACTTGACTATTGCTCACAGTGATTCTGTGGTCTGACCTTCACTGGGTCTCTCACGAGGTCTTAACGTGACTCAGTGGTCCAAAGTGGCCTCATCCACGTGGCTGTCCAGGAGTCTAGCAGAGGCTTTCAGCCAGAGGCCTCTGTTCTCCCGCCCTGGCTCCACATCACGGCTGAGCAGGCATCCTCCCGGCATGATGGTGGGCTCTCGGGAGGGCCATTCCAAAATGTAAAGGTGCAAGCTAGAGATCCCTTAGACCCTCTTCCCTCAACATGTTGGCCAAAATCTGGGCTCCAGCCCGTATTCCAGGAAAGGAGAAGCAACTCTACTTTTTGATGACTTAGTGACAAGTCCCACTGCAGAGGAACAGGTGGGCTGGGAGGTATGATTGTGACACACAATCTTGGGAAACACACTGTACAAAGAGGGACGTTTGCAGGTTTCATTCAGAGTGGTTGAAATTAAAGTGTATGATGAGGATAAAAACACAGCTGTAAACTGTGTGCAGACTAAGACAGGCCTTATAAGGAGGTCCAAATATTCTCATTTGCCTGGAACAGTCCCAATTTCCTCCTGCCAAGAGTGAATTATTAGCAATGCTCAGGTTCACCCTAAAAATATGACCCAGGGGACACCTGGGTGGCTCAGTCAGTTAAGTGTCTGCCTTCAGCTCAGGTCATGATCCTAGGGTGCTGGGATCGAGTCCCGCATCAGGCTCCTTGCTCAGTGACCCTGCTTCTCCCTTTGCCTGCTGCTCCCTCTGCTCTCTCTCTCTCTCTCTCTCTCTCTCTCTCTCTCTCTCTCTCTCTTTCTGACAAATAAATAAATAAAAAATCTTAAGAAAAGAAATAAAAATGTGACCCAGGGGGGTTAAACTGGGTGATCATTTGTCTTATTTTGGGTTTGTCCAAAAGCAGCACTTAAGATCAGAGCGCCAGCCTATGGTCCAGCAAAGGAGAAGCCTCTTGGGGGGAGTAGCGGCAAGAGGATGAGGAGATGAAGATTGGAATATGTGTTTATTTGGGAGCAGATCCCAGGGCATGTTAGCAGAGCAGTGGAGAAATGAAACAGGGGAAGGAATGCAGCATTACCAATTACTCAGGACCAGTGAGGAATTGTGGGAGGCGGGACACACCCTGCCTCGCTACCTCAACTGACACAGGGGGAAGCCAGGGCTTTGCTCCCCCTCCAGCTCAGGCAAGGGCTGCTTCCAGGAGTCTTAACTCCCCACAGTTCCTGCTCACACTAGGTTCCTGCCCAACCCGCTCCCCAGGCCAGGAGAAAGCACAGGGCATGTGGGATCATGGGCCTTGGTCTTTGGAGTCAGAGGTGAGTGTGGAGGTAGAAGGCAGGGCCCTGGCAGTGTCTGTGTATTAGATTTACTTACAAGCCGTGCTAAGGTTTTAATGTTATCCTGGGAGCAAAAAGGTGTCATGGAAGGATTTTTTTTAATCAGGAGAATCAGCTGACCAGGTTGATGCTTTGGAAAGATAAGAGCACCTGCCAGGTGATGAGACCAAGCAGCTTGGGTATGCAGAGGAAATGCAGCGTCTTTGTTTGTCTATGATGATCTGATGTTCCTTCTGGATAACAAGGGCAAATAAGCAAAAGCCCTGTCTAGCTTATAGTTGAATCTGGCTTGATTATTTCAGCAGTCCTGCTCTGCTCTGTCCTTCTGGGATAACAATGTTCAGTCTCTCCAGTGGCCCTCCCATCCCCTGATTTCTTTCTAGAAGATGGTGACCAAGTATATAGAATACAGACGGGGGTGGGCAGTGGGATGTGGCAGCTTATGTGTGTGTCTGACATCATCACCTGGAGGGCCAAAGTCATGCCGTCCTCCCTCTGGTTTGCATGACCTGCCATCGGCTGGCCTCCAGCCCAGCATCCTGGTGGTATAACCTGTGATTGATGAGCTTAGATTCCCCTTCTAACTCAATCAGTGCTCCAGGGAGCACCTGCCATTTCTCCCTTTGCTTCCTTCTGTCCCCTCAGCTCTCACTTGAGATGGACCCTCGTCTCTGTCATGTCCTTCATCCTCCCCATGGCAGATGTCAGCATCCCCAAGGCACCTTGATGACAAATCATTGGCTTTATCTCACAGTCCCCTCCTCACAAGACTGAGGGGCTACCTGCTCACTCTTGTTCCCTCTCTTAATGAGGCTGGGTTGCCCCACACTGTTGCAAGACCCCCTACATAGTCTCCTCCCAGAGCCCTAAATTGGGAAGCAGAACACAAGCCCCCTGCCCCCAGTCTCCTTTCTCACCCTTTATAACCACAACTCCTGCTCTCTGGGGCAAAGCTTACCTCCTCTGTCTCCCTCTGGGTCTCTTCTTTCTCTCATACTCCTTTCAGGCTTTAAACAACAACAAATGCCTTGCTTTTACTTCCTATTCATGTAGCTATTGACACCCCCCCCCCCAAAAAAGGGCCATGTAACAAACAATGCCAAAACTCAGTGGCTTAAAACAACATTTTTCCTCACTAATCTGCGGGTCAGCTAAGGGCTGAGTGACTCTGTGATACGACTGTCACCTTTCTCCTGGGATCACAGAGCTAACATGGGCATACTCATCGCAGGCCAACAGCAGAAGCATGAGAGTGCAAGCCCACTTGTGCAAGCACGTTTCGAGCCTTTGGTCTTACCCACACACCCACTAATAAACTGTTGTCCAAAGGAGGTCATAGGGCCAATCCCAAGTTGAGGATCGGGGAAAGACTCTTCTTTAGTAAAAGGAATAGCAAAGTGACGTGGCTGAGGCAAAGACCCAGTGAAAGAAAAACTAGAGACATTAATACAATCTACCATATTCCCTTTCATCAGATTCTATACAACTAAGAAATAGCCTCCTGTCTTCTCTGTGTTAGCTGGATGGGGAGGGTACTGTCTCTATCCCAGTAAAACTCCTCTATGACCTGCTTTGTCCTTGATGGGTAAAAAAGTATGAGTAACGGAACTGGGGGAAATCATTCATTCACCCAACAGTATGCTGAGTGTTTATATATACCAGGTAATTGGGATAGAACAAGGAATAAAACAGCAAAGTCATTGCCTTTATGAAGCATATATTTTAATGGGCCATGGACAAAGAATGAGATGATAATTGTCTGATAAGATGTTAGCTAGTGATCGATGCTATCAAGAAGAATAAAGAAGGCTTAGCAGTAAAAAGTGATAGGTTGGCTGGAAAGTGCCGTCCGAGGAGATTGCATTTGAGCAGAGGTCTGGTGAAGCTAGGGAGGGCAATGTGTTGGCCCCTGGAGGGAAAGAATCCCAGGAAGCATGAGGGGCAATGCAGAGACAAGATGGGCTTATTCAACAAACAACAAGAAAGGCCATGTGGCTGGACCACAGTAAGAATGGGACAGAGTGGTGGGGGATACCTGAAGCTAGAGGGTTAGCCAGCACCTGGATAGTGCACTTTGTACACCATTGTGGAGAGCCTACCTTTTATTGTAAGTGAGATAGGAAGCAGAAGACTTTGATTTGATTCATATATTAGAAGGTACCATATTAGCTGCATTGATTGGGCCTCAACAGAAGAGAGAGGCAAGACGGACACAGGAGACCAGTCAAATTCTAGTTGTAGAATCTAGGTGAGAGATTCACCAAAGCCATAGTGGTGGTAGCAAGGGAGAAGTATTTGGAATAAAAATATATTAAAGGTAGAGCCCATAGGATCTGGTGATGGATCAGATGTGGTAGATGAAGGAAAGAGATGTCAAAGATGATTCCTCAAGTTTTTGGCCTGAATAGGTGGGTAAATGGTGGTGCCATTTTTTGAGGGCAACACTGGGAGCCAAAAAATTTGGGGACTGAGGGGATAAAATTAAGACTTCTGTGTTGGACACATTCAAGACCATTCCATTGGGGTGTGGTCCTCTGCTGCAGAAACTGAGCACTTCCTGGAGCTAATCCCACCTTCTCCCATTTCTACCCCTATTCCTCTGCAGGCAGATGGGGGTGGACAGGGGCGTGGGTCCTTATTCAGAAAGACAGAAGAAAAAAAGAAGATAACGCCACTGAAAAACAACACAAGTGTTATCTCCATAACATGGTAGGGAACATACAATAAGTAATGAAAGGAACAAACTGTCGATACACAAAACAACTTGGTTGGATCTCTAGGAAATAGTGCTGAGGGAAAAAGCCAATCCTAGAGGGTTCACAACTAGTGATTCCATTTACATGACATATTTGAAATGATAATATTTTAGAAACGGAGGACAGTTAGTGGTTGCTGGTGGTTAGTGACAGGGGGAGGTGGGGAGAGGGTCTGAGGTGGTATAAAAGGGCAGCACGAGGAATTCTTAGGAGCTGTTGGAATTATTACCTTGACTATGGTGGTGAATACACAAACCTAGGCAGGTATAAAATTGTATAGAGTTTTACAATATCAGGCCGCCTAGGTGGCTCAGTCGGTTAAGCGTCTGACTCTTGATTTTGGCTCAGGTCATGATCTCAGGGTCCTGGGATCAAGCTCCGTATCAGGCTCTCTACTCAGTGGGGAGTCTGCTTATTTCCCTTTGCCCCTCCCCCTGGTCACACATTCTCTCTCTCTCTCTCTTACAATAAATCTTTTAAAAAAAGAATTTTACAGGGGCACCTGGGTGGCTCATTCGTTCAGTATCTACCTTCGGCTCAGGTCATGATCCCGGAGTCCCAGGATCAAGCCCCACATCGGGCTCCCTGCTCTGCAGAGAGTCTGCTTCTCCCTCTCTCACTCCACCTGCTTGTGTTCCCTCTCTCACTCTGTTTCTCTCTGTTACATAAATAAAATCTTTTAAAAAAAAAAAAGAATTTTACAATTTCTACACACACACAAATGATACACATGCAATCAGTGAATTGTGTCCACCTCAACATCCTGATTGTGACATCCTCCTGTAATTCTGTAAAATGTTTCCTTGGGGAAAACTGGGCAAAATATACCAGGGAACTCTCTGTATCACCTCTTATAACAGCATGCGATTTTACAACTACCTCAATACAAATTTCAATGTTTAAAAAGTAATAGAAGTAAAGCAAGACCTAGTCCATACTATTCTCTGGAGTCATTTATTCCTGGGCTGGTCCACCAGGGCCTAGCACCCTAGATGCTGCAGGAGAGTGGACCACAGACAAGGAGGATATGAGATGACTGTGCCAGCATCTCTCCTGTTTATTCTTGACTCTCCTGCCATTGCCCCTAGAGATTAGGAAATGTATAAGAATGAAATACTTATTTACCGCTTGGAATTCTGTCATTCTCCTAGAGTTGTTATTAAAGGGGATGACTGGTATAATACATTTCTAGAAAGGAGACAGAGGAAAATGTGGTAGATTGACCTCCTGGCTACTACTTTCAGAGAGGGGCCCTGAGAGCAACTTATCCCCCTGTGATTTATCCCCACATCTGAAGAGTGGAATGCAGAATAACTGATAAATGAACAAATGGCAAATAGTTAATTGAAATTTCTGTTTAGTTGCCTTTGGCTTTTATTATACTGATTGAAGAAGTAGCAAAACACTGATGAGAGACCTTCTTTAACTGATAGGTGAGAAGTAATATTAAAATTGAAGAGAAGCAATTATATCTAATTTTTCATGTCCCAAAGAAAATTTAGCATTGTCTTAATGTCCAAGATCTCCCGCAGGCTGAAGGAAAACTACATGGAAGGAATCTGCCCAGTGATTTATAGTTTAAGGTTAGCTTCTCATTCTTTTTTAATTGCCTTCAACTGTCATTCTTAGAAATGTATTGGGAATTTTTTCATTATTATTATTACCTTTGTAGAATCATAGGGGGCCCTAAGGAATAATTTCATTAAACTGTGTCATATCACAGCTGAGGAAAACGGTGCCCACAAAGGTGAAGTGATTGGGCCAAGGTCGCATAACAGACTAATTCAATACCTTTTCTGAAATAATACCATCAATATCATAATTATCTTTGCTTGCCATTCAAATGTGTCTTAAACAAGTACGATTAATAATTACATCATTATGACCCAAAGACACACTCTCAACATCAAGATAAAACAGCTGCAAAAGCAAATCCGAAAGTGTAGACTGGAAGAGGAGATTACACAGAGTGAAGGTCAGACACCTGGGATTCCAGCTGTCCCACCTGCTAAAGGAGTCTCAGCAGGTTTTCTGCATATCTGAGCTTCAGTTTCCTAATAATGGTACCCCCCCCCAATGGCATATGCTCTGTTGTAAAGATGAGAAATGGTAACAGGAATGTCAAGGGCCTGTCACAGAGGCCTAGCACATTGTAAGTACTCAATCTATCTTAGAAAGTGTTATTACATCTGACCTTTGATTTTTGATTTATAAAAATAAAGGAAGGGCTGACCTCAATACCCAGTTCTTGGGTAAAGAAGGAGTGAAAACTTTGAGAAATTTCAATGGAAAACACTTTGGTACCACCATCTCTCCATCTTGTTTTTCCGAAATTAAATTATTTTTCATTAACAAAAACAACCCAAAAAGGCATTTATCATTAAAATGCAGTGAGAAAACAGAAATTCCTGACACCCTTAATATTTGCTCAAACCAGACTGTCAAAAACAGGGACCTATTTCTGTCCCAAATCTTCAGCTCACCTGTCTTTGACCATGGCATGCATGTGCATACCCAATTGTTTCTAAATAAATAACATTGTGAAAGCTAAAAATCCTCTTATTATAATATCTAAAAATTTCATATTTGGGAGTTTACCTACTTGTTAACATTTATCTATCACCTGAAAGGAGTGCTTGTGGTACTTTTGTATACAAGAAATTAAATTTTCTCCATCTTCTGGAATACACCTAACTATAGTACTCACATGCTATTGTTCCTAAGCCAGGAGGCCATGATGTGCTTTCCAGACAAAATATGTGTATTAGATACGCTTCACTGGTAAGCATTAAGTTTTAGTACTGTTGGCTAGGAGTTCAATGTTAATGGATCAACAATATATATTAATTAAAGTGCCTGGAACAAACTCACATCTAGAACAAGGTCATATATGGATTGGGTGATGAAATGTGACCAGAGGCTTGCAGGCACCGAACTGTGAATTTCCTCTAGGAGCAACAGTCCGGTGTTCACCAATCCCACACTCACGGTGACTCTATGGAACATGACTGCTGGGAAAAATGAGAACCCCTCCCATATGACTTTTAATCCCTATCACATAAATAGGATAATACATTGTATTTCTGTAGCACTTGGTAGTTTTAAAGGAGTGTGGGTGACTGTTGTCACGTATCCCCACAGAAGTGAGGATGAGAGTTGTTACTGCTTAGCAAAGTAGGTAACAAGTCCAACTAGTGTTACCCAGGGGGGCTTTTGATCTTCCCCTCCGGGTCCGTGACATCTCACGGTATCTCCTGCAGCACAGAGACTAGCTGCCACTCAACATCGGGGCATCTTGGGACCCCGGGAAGGAGAATATGGCAGGTTTGGGGGAAAGGAGTCTGGGCGACAAAGGTCCTTTGCATAATCTTGCTAAGGATCTACAGTTTAAGCCACGGAGACCTTGAAGGTAAACACAATGAGATGAAATCAGGTCACACTTTATTTGAATACTGTGAAAGACAAAACAGAAAAACACCAGGAAGAGTGGATGGGAGCAGAGTGAGCCAGGAAGCCAGTGCTTTGCAGACTCATCCCCCAGCTTTATGGCCACGTTCGGGAAGTCTGGGCTCCTTGCAGACTTTTCTGGAACTGCTGACACAGGAACAGAGAAGCCATAGAAAAATATTTGCTTAGTTTTCTGTTTCAAAAGTTCAAATGTTTGCTTTGGCTACCCCCAAAAAGAAGCCTTAAATGTTTATAACAGATATTTCCTATGACTTTTGAGGTTTCCTGGCAGCTAACATGGCTGGATTTTAAATGTCACCTCCATGCTCTGGAAATAAGATAGACTCTGTGGCCTAATAAGATTTTTTTTTTCCTGCTTTTAAATATAGCTATTAAAGCAATGAAGTGTGTGTACTTATCTAAAAGAGAACTGATCTTAAAGAAATTTTGATGATTTTTTATTCATAATCCACACCTCTCTGCCCACATAAATTCATTCTCAAACTCTGATCCCATCTCTATTGTCCATGAGGAATTAGCATTTAACGTCTAAGCTCAGGGAGTGAGGCTAAGTCTTAAGTGAGAAGGAACCCTTGTTTCATTTTTCTGCATCAGTAGAGTCAACTTCAGTCTGTGGCCTGCTTTCAGTCTCATCTACAGTAATAAGACAGATAAAACAGGGAGCCCTGACTGCTGGAGAGCTTAGTAAATTCACCTTGCAGGTAAGTACCTACTTAAATCTCCACTTGACACAGGAGGGGAGGGTTGAGGAGAATTTAAAGTGACTGGGGCCGAGTCATATCGCTGGTCCATGGAACCAGGATTTCAGGGCAAGTCTTTCTGCAATGCCCTTGGCTATGTTTGTTTTACAAAAGAGCAAAGGCCCCTGCCCAGGGAAACTTAGTACTTTTATTTGATATTTCAAAATGGGGATCCTGTGGGTCTCTGATAACACTGTGCCCTCCTCTCTCCTTCCCCTCCACAGAAAGATTTAGATTCAGAATCCTTGCTTATCCGGGGAAGTGCGGTGGGAGCTGGGGAGGAAGGACAAGTCATTCCAGTAAACACAGTTTCAACAGAAATCAATGCATGAATTGATCTGGGGGGGGGGGGGATCCTAACTCTTCTTTTTTAAGACACTAAGTTTTTAGAGATTTTTATTTTTAGTCATGGGAATCAAACCCCAAAACATGTAAAATCTTTTCATTTTTTAACACTGTTTATTTAATTAAAATCTATTAATATCAAATTAAGGGCAATAAAATGTGTATGGGAAGTCCTAGAACTAATTTCAAGCCAAGTAATCTAGCCTTGCTAGTGACTTACTGCCATGCAGCTTAGCAGTTCATTTTAATTTTATAGGCTTCTTAAATTTTGTAATTAATTGACTTTAATTTTTAGAGCAGTTTTAGTCTTCTCTTTTTATTTATAATGGGGTTTTTTGGGTTTTTTTAAAGAATTTATTTATGTATTTGGCAGAGAGATCACAAGTAGGCAGAAAGGCAGGCAGAGAGAGAGGAGGAAGCAGGCTCCCTGCTGAGCAGAGAGCCCGATGCGGGCCTCGATCCCAGGACCCTGAGATCATGACCTGAGCCGAAGGCAGAGGCTTTAACCCACTGAGCCACCCAGGTGCCCAGAGCAGTTTTAGTTTTAAGAAAAATTCAGTGGGGGGCAGGGGCGCCTGGGTGGCTCAGTGGGTTAAAGCCTCTGCCTTCGGCTCAGGTCATGATCTCAGGGTCTTCAGATCGAGTCCCATGTCGGGCTCCCTGCTCAGCGGGGAGCCTGCTTCTCCCTCTCCCTTTGCCTCTCTCCCTGCTTGTATGCTCTCTCTCTCTCTGTCAAATGAATAAAAGCTTTTTTTAAAATTAAAAAAAAGAAAAACTGAGGGAAAGTACAGGAAGTTCTGTGTAGGCCCCACCGTCCCCACATGCATACATAGTCTCCTCTCCTATTACCATCTTGCCACATCATACTTATTTTTGGCGATGTATACTTGCCACAACGTAGCACACTTGTTAAAATACTGGGGCCTATTATTAGTTAAAGTCTATGGTTGATATTAAGGTTAATTCTTTGTGTCGCACATTCTGTGGAGTTTTACACGTCGGTGATGACACACGTCCATCATTACAGCGTCCATGAGGATGCCTTACTCTAAAAGCCCTCCTGTTCCGACTGTTCTTTCCTCCCCACCTGCAGCCCTAGTGGCCGCTGACTCTTTCACAGCTTCCACAGTTGTACGTTTTCCGGAATGTCATACAGTATGTAGCATTTTCAGACTGGCGTCTTTCACTTAGCAAGATGCATTTCAAGTTCCTTCACGTCTTTTCATGGATTAATAGTAACCTCTTTCCTCCTTTCTTTTCTTCCTTCCCTCCCTCCCTCTTTCTTTTCTTTTCTTTTCCTTTCTTTTCTTTTCTTTCTTTCTTTCTCTCTCTTTCTTTTTCTTTCTTTCTTTCCCTCTCTCTCTCTTTCTTCTTCCCTCCTTTCCTTCCTTCCTTCCTTTCTTCCTTCCTTCCTCCCTCCCTCCCTCCCTCCCTCCCTCCCTTCCTTCCTTCCTTCCTTTCTTTTTCCTGGATGATACTGCAGCCTTATTTGGCTGGGACAGGGGGTGGGATGGGGAGATGGAATCAAGAAGCTCAGTGTGAACAGCTATGACAGAGAAGAGGCGGAAATCAATAGAGAACACCAGTTGTCCAACTTTTCGCAGAGCTGTATGGACCTCATGCGTCCTTGATGAGCTGACGTGGACGGCGAGCTTGTTGCTACCGATCAAGTATTTTCATTTCCTGCCATGCGCTGGGTTGGCCCTCCTTTTCCTGACTCACACTTATAATCATCATAATCCCAAAGCAATTTGTTTTCTGAGCTCTTTAATCGGAGTGTAACCGGCGTATAGGATCACATTAGTCTCATGCCTACAGCGCAGTGATTCAACATTTCTGTACATTACAGGCTGATCAGCGCAGTAAATCTAGCGGCCATCTGTCACCAGACCGAGTTATTATAGATCATCAACTGTATTTCCTACACTGTTCACTAGATCCCTGTGCCTTATCTACTTTATAACTGGAAGTTTTTACCTTTTAATCCCCTGTACCTATTTTGCCCATCCCCCAACCCCCTCCCCACGGCAACCTACCGCTCTTCTCTGTACCTATGAGTCTGTTCTGTTTCATTTATTCATTTGTTTTGTTTTTTAGATTCCTCGTGTGAGTCAGATCACTTGGTATATGTCTTCCTCTATCAGACTTATTGCCCTTAGCATAATACCCTCCCGGTCTATCCATGTTGTCCCAAATGGCAAGATTTTATCCCTTTTTATGATTGAGTAATACTCCATTATATATAACCTATATGTATGTATATGGTATCTTCCTTAAGCATCCATGCACTGATGGATGCTTAGGTTATCAAAGAAACCTGTTTTTAACAAATATGCACATAGCCTCTTTAAGATATGTAAAAAAATTATTAAATTAGGGAGGAGGAATGACACCAGTAATTAATCTGGCTTTGCATATTCTGTAGGTCTCTTCCGATGACGTGTTGCTCAACAGTCCTTATCTGTTTTTGAAATATGTTGTATTCATTTCTCCTGCTGCCTCTCCAAAAGAGTCAAGCATAACCTTTTCCTTTGAGGTATCTGCAAAACCTTTCCACTAAGAAATGAACACTTTCTTTAAGGTTTTATTTATTTATTTATTTGACAGAGCGAGTGAGAGAGCACAAGCAGGGGGAGCAGCAGAGGGAGAGGGAGAAGGAGGCTCCCCTCTGAGCAGGGAGCCCAATGCAGGGCTCAAACCCAGGACTCTGGGATCAAGACCTGAGCCGAAGTCAGACGCTTTGCCGACTTAGCCACACAAACGCCTGAAAAGAAACTTTTAAGGTTTAGAGCAATGACTCTAAGTCACAATTCATAAGTGATGAGCAAATATTTCTTGTACAATCACTGTATTCTTGAAGTTGGCATAGGGACGTGTTCTTAAACTTCCTTTTCATTTTATTTTGACTTCTAATAAGAACAGATGAAAATATCTTCTTCCACAAAAAAAGAAAAACTTCACTTTTTATTGAATTTTGAAGATGAAGAGAAAAGACTTGAAAAGAGAGTAAGGGACGTGTTCCCCTAGATGGCCCAGAACTTCCAGAGGTGCCCCATGTCCCACACCAGGTGCCCTAGGAGGACTCTGTCCGCTCAGGTGTCCCCACGTGGCCACAAGGTCCCTGGGCCCCTGGTGCTATACTGAAGGAACCATCATGCGGGGATTTGAGGGGGAGAATGATCCTTTTCTGGGAGAAGAAGGCGGAGGGGACTGAAGTGGGAAGATGGGTGGATGCTGACCCAGGCTTGCCCTTCAGGAGCAGAACCAAACCTGCTCCCTTCGGGACAGGTGATCCCAATGACAGGACCACATGTCAGGCTGACACGTAGTAGACACAATGCTCGTGAGGGTTTTCTTTTCTTTTTCTTAAAGATTTATTTATTTCTTCGAGAGAGAAAGAGAGAACATGAGCAGGGGAGTGGCAGAGGGAGAGGGAGAAGCAGACTCCCCGCTGAGCAAGGAACCCGATCTGGGTCACAATCCCAGGACCCTGGGATCCTGACTTGAGCCGAAGGCAGACACTTAAACTGACTGAGCCACCCAGGTGCCCCATCATGAGAGTTTTTAAGACATATTCCTACGCCCAGGGTGAAGTAACAGAGGCCTGAAACTGTCCTCCCCCAGGGTCCGCCAACGGAAGCCCACCCCCGGTTCTGACGCCCGCTCTCATCCTCGCTCAGAAATCTGACACGTGGCACAGTCCCCTCACTTGCATTCATTCTTGGAAGCAAAATGATGGCTTACACATGTCACGTCACAGGCCAGGTTCCCTCGATGCCACCTTGCTGGCGCTCTTCGCCACACGAGCCACAGCAGACGCTGTTGGAGGAGGGGGCAGCTGGGAGCACACATCCCTTCCCCCACACACGGATGTGGCCATCAGGAGCACCTGCTGGCCAACCCATGTCCACACCAACATTTCAAAGCATATGTTATTGTTGTCAGAGGTGTGCCTTCCTTTGATGATAAGCCACACTGGTTTTTAAGATGACGTCTCTTAAGACTGATGAAAATTCAGGTGGTACTCAAAAAATTTGTAGTCCATGTTTTATAATCGAAATCTGTTTTCAGTGTTACGTACAGAACATCGATGAATTTCTTTTCTCAATAAAAAACACACGTTTAAGTAGTCACAGCATCCTAGAATTTTTAAGTAGCAATATGATTGAATAATATGATATTTTTATATATCCAGGCTTACTATTCCAGAAGATAGATATAAAATCTAAGCTTGCAATGGAAGTAGAGAAGAGAGCAAAAAATAATGTTAACTGGGCTAAAAATGCTTCTTGCTTTTAAAAAAAAATCGTTGTACATAACAGCTTTCACCTATACATTTAGAAACCAGAGCCCAACCCTCCATCAACCTGGTAGAGAGACCCCACAGAAAGTCAAGCTGATTACCTGCTCTAATCCTCTGGAAGATTCTAACCCTAAAATAGCTCTCTGTTCTGCTTGCAAGAAAAAGAACATAAATCTGCAAGATGTTTTTTTATGATTTTCAACGCTCCCTGTATTTTGATTCCCACGGTGAAGGACAGGGATATGAAAACCAAATCCAGTTTGCAAGGATGAGAATCCTCATTCACTTTGTTGACGCCATCACCAAAGAACGATAGCGATCCCATTTTGTATAATGCATTCCACAGGTGGGAGCCACGGACAGGCCCACCACAGCCTATCTCACAGGCCCATGGCACCTGGAGGCCACATTCCCGCTGTGGATTCATTAAAGCACTGGTTCATTTCCCCCTGTAACTGGGTTCCACTCGAGTCGTTCTTGTCTCACACATCACTCACACCAGCATTCATACTTACTTCTCTGCAAAGCCCTCTTCCGGTGCTCACCCACCTCTAAATGCACGTGAGAAGTATGTCTCCATCCCGTGCTGTCTCATCTCCAACAACCATCAGTCAGATGGTTCAAAGTGAAGCTTTCCTAGCAACCTTCTTGGGTTTATACCCAGAAGGGTATTTTTTGTGGCCTTCCGCAAAGGGGAAATTATTACCGAAAATGGCTTTTATCGAAGAGTGGATTTGGTGTCTTCTTGGTGCCTTCTTTAGCTCCCTTTCATAAAATGGACAAGCACAAGCCAGATTTTACATTTGCGCAAAGGTAGATCCTGGGACATAAGGATTCTAACAGTGCTGAGGGCCCTGGAGATACCTGTACTTCAAGATCTCCACGGGATACGGGAACTGGAACTCGATAGCGAGAGGCCATAACTACTCCAGTATGAGGCTGAGTTAGAAAAGGGAGTGTCCAGTAGTAACAGAAGTGTGTAAATAACTCCTATTTGAGGTAAAGACTTTTTAAGATCAGAAGAGCACCAAAAAGCAGCCTTTGACATCTCAGAAGAAAGAGAACTGAATTCTCTTTTACTGTATTGATCCTGGATGGTAAAGAAAATGCCACGAAGTGATAAGGTCAACATTTCATATTTTAGCCCAAGAAGAAAAGAAAAAATATGCCCCACATCAGCACTAGTTAGGAACCAGGAAAATCCAGAAGCAAAGTCACTTTCATACAAAAGACAAGTTTTCACATAAGGAGGGTTTCAGAATTCTATAAGTATGAGAGCTGAGAAGGAAGATTTTTCTTTTTTTCTTCTTAGCCAGGAGGACAAGGAGAAGAATGCCTGGTTGAGCTATAGGGTCAAAGGAAGTTTGTGAAATGCGGTGGACCAGGAAGATACTGCGGGAGTTTTATTTTCCAACCAATTTAGACATGCAGGTGGATTATGGACACAGCATAGAAAACCCAGATTTCTCCCAAGTTCTATTTTCTATGAAGTCCAAGGTAAGGTAAGGCTGATGGGTTTTCACTGATGAAAACTTGTGCCTCTGGTTAAAAATCTGTTTGCGGTGAGTCAGCTGGTGATGCGGCAACACTGCAGGGCACCCCGGCCACCACCCGAGCCCAGACACTTTTGGGCGCACCAACAAAAATCATCTGACTGCCTTCTCGCCTCTCCCCCCACACTCCATCCCCTAGTGTCAGAGCCCTGTCTACGCAGCGCTGAGATCCCTGTTTGCTTGATGGGAGCTCTGTAACAGATGGAATACGCTGGGCCAACAGAGAGCAGATGGCGGTGACCGCCTCAGCCATCCACACTAGCCCAGTAACTTTTTTATTTGCATAACATTTCTCCCAAATTCTGATGTGAGTAGAGGGTTTTTCATTGGAGACCCGTATGACTGTCTTAATCGACAAGCATATTTAAGAGAAAAATGACCCCAATTTTTCTTTCTAACCTTTCACCACCATCTCAGTGTGCATGGGCTTTGCACAAACACAAACTCGCCTTTAACGTGGTGTTTTTCTCAGAGACATGGGGGAAGGGGGATTGCGGTATTAAGGGCAGTTAGAATTGGGTGTGACTGATCGACAGCCTGACTACAGGATGACTTCTGGTATACCAGCTGTGTCTCTGAGTTTGGGAGCTTCATTTTCAAATTGATGGTAATGCACGTAAGCAACTTGGAACACTAGGTGGTCAAAGCTCCTCAGCCTACTGGGGTCACATGAGGAGAGGGGTTGGGGATTGGCCGATAGCCAATTGCAGAGGCGCGCTGGGAACTTTTGAGATGCCATCCCATAGATTTTGCACAAAGTACAAAACGTTATTGGCACAATGGGTGAGGATTTCCACCTCACATTTTCCATCCTCTCATTCCTGAGACACTCCCCAAAAAATGGTACTTGGGAAAGAGGAGAGGTGTTGACTTAAACATGATCCAAGGTTGTGTCGACATTTAGGATTCTCCGCGCTTTCAGGTTTAGGGCCTAAGCTCCTTGGGGCCAGAGAGGGAAGGAAAGAGCGGTGATGCTTCCAACTGCTATGCCTCACTCTCCAGAAAGCCCCTTATGCAGGCTGGTCATCCAAGTTTACCACCTGATCTCTCCATTCTCAGGGCATGCAGTACCCATCTCTGCAAAAAGGCAGAAAAATCATTTTTAAATTTTAAGTTGTCGTCTTTAATTCACTCATGAATATATTACATACTCATTAATGAAATATACTCATTAAGCATCTACATAGTTAAACATTACAGAGCTTATGTGTAATTAACTTCAAAATAATAATTAAGCATTATTACTTTTAAATATGGTTGCCCTAGGAAGATGAACTCACTCTCTGATGATCAGTTTGGGTAGACAAAAGAGCTCTTGTACCAATTCTGAATTAATTAAAAATTGCAGAATTTATACAGACCTATCATCCTTCCCTTCACAGAGTGAAGAAGCAAATCTTTGTGTTTCTTAAAAATAATTTTTAAAAAAATTTAGACATAAAAGCCTAAAAGACTTCTTAACAGTGTCATTTTTTCTTTATTTGGGCCTGAACTCAGGAAAAGCAAAATCAAGAATAATTATTCGAGAAGGCAAGATATGAGTCTTTAAAGACAAGATATATTTATGGGTGAATCACTAAAAAAGAGTACTTAGGGGGTACGTAGTTGGCTCAGTCAGTTAAGCATCTGCCTTTGGCTCAGGTCATGATCTCAGGGTCCTGGGATCGAGCCCCATATCGGGCTCCCTCTCAGTGGGGAGCTTGCTTTTCCCTCTCCCTCTGCCTGCTGCTCCCCAGGTTGTGCTCTCTGCCTCCCTCTCTCTCTGTGTCAAATAAATAAATAAATTCTTTTTTTAAAAAGAGCATAAATAGGGATGCCTGGGTGGCTCAGTTGGTTGGGCGACTGCCTTCGGCTCAGGTCATGATCCCGGAGACCCGCATCGGGCTTCCTGCTTGGCGGGAGACCTGCTTCTCCCTCTCTCACTCCCCCTGCTTGTGTTCCCTCTCTGGCTGTGTTTCTCTCTGTCAAATAAATAAAATCTTAAAAAAAAAAAAAAAAAGCATAAATAAACAACAGTGGGTATTATGTACTTAATTTTTTTCAAAATTAAGGACCCCTTTCAGAAACGACTAAAGAATATGTGAAAAAGAGATGTAACAGCCTATGTTGGTGACCACAGGGGACTTCTGCTTTCTTGGGCATAGACTAATTTAATCATTTTACAGATAAAAGTCCCAAATCTTACTTCACTCCTGTCCATGTACAGTATTCATGTAATAATAGATAGCATGTGAGTCATTAATAGATCTTAGTATGTAGGTAGCTAGACACACATAGATATATAAATATACATATAGATAATAAATTGAAGGCTTTTAGCTGCATATTTAAAATATTCCTTATCAGTATATTAAATAAAACTGTGTGTATCATTAACTTTACCATCCTGGTTCATTGTAACTTTTTAAATCAAATCCTTTAACTTGTATTTATATTTATATTTCACTGTAATTATTATATGTAATATAATCAGTTTTTTATTGTCATATTTAATCAATAACTTCTCTCCAGACATTAGAAAACACCAGAGGACAGAAAGCAAAGTATTGCTTAGCAATTTCTTTGCTTTATGAACAGTAATTTCATATCACTGTAGCAAACTTGAGGTGGCAAAAGTAAACATAGACATTATATTATTCAAAGGCATTTTTATATTTTGTTCATCGATTGCCAGTCACAGGGGCACTGTGATATTTCGAGCAGCCAGAGACACAGAGGGTCTGACTCTGCCGACTAAAATCTTTGAGTTGAGGGTTCCCACATCCAAGGCATCAAGGCTCTCAGATAAGTATTGACGGTGCTTGGTAGCTACATTACAGCCATTAACTGCTAGGAACGCATTTGTACTAGAACAGTTTGGGGTTTGCCACGAGGCAGATTGCACAGCCTGGAGAACTGGGAGCATCTCCAAGGGAATGGTGGGAACTTCCCATCGGGCTTGGATCTGCGTTCGGCGATTTGGGGAATGGTTCGAAGAAGCAGGCATTTACTCTGGACTGGAGGCTGTCCGAAACCAAGGGTGGTTCTGTGGCTGGATGTCTTGGTGTTTTTAGCTAGAAGGTAACAGGAACAAGGCAGGGCTAAATGCGTAGGTGGTGAAGAAGGAACAATTACAGGTATTAGGCAGGAAGGCGGTGTACTTGGCCATTTTTGTGGTTTGGATATTTGTTTGGACTGAGCCTCAGCCTATCCCAAGGTCACAGAGTGAAACATTTTGTGTTCCGCAGAACAGCCCCCAACCTAGCCGTGCGTGCCGAGCCAGCTCCCGGTTTTCAAGGCTGCTTTTTTCTTTCTCCTGAGGGATCAATGATTGGAAGAGCACACTTACAAAATCTCCCCCCCCCAAAAAAAACAAAAAAACAAGAAAAATGCCAGGAAAAAATTAAGTTGCAGAGAAAAAAAAGTAATTATAGAAAATAATACCACTTAGTTATAAATGATATTTACATGTTGTTAATAATATAAAAATTAAATATGGATCTAATCAAAATCACAATCATTCTACTTTAGGAGAGATGAACAGCCCTTGTTGATGGAGTGGGGTGGGAGGCTAAGCCCTCATTTTCCGCCGTGATAAGTTAGCAGATAATGCCAGAAAAGGAAACAGTGGGAAACGGAAGTATCACTAGGTCATTTGGAGATACAGAGGTAACTTTTTAAGTCAGCCTGAAGGGTTGAAAATGTTTCCAGGGAGGGGAGATAGGGGGCAGAGCATAGAAAACAGTAACTATCCTTGACAACCCTTGGAGAACTATTTACTTAAACGTGTGCATATGTGTGTGCATTTTTTTTTCTTTTAAATAATGAGTGAAGAGAGAGGAAATGAGCAAGAGAAGGGGAAAGTGGAGTGAGTGGTGTGTTAAGAACTAAAAGAGGCCATTTTTCTGGCCCACAGTGAGGTATGAGGAGGAAGAGTGTGGCAAAGCCAGCTCCGAGTGTGTTGTCTTTGCACACGAGACACAGAGCACTTGGGTGACCACCTGCTTCAGAATACCACCAGCAGGTTTTTTTTCCTCTTTTTTTCCCCTCTTTTTCCTTTTCTTTTTTTTCCCACAGTAGGTTTTTTTCCTCTTTTTTACCCCTCTTTTTCCTTTTCTTTTTTTTCCAACAACAGTGGCAAACAATACTGTATGTGACCTTCATTCAGCACTTCCCCTCGCTCGGGCCTGCGTTTCTGCCCCATTCCACCAGCCTTTTAACAATGCCGGCCTGATTGCCTTCACAGCATCATTTCACAAATCAAAAAAGGACTGGATGTTAGGCCCGCTTTGAAAGTTTAATGTGCTCCAGAAATGCACCAAATGATTATTAATCTTTGCCCAGTCATGTCTTAGCTTAACAAGTTCCTAATAAACACAGAAATATTATGAACAATTGGCAGGAGAATATTTTTCCATGTATTAACTAAGAAAAAGGATTTAAACAGATTTTGGAAAGCTAACACTAAATATAGTAGTAACCACCAAAGGAATTGATTTGATGCTGAATATAGATAGATTGATGTGAGGAGGTAAAAAACTCTCCCCTATATTCAAGATTCTTACTAAAAGGCCCCTGTCCTTGGATTTACCTTGAGAGGGCTGCATAAGAATAAAGGATTTTATTCAAAGACACATATCTTGAGAGAAAGGCTGCCAGGAAGGGGAAAGGGGAAAGCTGCTCCTGCGTCTTTGCTAAATTGTCCTCTTTTGCAGTTCAGCTGGAGAAGTGCTTAATGAGATTTGCCAAAGGAAATCCTTGACATCAGAGTTTTAAAACCTTATGATTTCATAAGGTGACCGTGTTCCAAGGATTCCCAGAGAATGGCCTACTTCAGGGAGAAATTAAGTTCTGGATCAGACTTCCTACTCTCTGGAAAGTACATAGAGACACAGGAGAGAAGATAAATGCACATGTAAAAAGGAAATCTATAGTTTCATGGTCACTGTGTATTTTGCTTAAATATTGATTGCATTTGGAGAGCATTAGCTTATTAGCTAAATTACAGAATGGATGGTCTTTTGTTTTATGGGTTTAAATCTCCTCTCCCCAGTAAGTTTCAGGGGTTGGCTATGATGATGATCATCATCAAGAAAGTTTTTTCCTGAATTTCCACTCTGTGTATGATACTATGCTAGGCAGGAAAAAAAATCATTTAAAAATTTAGCAAATATTTGGCCCGTCTGCATACCAATGCTCACAGCAGCACCATCACAACAGTCTAAAAGTGGAAACAGTGCAAATGTCCACGAGTCGATGAGTGGATAAGCAAAAGGTGGTCTATCCATATCATGGACTATTATTCAGTCATAGAAGGAAGGAAATCCTGACACAAGTGTAACATGGACAGACCTTGAAACATTATACTAGGTGAAATAAGCCAATCACCAAAATACAAATATTGTATGTTTCTGCTTATAGGAGGCACTCAGAATAGCCAAATTCATAGGGACAGAAAGCAGAACAGTGGGTGCCAGCAGCTGAGGGGGGGGGGAGCTGGGGGAGGAGTAGCTTCATGGGGACAGAGTTTCAGTTTGGGATGATGAAAAAATTCTGGAGATGGATGGTGGCGATGGTTGTATAACACTGTGAATGAACTTAGTACCACTGAACTGTACACTTAAAAATGGTTAAAATGGTAAATTTCATGTCATATATATTTTACTACAATTAAAAAGAAGGAAGACTATGGAGTCATCTTCCTCCTATGGACCTCAATGATACCATCTACAAAATAAATGTGTTGGAACAGATGGTTTCTTAGCATACATTCTACTCTACAAGTCTGTCTGTCTAAAACGCCCCCTCCATCCTCATAGGTACGCACCAAGTTGGGGGGATGAGATGCATGAATAAAAAGATAAAATAATACTAGCTAATCATCCAAGTACCCAATTAGTGATTTAAAAAAATATATGTGTGTCGCTCAGAGGAGGGATAGAGCAGACATGTGGAGGCCAACTTTGTGGAGGCAGAACAGGATAACAGCATTTTAGAAAGCATCAGACATCCATTTGGGCTGCATGCTGGGATGGTATGCTTACAGGTGAGCAGACCTTAGCATGACAGGGTCCACGGAACAGTGAGGGGATGAGACTGGTGGTGGTAGAAGTTTCCTGTGTCCCTGTGAGGAAACCCAGAGCAAGACCCAGGGAGACTTTGAGGGAGTCTGAGTAGAAGACAGAACACAAGGCCTGGCCCATCCACAAACTAACTGTGTGGCCTGGAAGAATCAGTTTCTGCCTCTTGACACCATGCCTTCCTCCTCTGCAAAACGAAGACATAGACCAGCTGCTTTTGTCCTGCCCTCCCTACCGCTCCAGGATTCTGCCAACCATGAATCAGCAAACTATGTGGGAACTCCTACTGCCAAGCCCCATGCTGAACATTGGGACTCCAGCCCTGATAGGCCCAGAGCTTTCCTTCTTGGGGCGAACAGACCAGGGAATATACAAAGGATGCTGGAAGAAAATCCATCCAGTAGTAATGTCCATAATGAATTAAACTGGGGGCTTCTGGAGACAGTGCGACCAGCAGGGAGACTTTGCAGAAGTGTAGGCATGGATTAAGACCTGTGAAGACCTGGATATGGTTAGGGAAGGAGCAAATTAAGTAGCATAAATGCATGAACTCTAGAACCGAATGGATGTTACAGTTCATACCATAGTACTCTACACTTCCTCCCTCCTCTTCTTCCCGAAGTTCAGCCTCCCAAAGTGGCCTTCCCTTCTAACAGATTCTCCTGTACCCTTGGAACCCTCTATCCCATGGTCATTGAGCCCCCTATAGTTTCAATATACATATAGAATGTACCCCCAACCCCCAGTAAAATTTCACTCAGTCCCAAGGACAAAAGTTTCCCTTGAGCTCAGAAATGGAAGTGATTCATCATCCAGGTAGGGAATGGAAGGAAAGCTGATATGTTTCCACTTTCTCAGTATAGTGTCCTTATAGTAATTCTTCTGCTATGGCATAAAAATTCCTCCTCCTGTGAGGCCTGTGCCATCTGGTTCTAGGTGTCCTGATCACTGCTGTGTTCTTCTTCTTCTTTTTTTTTTTTTTTTACTGCTGTGTTCTTCTAATTATTTTCTGTATTCTCTAAACACCTGGAAACTTGCCCATAGTCTTTCCTCTGTCCCACGATCCCCACCCTCCTACAGGTTCTTCATGCGTCCCTCAGCTTGGCCTTCCATATGACTCTCCCCCAGTCCCACCATCACACCCCTTTTCCTTCTCCATGATTTTTCCGTTCTCCTCAAGCTTGTATCAACCATTGTCCCTCATTTTATCTGACTGTTTACCTGCTTCTTCCCACATAAGTTACCGTCAGGAACTCCTTGGGCAATTTTCATCCCTGCCACCATATACCATTTTCTATTCTGTTCTCAGGATCGAGGAAGCTCATTTCCTCCCATGTTCTCCAGGACTTCTTTCCATCAGGTCTTCCCTCCACACCCTACATGCCTGTTGGCTCTTTCTCCTCGACAGGAACATGTCCAGGCCCCAGATATATTTCTTATTACTGCTTTACCCTCATCCACTAGTTTAATGAGAACCATCTATGCTTCCTCCCTTCCCAGACACTCAATACCCCCCAAATTTTCTTTCCCCATCACTCCACAAAAATCTCCCTCATTAATGCTTTCAATTACCTCATAATTACTAAACCAAATGGATACCTTTCCATCTTATCTTTGACTCTCCCTTAACACTTGATTCTGTGGACCTGAGAGCCACCATACTGGCTGACTCTACTGGGAACAACCCACATAGATTGGGATCTATATTGGTAATTCTGGAAGTTGTACATAGTGAGCTCTGGCTGAACTTCCATCCCTCTTGAAAATTTCTGTCTTGGTCTTCTCTGATACTTTCCCCTGGTTTTTCTACATCTGTTTGACTGCCCTTTCATAGGCTCTCCCCAGAGCCCTCTTTCTCTGCCCACACTTAAAATCTTGTCTGACCCTGGGCTCCCTCTTTGGCTTTCTTCTCTTTCACTCTGGGCAGTGACCTTGGACTTGTCATCCCCCAGTGACCTCAGCCACCTCTTGTTCTCCTCAAACACTGAAGCCTTCCCCATCTATACTTCCAGTGCTGACTTCTCTCAGAAATCCAAAACCATTATCCACAAGTATCCCATCTTCTTACCTAATATCTACAGATGTAAGCTTTCCTCCCTTTTGTGACAACCAAATGCTGGGATAGTCTTCATATTAATTATAAATATGAGGCCAGTGAGCTCAGTGTTAGAGATAACAGGTGTTCTGTTCATTGGTCCAACTTTCCAATGGACAACTCTATATATTACATAAAGAATGAACTTAGCATCAGAAGATTATTTAATTAGAATTCAGTCTCCACCACTGGCCTTGGAATTTCAACAAAAACTTAATCTCTGATATTAAATCACTGTGGCTAGAATTCTGAGCTGCTTCTCCATCCATGAGAGTGGACCTTCAGCCATGCCCCTTGTTTACGACTACCTCTGTATTTGGCCTCTCCAAATGAAAGCACCCTCCTTCTTCTCTTCACCCACCCAATAGGTAGGCCCAGGCTTTGGTTCCCACACTAGAGTCCACTCCTCTCCTAGCCACTCCTAGCTCCTAGAGCACATGTCACCTTAACCACTTGGACTATCACATGACCCTTTGTGGTCCTGCCCTGTTATTTAACAATTTCATCTGTCCCTGTCATGTCTTTTTCAGCATGTTGCCATCTGAGCCATCTTTGTGCTCTTCACTGGATTTCACACAGAACTAAGCCCATAGTAGGTACTCAATAAATACTTGCTGAACACACTTGGGTGACATAGCAAAACACAGAAGGGGAGGTGGATGGCCAAAACACTGAGAACTGGCAGAGAGAACATCTTCCTCCGGAAGCTTGTAGAGATGGCCAGCTGACTCAGCATGCATAAGTCCCACTGGGCCTCTAAGCTTCAGTGATTGGCACTGTTGCAACTTAAATTTCTGCTGAGTAGGGCCACAGATATTAACCTGAGAACATAATAGTGAGAATGGCTCCTTCTTTTTCACATCCCAGACTTAAGAACAGAAATAACTGCCATCACATCCAGAGTATAATATCAATATACTATTGGGCATTGTGCATGTAAGAAAAACACATTTTCCGGAAAGTGTCATTATTTATCTTGAAGCAGTGGATAGAAAATGGCCTTTAAGATTTCTGGGACAAAACCCAAAGTGCTACTAAATTGGAAACCTGTTTAATGGCTAAGACGGCTTACCTCCAGATTAATTATGGATGATCTGCCATTTCAAGATTACATTAGGAAGGAAGCATGTCACCAGCTGTGATCAATGGGTGGAATGTGAGTCTTGGCTCCATCCTTTTAAAATAAATAAATTGAAGTTTGAAGAAAATTTGAGATCACTTTTGCCTAAGTAAAACAAAATCTGTTTAGCTAATTCTTTGGACTTGTGGATTGTGTGGGACTCTACAAATCAGCAACCTCACTTCCCCAGATGCTTTCAAACTATAGAAGAGGAAAGAGTCATTTAAAACCTAATGCTTGACTTCTTGCCTTGGTTTCTAATCAAAACTAAAAATAAAAAGGCAAAAGAGAAGACAGTTGACTCGAAGAAGGAAATTGGATTTTGAGCAAATAAGATATTCAAAAGCCAAAACAGGAGACTTTATAAAAGGACAAAGGCAACTCTTTCATTTTTTTTGCCATCCCCTGGGAAAAAAAAATGTATGGAACCTCTAATAAATTATATTAGCACTCTTTTTTTTTAATTTAGCTTGTATTTTAATTCAAATATATTTAAACACATACCTCGTTTGAAGTGTCAGGTAGTTCTATGTGTCTTATAAAGAAAAACAGCCACCCACTTTTCAGATTTTTTTGTTTCTTTTGGTGTTTATCTCCAAACCTCTAGAGACATTTATTTGCTACACAAGGGGTTGGTAAACATTTCCTGTGAAGAGTAAACTAGTGAATATTTTAGGCCTCAAGGACCATATGGTCTCTGTTGCAGTTATTCAACTTTGATGTTGTAGCTCAAAAGCAGTCACAGACGTTATGTAAACAAGCGAGTGGGGCTGTGTGCCAATAAAACTTTATTTACAAACACAGGTGGCTGGCATGTGGGCCATAGTTTATTGACCCCTGGGCCACTCCTGGAATTTCCATTTTTAGTCAGTCACTGTCAGCTGAATTCTTCCTGTCAAAGATGAGGATTAGGCTTTCTCTCAGGCAACTGCTCCCCTCCACATGCTTCCTGTGCCACCAGCCTTCCAATAGGATGCTTCACTACCTGGTTAAGTCAGTATTTGGTGTTTATATCATCACAATTTTATACCTGCTCTTCATAGCTGAACCATGTAAGAGAATTATGTTTCCTTTCTTGAACAGTATCTTATTTTTTTAGAGATAATAATTATCTTACTTTTCCATTGATTTTCTATGAGTCGATAATGAATGCAAACTTAAATTATCTCCCACTTTTTAAAGTCTTTTCTCTATAGGCTTTCACACAATCCAGTTCATTTTCTTAGAGGTATCTATTCCAAAGCATTCTGACTGGGGAGGCCAGTGTCGTCCTCCATCTCCCTTCTTCATCATCATACAGACCCCCTTGACCTCTAGTTGGGGTATAGCTCCTCTTAAATGGCTTCCATGACCTCTTCGTACTTGACCTATTCTCCTATTTTCACAGGGCCATCTTTCTGTAGCTTCCTGAAAAAGTGTGCATGAGGGTTATATTTTCTGATGCATCACAAATCTGAAAATGTCTTTATTCTCCCTCACACTTAATTGAGGTTAGATTGAATATAGAATGCTTGACTGGAAATTACTTTCCTTCAGAATTTTGGAGGAATTTCTCAGTGGTCAACAGTGTTGCTCTTGGAAAAGTTCAATGCTATTCTAATTCTTGATCTTTTACTTGAATCCAGTGTTTTTCTCTCTAGAAGCCGTTATTCATTTCTTTTCCTTCATTTCCTGAAATCTCTCTCTCTCTCTCTCTCTCTTTTTTTTTTTTTAAGTTTTTATTTGTTGATTTGACAAAGAGAAACACCGTGCGAGAGGGAATACAGACAGGGGGAGTGTGAGAGGGAGAAGCAGGCTTCCTGCCAAGAAGGGAGCCCAATGTCCGGCTTGATCCCAGGACCTGGGATTGGGACCTGAGCTGAAGGCAGACACTTAACAACTGAGCCACCCAGGCGCCCCCTGAAATCTCTTGAATGTTATTTGGTGTGGGTCTATTTGGACCCTTCATGGTGGGTATTCAATGGGCCTTTCAACTTGGAAAGTCATTCTCTTCAGTGCTAGGACATTTTTGGGGGGGGGGGGGATGATGTTTTGAGAACAATTTCCTCTCTCATTTTTCTCTTTTTCTGGAACTTATATTCAGCCATCAAACCCTATGAACTGATTCTCTTATCTTCTTATCTTTTTGTCTTTTACTAGAGAGATTCTGACACCATCATCCCTGATTTTTTTTTTCTTGGATTAATCAAAAGCTCCAGAAAAGCATTTTCCACTCTTGCATGCAGAGTAGATGCCTGGCCATCATTGTTCAGAACTGAGGAAGAAGAATGCTGTAGGGTTTCAACATTCAGTTTGTAAGCCTTGACTTAATATCCCTGTTTCCAATACAGAACCCTGACCCACCCTATGCCTGGAGTCCCCTAGAAAGACCCTCTGCTAAATCTTTCCTAGAGAATAAATCTAGAGTCTTCTTCCCAGGTGAGGGAAGGGCAGTTGCCTGCTGCAGAGATCTAGGGACATAGCTGTTTCCTCTGGTTTCAGCTCCACCTCCAACCCATATTCAGTGGTGACCCTTGTCATCAACTGCTTACTTACTTTGCTTTGGCCATGACAGTTGGGTTGCTTCTCTGTCCTCCCCACCTGGTCTCAAATTTGTTTCCTTGGATTTGGCAGCACTGAAGATGGGTCAGTTGCTTTTCAGCTTCCAGAATACTGCCATCCCCTCTTCCAGTCTTTATCCTTCTATTTTCGTGTATTTTAACACGTTACTCTCCTCTCCATGGGACTTACAGAGGAAGCAGTGGCACGTGTTGTGTGTTCAATCCACCGTCTTTAACAGGAAGCCTCCAGAACTTCTATTTTAGAGGAGGTCTGAAGTAGACATAGAACAGACACATTTTTAAATATTCTGATTCATTAAAACTAGAATCACGGCATG
Source organism: Spilogale gracilis (assembly GCA_004023965.1). Lineage (NCBI taxonomy): Eukaryota > Metazoa > Chordata > Mammalia > Carnivora > Mephitidae > Spilogale > Spilogale gracilis. The sequence goes on along the minus strand of PITA01000408.1, from coordinate 60,371 downwards.
ATCTTTAATTTGGTTTTCAAAAGAATTAATTGGTTAATTAAGGAACTAAAAACAAAGAATTTCGTCAAATAATGAGGTTTTGCCATTAAAATTAATTTCATGTTTTAAAACTGTGTGATTTTTCCTCTTCTCCAACAGAGAATTTTCTTCTCGCTTTAAGAGGGATGCTCAGAAGAGAACATAAAACTATATATAGTTATATGTGAATTCTTTACCATAGGATTGTATATAAATAATTTTAGAATTATAAAATGAATATATGCTCATTGTAGAAAACATGGAGATAATATATGTAAGATAAGCCTAAAAATCAACAGTACTCTTAAGAATCACAGAAAATTTAAGTTTGAAACATTGTCCACATGCTGTACATACACAGTTAAGAACTAATGTACCTAACGCATCTGTATCATTTTCAATTAGCATTCATAAATGGATCCAACTTTTATTTTAAAGTTTGGTATATGCCTAGATTTTCTGAAAGACTTCTGCTGTAAAAAGGGGAACACTGCAGTGATGAATTTATTTGTTCTTTAAACACATTTGTCAAAGAATGATAAGTCTATTGTGTGTAGTTAAAATTCAGACCCCCACACAGTTGTCAGATACAATCCATTTCATAGCCATACATGCCTCTCCTCTAGTCTTGGGCTTTCAGTTGAGAAATCATCTTATTTGACCTGAAGCCTTTGGGTGACATGAAAAATGTTATTAATTGCTCTGGTCCTGGCAAAATAGTAGTAGGAAGAAAGAACCAGAAAATTCATGAATTATACCTTTTTTGGTATTTTAAAGATTTTTTAAAATTTATTTATTTGATAGAGAAAAACATAGCTAGAGAGGGAACACAAGCAGAGGGAGTGAGAGAGGGAGAAGCAGGCTTCCCGCCGAGCAGGGAGCCCAACACGGGGCTCGATCCCAGAGCTCCAACTGAGCCACCCAGGAGCCACCTTCTTTTGGTATTAAACCTGTCATTTATCTTTCTAGCCTGCCAAGAATGCCTTGATAAAGACCACTGAAACAAAATCAGTACAGACTTCCATATTAAAACCTATGTTCAAGACAAAAAGTATTCCTTCCACAACACGCGGCTTCCAAAAGCCATGTGTTGGCCAAAATGTATTCCTACTGATGATTTACACTTTTGTTTAACAAACTTATCCTGAGATCCTATTTCTTGATTTACATAGTGCCTACTATCCTCTCCTGAGCATCCTTTTTAGTACAAGAAGAAAATTCATTATCAAGGGAGAAAGAAGAAGCAGGGAGAAAAGAAAATAGATGGCAAGAGTATGGCAGAAACACAGTTCCAAGAACCAAGGGTCTTAGGAATAAGGAAGTGGGTAAGTGGGAAACTGGCCATAAAACTGCAGGGAGGGTGCCTGGGTGGCTCAGTTGGTTAGGCGACTGCTTTCGGCTCTGGTCATGACCCTGGGGACCCGGGATAGAGCCCCCCATCGGGCTTCCTGCTCGGCGAGAGGCCTGTTTCTCCCTCTCTCAGTCCCTCTGCTTGTGTTCCCTCTCTGGCTGTGTTTCTCTCTGTCAAATAAATAAATAAAATCTTTAAAAAAAAAAAAAAAGAAGAAGAAGACTGCAGGGAGCCTGGGTTTCCATTCAGAGCATGACCAGGCTCCAGGACAATTGCCCTAATCTGTATCGGACTCTGACACAGATTAGGGGATGTTTGATGGAGAAGTGAGGATTTCAGAGACTCTAGGTACAGAAAACTAGGTGAGTACAGGTCTTTCCCACACAGGTCCTACTTATGCTCATTTTATGCAGAAGTCCAACAGAACTCACGATCTGTTTCCCAGCCCTTGCAAGACCTAACACAAATGAGAAGAAGGACCCGGGTCACACATCAGAAGCAGCCACATTGACCACAAATAAAAGTAGGCAGTTAGATGCTTATCAGCAGGAGAGGAGGTAAACAGTAAGAGGAGAAGTCACAAATCTTGGCCTGTCCTCTGCAACTCTGTCTCCTGTGGAACCCAGCTTCTGGAATCAGGAGAATTTCCTGGTCTTCATATGATCAGGAATATCAGCCCCCCGCTGACTTCACACTGATTGCTTTGCCCTCCCCTCCCCATTCTCATCTCATTAGCGATGTGAGTGTTCACACCCTTCAGTGCGGATGTGATGGGTGTTAATGAACAGAACCCATCTGTGTAGCTCATGTGATTTTTCTTCTAATAAGTCTAGAGATAGGCTGTAAGCCAGTGGAAAGGGCAGAGCAGCTCTCTGGAGGGTCCTGAAAACACGAAGCAGGTAGGGCAGGAGTCGGATTGTTCGGTGAATTTCCTAAACTGGCGTAGGTGTTGGTACCTAGGCGTTTGAATAGTGACGATTCTTGATAGTCTTACCTCCGTCTGAATTAGGCTCCTTTTTACATGCAGCAGAAGGCATCGCGTGTAGTGTGGGGACGCTATTAACCTTTGCAAATGGGCTCCGTGGTCCGAATGGGTAATTACGTATTTCTTCCCATTAGGAGTTACAACCTCATCACGATCCCACTCTTGGGTTTGAATCTCTGTAGGACAACAGGGATTTATTAAGAGAGGGAAGGAGGAACCTCGCTCTCTCTGGAGCAGAGTGAGAGTCAGGAAGGAACAGATCCAAAGAATAAAACCTCCCTCTATTAATGCAGCTTCTCAATTCTGGCCTACATTCTCCAAGTGGTCAGTAATCAAAACATCAGGAAAGGAAATAGAACCGCTTCTCCTGAAGGATTTCTTTAGTAACTTCCTAATAACTTGCTGCTTTTGATTGCACAGAGGCTCTTCCCGAAGAGCGTATGGTCGGAAGGTACTATTCGTCAGTGTCAGCCGGTCGCCAGCGGAGAGACTGATGAAGTGGCTATTAACACAGATAAGAAAACATATTGATTAAGTTGACTCTATATTTAGTAATATGCCAGACAGCAACAATGCATGGAAAATACACTCTGTAACAAAAAGCTCCTTTTTCCCTTATATTCCATTAAGACTCCTGCATATTTTATTCAGGCAAAATAGATCATGACTATGACAAAAAAGATCATCATGTTGCACCTATCAGTCTTTCCCATAGAGGGGAGCTAGATGGAAATTTTTATCACTTTCTCAATACAAAAATAATCATGACATCAAAATCCTCTGTCTTCTCAGCATCTCCAAAGTCCATTCCATTCATGATCTTAAAAGCCTTAGGAAGTAGCATCAGTTCTGCCGGGTAGAGCTGCATTTGTGATTGCATATTTAAATGAACACTTTCTCCCTTCACCTGGAGAAGGCATTGATAGGCACTGCTTGAATTCCCAAGTGGAGCCCCAGCCTTTTTTATCTCAGCCAGCTGCATGCGAGGTGTTAATGAGTGTGCTGGGCTGCCAGAGGCTGCTGTCAATTTCCCCCTGGGGTTTGGGAGGCCACGCTCAGATCCTGCAGAATGGATAGCCTCATTCCCTCTCCAGAAACGTTGTCTGTTTTCTCTTTTTCTCTTTGGCGCTGCACTGGACTATGGGAAGCAGCAGGTAGTAATGGATCCCAGATGGAGATCTGAGACCCGATAAGTAATTGTCAGGTGCCTTCCCCAAACCACAGGAGGGCTAGACCCTCAAGGATGACGAAGGTGAGTCCGACACACTGACGGTCACTAAAGCCCCTGTGGTCGAGACTGTCTCATATGCAAAAATTAATTTAATACCTGGTATAAAATTAAAGGGATTTGTTTCAACAGCTTCTTACTAAGGTGTTGTGTTGTAAGTGATTTCTGAGGAGTTCAGCTAAGATGCTGCATGTCAGTTTAGGCTCTTGGCTGATGAGTGGTGAGGCTCACAGAGCTTACCTGATGCATATGCTTTCCGAGTAAAGAGAGCCCCTTTCTAGTAATGGAGCATCTGGATGAGGACCTACTCCAACGAAGGCGTTGAAAAGGGCACACAGAAGACCCAGGGGCTGGGTAGGTGGCAAGTGTGGCTATTAGATGGTGCACCTGGGGGGAGAAGTCGAGGGAGGCCATGGAGGCTGAAGCCCACGTTAAGGAGTTTGGACTTTTATTTGGCAGGTACTGAGGGCTGTTGGAAGCTTTTCCGAACAGTGGGGTACAACAAGGAGGGCAGGCAGCTTGGCAGAAAGAAGTCGGGAGTTCCAGTCAAAGTGTTTAGGGCTTAGGATTCAGAGTCCAGAAAAAGAAACCTATCAAAATGGCAAGGAAGGGGTTTGGCTCTGACAGCTCCCTGTGGTCCTAGCGCCCGCCCGCCTGTGGGACTAGAGGTTGGCTGGGGGGGTGGACTGGGGGCTGGTGGCCGGGGGATGGAGAGGGACAGAAAGTAGCTTTCCTAAAGCTAAAGGTTTTTTGTTTGTTTTTGTTTGTTTGTTTTTAAGATTTTATTTATTTATTTGTCACCGAGAGAGATATCACAAGTAGGCTGAGAGGCAGGCAGAGAGAGAGGAGGAAGCAGGCTCCCTGCTGAGCAGAGAGCCCTATGCGGGCCTCAGTCCCAGGACTGTGGTCCATGGGATCATGACCTGAGCTGAAGGCAGAGGCTTTAACCCACTGAGCAACCCAGGTGCCCAGCAAAAGGTTTTTTAACCTAGTGCATTATCATGATCAGATTTATCTGTCCCATTTAAAAGAAGTAATACATGTACTATATCCAAAATAGCTCCCCAAAACAAAATTGGGCTGGTGTGTAAGTTAGACCTGTTCTCCCAGCAAAGAAGCAAAGTGGAAGGAATTCAGGCATTTTCTACAATGTGTCCAATGCAGTCATCAGGTGAAATAATCTCTTACTGTTTTCTTGACATGCTGAGAATAAATTTCCCTAGTTTTTAGATGCAATGTCTCCTTCTAGGCATGAATCTCTGGGGAAAAAAGAGGGAGAGAACAAAGAGACAGAGATAAGAAAAACTATATAATTATTTATAAATTGTTATGCCCAGATTTCGAGATCCCCAAAGACCACCAGGCAGCCGAGTCCGATGCAAAAGCAAAGAGCCTTTATTCGAGGTAGCTCAAGCTCAGTCTCCCACACTCACGGACGTTGCAGCTGATTGCAGAGAAAGAGAGCGATTTTCAAAAGCATGGCAGTTTTATAGGGGGCGGGTGGCAATTGGCGGGATGGTGCCGGTGGCTTATGCTGATTGGCCAAGCATCAGTTGCGTAAGCCGGGCTAGGCCAGGGTTAGGCATTATTCGGGTGCAGTGTTTCTGGGGAGGGGTCAAGCTGGGCATCTACATAAGATGGAGGGCACAGCACACAAGATGGAGTCGATCTTATTCTGCCCTTTCAAAATCACAATAGAATTCTAGCTGAGATTTAACAAGAGAACTGGAAAATTCTGGAAATTTGGAAAGAACCATCAGAAAAAGGAATTAAGCCTTGTGACCATATGTCACCCCTACACTTCTGCTCCCTTTTGCCACACTATTGTCTGTTTTGAGGGAAATTTAAGAAATAGGAAATATTCCTGCAAGAACTTGGTAGCCATAACCTAAAAATTTGGGGGTATGAAATAGTAACACACTTCTAGTGTATGCATTTATATGCTGATCTCTAATATCTCCAGGATAGCTGTTTTATATATAAATTTATCATAACCTTAACCTGGATGCAAAAGAAATGGACTTCTTTCAAAGCTGTACTTGAGCACATCCCTTATAGTTTCTTCTGGAAACAAGGTTTTCATGTCTTGCTGCAGTACAACAAAACAATATAGTAGAACGGTACTGACATTCTTTGGAGGCTTCCAGAGTCTGGTTATAGATTAGTATTAGCTTATTCAACATTATCTCTCCTTTCTTACTCCCCAGTCCTCCATTCAAGCTGTTCACCCAGCTGTTGCCTCAGTAAGCGTTGTTATTGTCTTCTTTCTTCCTCGTCTCCATCTTTTGTTCAGAGAAGACACACACACACACACACACACACACACACACACACACACCCTCCCCTTTCCATTTTCCTAAAGTCTACCCATCCTTCATGACCAGGGTGAAACTTCCTCCTGAAATCTCCAAAATATGCCAAACATCTCTCCCATTTCTGAGTCCTGTAAATCAAATTGTCAGTGACATTCATTTAACTAATGGTAATAAATGCATCATTATTATTATAATCACAGCCATGCCCGGGGCTTATCCAAACACCATTGTAATATCAAGTGTATTATCCCCGATTTACAGGTCAAGAAACTGACGTTCAGTAGGCTAAATAACTATCAGAAGTCATGTAGCTACCAAGTCCTAGGGACAATCATGGCTCAAGCCAGTACCCATTGACTTGAAAATCTGTGGTCTTTCTTTTCTGTCGCTTGGTTTCCTAGTCATGGATTTCCTTGTATTGTTGATTAACAAATCTATTTTGTGTGTGATTCTGGAAGAGGGTAATTTTTTTGGAAAGCGATTGCCTCATTGCCTCACTGTGCCTACTTTTCACTTCACTGAACCCATATAAAGTGTCAGTTAACACTGGAGGAATTAAATTGAAGCAAATTCCCATCATGTGGGCCTTCCTTTCAAGTTCCTCTTCTTTATTTATAGATGGATCTCATCATCACCTCTAACTCTTTTTAAAGAATTGCCTCTTTCTTGGTTCTACATGAATGGTTTCTAATCCATTTTACTAATTGAGACAGTCACCGTCTGTATCTATTATATTAATGTGAGCTCTTAAAAACACAAATATTTATGGACCAGAAATTAAGGGAGGGCAAAATACATCACTACAGAGGAGGCAGGTGGGAATAGCCATTTCCCTGCTGCTGTCCATGGGGCCAGCATTTCCAGCCTGCCTGTCTCTAAAGACAAGAGGAAGACTTAGATGTCTCCGAAGTCCCGTTCATCTTCTACATGGGAGCACTGCATCCCAGGTAGCATACGTAGACAACAATCAGGAAGTGGTTGGTGAGCAGAAATGGATCCTGGTATACCCAGAGAAGCCACCTGCACTTCCTGCTCAGATATCACCTTCTCATGGCCTTCCCATGGCACTGTTTTTAAAAATTGCAAACCTTACCACATGCATCCCATATCCCTCTTCCCTGGTGTTGTTTTGTTTTGTTTTTTCCATACCTCAAGTTCTCATCTGGCATACTATGCATTTCACTAAATTGTTTGTGGCCCTTCTTCTCCCACTGGAATGTAACTCCATGAGCATAAGAATTGGGATCTGTTTGTTCTTTGCATATACCCAGAACCCGTAACAATGGGACGCAGAGAAAGTGCTTAAGAATATTTATTGAATGAATGAAAGGAACTGTCTTCCTTTGTTTCAACACCAGATGTGTTTCACAAGAATGGCCTCACTTTAGGTCTGGCTTGCCTTTGGATAGTTTTATAGAGTTTGCTACGTAGGTAGTCGATTCTGCAAAAATGAGGCCATTGATCATGCTGACGTGGACATTTTCAATGGTTTCAATGTAATTGAGAAGGAAGTGAACCCCCCCCCCACATCTGGTGTTGAAACAAAGGAAGACAGTTTTTCTTAAGACACCTCAACACCCTGAAATGTTCTGCTTACAGTTCCCTTCCTTTTGTGGGATGTTCCAGAGCCTCAGAACATAGTAGCACAAAACTTCCTTAAATACAATTTTGAAGTATCTTTTCACCTTCACTGCCTCTGTGCCTGTTTATTTTTTATTTTTTTAATATTTTTTAAAATTTATTTGACAAGAGAGAAACACAGCTAGAGAGGGAACACAAGCAGAGGGACTGAGAGAGGGAGAAGCAGGCCTCCCGCCGAGCAGGGAGCCCGATGTGGGGCTTGATCCCACAGTTTTATCAGAGTAACACTCTACAGTTGATGCACTAAAAGTATGGGATAAAGACCTGTCATCGTGTGGCCTTCAGAAATAGATTTAATCTGAGATTCCAGAATCCACCTAGTTTTTGTTTTGTTTTTTAAGATTTTATTTATTTATTTGTGAGAGAGAGACAGAGCAAGAGAGGGGTTGTGGGCAGAGGGATAGGAAGAATTGATCCCAGGACCCCAGGACCCCAAGACCATGACCTGAGCTGAAGGCAGACGCTTAACCAACTGAACAACCCAGATGCCTCCGGAATCCACCTAGTTTTTAACATCATTTGCTTATCGACTTTAAGGATGTTGGTCACAGCTATGAAGGTCACTTGGTGCTATCCTTCCTCAGAGGGAGCGTCCGAAATAGACATTGCAGAGAAGCAGAGACATGAGAAACTCCAATGTCCAAGCTCTTCTCGGTTCCAGCAGAAAACCACCTCAGCATCCATGGAGAAAGTTGCATCAGAGATGCCCAGTGGCTCCAACTACTTACCTTTCGTGACAATCCATGACCCCAAATCAACAGAATTATTTTAATATAGCAACATGTGTAACTTTTAAAACCAGGCGCTGGGTAAGCCTCATGACTAGCAAATCTGCTGGCACCTGGCAGAAGCTGGTGAATGTCTTCTTCACCAACAGCCCCTCCCTCTCCTCTCTCATAGAACTCCAGTGGTTTTCAGGTCCACGGCCCTTTGCCCAGCCAAGAACTTCAGGGAAACTGTGTCCCTCCCTGGTTGGAGGGTGCACAGAATGGAAAGAGAAAGAGCACAGTTTGTGGACGGATCCTCCCAAGAAAGTTCCCACCCAACAATAAAATTCCATTTACTGTCTGAGAATGCCATAAGTGGAAATGGCCTCTAGCTGCCTATCTTTTGCTTTTGGGCTTCCCCATTGTGTTGGTCCAACCCAAAGATGGAACCCTCACTGCCTATTACTGCTTTCACTGGAGTGCTTCTAAAACCTCCAGGTGCCCAAGTACATGCAGAGAGAGCCTATTCCAGTGGGAGCTGGGCTTCTCGGGCTGCTTACTGCAGGTTGTAGCAGGCTGACCATTATCCTTTGTATGTTCGGTCTCTTGAGGTTCCATAGGCTTGGGGTCATGGAACAGTAGAGAGCATTTTTTTCAGGACCTGGGTAGTGAAAACAACATTGCAGTTCACACAGGTCACAGATGATACCCCCGTGTCCACCCTCTAAATAGGACAGGTTCAGAGACAGCTCTGGACCTCCAGCATGCTAGGGCACCTGGCCCAGAGTTGCTGTTCTTAGAAAGACCCAATCATTGGAACTGACCCATTTCTTCAGCACTGTTTTCTCTATGCCGCTTTATGGAGAAATAGGGTCCAGTCCAAGACCGTCTCCTCCCTATCTGCTGATGGGCTAGAATACCTGCCAGGCTCCCTAGAAGTGGCTTCTGATGACCTTGGGGACTCTCTGGTATTTCTGGAAATTGCTGCAAGCTTCCAAGGATTAAGTTACTTGCCATTCACTGCTAAGTTACTTGCCAGTCAGTTAAAGAATTACACTCTGTTTTTATATGACCTGGATTGGAAGAGAGGAAGAGAGACTCTAGAGGCATCAGAGGCTCGATAAAATGCCTAGAAAGAGGTCAGAATGTCAAGCACATTGACTCTTTGTTCATTCAACTGACAGTCGTTGAGAACCTGCTCTGGACCAACTCTGTGGTGAGTGTTGGACAGCCTTACACCACAATGGGGGAGAAGGCCAGAAGATGTCTTGGGCATGGAGGTGCAGGCAGTGGATACAGAGCCCAGGAGGCAGGACAGGAGTTGAGGATGGCCCCAGGGTTCAAGGGTTGAGAGGCTAACCTTGTGCTGTTACAACCAAGGGGGTTCTGGAAGAGGCTTTGAAGGGAAAGGTCATGAGGTGGGGCTCTGGGTGGTCTGCTGGTGATCACTCCTCCACTCAGCAGTGCCCACTGGACCACAGATGCCAAAAATACCACTATTTAGAGTTAGTGTTGTGTTTTCTCTCCCTCTCACAGATGGGAGCCCTTGAATATGCTGTCCCCTTCTTTTGGAATGCTCCTCATCCAACATGATGCCTGACGAAATCTGACTCCCCTCTCAAGTGACTAGACATCACTCCATCCAGGATGCCTTCCCTTGTGCCCCAGGCAGAGTGAGGGTCCTTCCCCGGAGCTCCTTCCCTGGAATCCCTTACCCCACTTCCTGGTGGAGCCCTGTTGACTGAACTCACCACCACTGCCCAGTGACAGCCAGGGTCTGCCCCCCTGGACCTACTCTGCCAGTAATGGCCTGCTTCCTTGTCTAAAATCCCCAGTAGACACTAATTCCCCAACAGCTAGTACACTGCTGGGGACAAGACGCATCCAGTAACTGGGGCAGGGCAGGAGAGAGGAAGCAAGTGAGCATCCTTGGACCATGTTGGGCCACAGTCTCTGATGCAGGGCCCCCCTCCACCCTCTCACATGTCCACCCCAAGCCAAGGAAGGACTTGACTGTGGCTCATGGATCTACTGATTGGTTAACTGACCTTTAGTGTTAAAAAAAAAAGCAAAACAAAAGAAAAAGACAAGTTTAACCCAGAATTTCTTTGTTGAAACTAAACATAGATGAAGTAATGCAATCCAGGGTTGGAGTGCCAAGTAATCACCCAGCTAGTGGTGGTGAGGATCGTCCGTGTTATTACTGGGTCTTCACTGTGCCCTAAGGCAGCAGTGTAAGAAGCTGCAATTTATTACTTCTGTTTACGATGGTGGAATAGAAGGCATTGTCCCTCTCTGGCATTCATGGGAATGGAGGAAAGCCTTCTTTCTTCCCCTGTGCACCAAGAATGTTCGAGATACTCACAAGGCTGGTCTTGTAGGCACTGATATGTGGTCTAACATTGCCCCAGGCTGTGGAGGGTGGGGCTTGGGGAAAGGCTGCAGGGCTGAATAGCAGCAGGTGCCTCAGTGACTGGAGACCTAACTGGGGACACCCCTCTCTCAGACCCTCTTCTCCTTTCTAAGCCTACATAGCTTAGCCCCCTTCCATTCCCTGTGTCCTCCTTCTGCCTCAAGGACCCAGCAGGCAGGGGTCCCAAGCACATTCCAGCCTGTACCCTCCCTGGTCCCATTCCCTGTGTCCAGAGTTTATGTGAACCTGAGCACTGGGGGCAAATCCCGTTCTAGGAAGGGGACACCGAAGTGAACAAGCTCCAAGCTCCAAGCTGCGATGGGCAAGCAAAGCTTGAAGGCAGGAGAAAGGAGAGATAAAGGAAACTGCTCAGGCAGGTGCCTCAAAGCGAGAGCCTTCATGTGTTAATACAGATGTGTAAGCGGACCATGTTTTACCTGCTAGCTAACGTCATGAGAGAGAAGAAGAAATCTGTAAACATTTGGTTCAACTGAGTATATATCATAATTACTGTAGTTATTTTTAGATTGCGCAATTGCATAGCATTAAATGTCTAAATCCAAGCCATGTAAGTTTGATTCACATATGATACAAAATTCCAGCTCTTGTAATTTTCACCATTGTATTTCATTCTTTAGGTGACATGATATGGGCCTTCGCTCACAATTAGAGGGAGCATTGATTGTGAACAGGTCACTCAGAGAGAGGAGATTATTTGCTTGGCCAGGGCAAGGCCTCTGGCTGTTCTAAAAAAATCCATCATGTCTCAGTTTATTGTAGAAACATCCTGATTCAGAGCAAAGCCCTTCTGAATCCCAGAGCGTTCATGCTCTATGATAATATATTACAACTTGGATTTGGCTAGCCACAGAATACAGTGATGTGTTCTGGATACTAAAACCAGACTAATTCTTCCTGCTAAATAAGAAAAATTTCACCAATCATTGTCAATCAGACATTGAAATAGGCTCCAGGGGAAGAGAGAAAAGCAACATTATTCATGCCATTTAAAATTAAACTAGGCTATCAATTTATCTGCCTTTCAGGCCATTTGTCCTTTTTTGAATAATGCTTCAGGGATCCGGACTGGGGAGGAGGGGCTATGTGCACCAGTTTGTATAATTGTTTTCCTATAAATCTGCAGAACGCAAAATGGCGTTCAAAGGAAGTATGAAATAGGATCGCAGTATCTCCTAAAAGCGCGTTGTGAAATGATGTGCTTTTAATTACCGGAAGTTTGATATGCCTCTTACACACAATTCTGATGACGTTATTAAAGTGGTTGAAGAAGCCCCGTGTATTTCTAGAAATCAGATCAACCCACGTGGGAGTTTCCACCAGCTTCTTGGTCTGGGGTGTCCTCGTCCATAACATGAGGAATAATGATAGACCTACCCCATCAGCTAGTGAGAAAATTAGGCAAAATCAAGTTTGTGGTGCTTTTGGCACGTGTCGCGGCACAGCGTAAGGTCTGGGAAGCCCCATGGAGGATACCCTCGGATTGACCACAGCACGTTGCCCAGGACGGGCACTCCAAAAATATTGGTTAACTGGATTAATTAGTGAATGGTAGTGGAAATATTATTTTACCCTCTCGGAGGTTTTAGTGGCTGTACAATATTCCATTTTATGGCCATTATTTCCTTAATCTGTGTTCTCCATGCACGTCCAGGTATTCAGTATATTTTTGCAAATGTCTCTGGTTGACATCTGTCTCCGTATGGCTTTGTTTGGGGGAGCAGGGCTTCCTAGCGTGGCAGGAGAACAGTCCACTGAAGTCTAAAGAACACGTCTTTGGGGAAGCCCACAGACAGAGACTGTAGGACCGTCCTCTAGAGCCAAGTGACTTGGGGGGGCGGACCCCAGGGCGAATTCCCCAGGCGAACCACAGCGCAGCTGCAGCCAGGTCTCTAACCGGAATCCGAAACCGCTCTCGTGTTTGGTTAGGCACACCTGCTGCGTGTGCGTGCACGTGCGTGTGTCCACGCGTGCCACGTCCGCTGTACTTCAGTCACGCGGCTGAGTGTGCACCTCGGTAGCCTGCCCCTGGCCCAGATCATGGAACTTAGAGCTCAGGTGAGGCAGATGACGGGGAGGGCTTGGCGCGACGTTTTGGTGTCTGTTCCTACCGCGGGAACTGGAACAGAAAGGGCTTGAGGTAGGCTCAGACCTCAGTGTCCCAAGGCCACCAGGTTTGCTGCCCACAAGCCTCACGCAGGATCCCCTCCGGGGGAGACTTCAACCTGAGGTCCAGAAATTCAGTTCGATGAGGTCACTGAGTTCACCTGACTAAGGGAACATGACTCCTATTCCAATGGCCCTAATGGGAAAAGACACAAATGCAACCAGAAGAGATGCCTCCGAGTCAGGCCTCCCGCGCTTGGGGGGCCTTCCTGGGCACCGCGCAGAAACATGCGTCATCGGAGTCCCTGGTCCGCTGCGCACGGGTGAGGGCGCAGGTGGTGAATGGGGAAGGCGCCGGTCTCCATGGGTGAGCTGAGAAGGGTCCTGATCCGGGGTGATCACTGGTGTCTAGGGCTGCCTGATTTCTGTTCTAGAGCATTCTCCCCTGCATCCGTGGTCTCTGTCCTTGGAAGAGAGTTACTCTGTCACCCTTGTCCGCATTCCAGGTGTTTGCTAGAGGTGGCGTAATGCCGTCATAATGGCCTTGACCCCCAGAGCGGTAGTTCTGGTGACGTTCGGAAGACATGTCGTATTCCCTCGCGACTGAGAGACAGTAACAGAACCATGACTGTCGTTCTTATTTAGCAGAAATGCCAGTTTGAACTGAGTCGTGCCTGACCCAGATTCAGGTGTATCTGGGGCAAGGCAGATTGTGGGTTTAAGGAGTCCATTTCCTTGATGGGTTGCAGGGTCTCTGGAGAAAGAACTCATTCAAGGGAAGAGAAGTCAAACTGAGAGGCAGAGCCCCTTCAGAGCTGAGGGAAACATGGGCTTTAGATGGAGCACAAAGACTATCCATCAAGCGTCCTAACCCGTAGGAAGTTCTTGCACAAAGTGACTACAAGCAATGATGGAAATTGGCTACAAGTAACTCAGCTAGGCAGAGGGGCCCAGGGAGCACTGCAGCTTTGGAGGAAACACCAGGAAAGTCGGGGAGAGGGGCTGTCCTAGGTCATAGAGAGCCCCCGCTGAGGGCCTGCAGTTCTATAACCATAAGGAAAAATCCCAAGGCTTCTGTGGGGACCACACGCTGCCCTAGATTCTGCTATGTCAGCAGAGAGCCCCCAGGCTCCAATCTTCAGAGGCAGCCTCCGGCGCCAGGGCAAGCACACCATCGCCATCACCGTCCTGATAGCCAAGGAGGGAAAGATGAGCGGGTGCTTGGCATCAGAGGGGAGAAGTGGCCATGCCGGGCCCTGCCCGGGACCCCAGCATTTTGGGGGGAACATTTTGGGAGAGTGAGGAGACAAAGCTTTTGAAAAGACACAGCCAGGGAAACACTGCTTTACTGACATTGAAACTCTCATTTGACCCCTAGGCCAGTGTTTGTAGATCAGTGTAATGTCCCTTTGTCCTTACACCCATCTGTCCTTGAGGTGGAACCATTCAAGGATGGAGAAGACAAGGCACTAGGAGCTGCGGCACCTGGTCCTTGTGTCTGCACTTAGCGAAACTCCCTCTCGGCTGCGCTGAGCCTGGAGGAAATAGAACTATGACTAAGCCGATGTACATTCTGCCAACCAAGGGAAAATATAATTAACACAGCAGCTAGACTCAGCAAAGCCCATGGGAACATCCAAGAAGGAAAGGGCTCCCGCAGCTCAAGGTAACGTCAGAGAAAAGAAAAGGCCACCTTCCCGCTAATCCCACAGCGTAGCGTGCCCCTCTCTCTGTGCCTGCAATTCAATACAGGGAAAAAACAGGAGACCCAGGGTGGCTGTGCCACTGAAATGAACCTACAGCCCGGGAGTCATCATGGGGAGTCTGGCAGAGCGGAATGGGAGTGTTTCTGTCTCCTACCACCGACAGTCCAACAACGCTACTCATGCCTCCAGGGACAAGGGGACTCTGGGGCCCCATCATTGCAGGTCAGGGGAGTTTTGCAGCTCTCATAACACACTTCCAGCAGACACAAGAACCACCCCCCAGGCACCAGCAAGGAGAGAGACCAGTTGCTGGATCACACATACACCTAGCTCATAATGACATGTCCAAAGACAGGAGGTCAGGCAGACGTGAGCAGCCCCGGAGACCCGTATCCTGAAGGCTGCAATCAGTAGGTAGCCTGCTGCCCAGCTAATAGCCTCCTAAAAGAAACACGAAAGAAAACATTTTTCTGATCCATTTAATTTTCCTTCCCTCTGGGGACTCATCTTTGACAGATACTATAGGTATTTATAGATTATTATGTACTTACCATTACCTTAGCCTTTTTTTCAAACGTTCAACTATAGTATATTCTCTAAAGCTTTTAATTATTTTGCCAGCTTTCCGGGGCTTTAGCAAATCAGTGTTCAGCTTCTCGTAGCCTGGAACTCTTTTATCTTTCATGCAGCTGCCAAAATAAGGCTTGGGAGGATGGCCGCCGCTAGCTGTCTCCCCACTTGCCCATCAGTATTTGTGTCTGTCTTCCTGCACTTCTATCTGAATATTTGGGCATCGTCAAATCATTGGTGTAAACACCTGCCTTTATTTTTTTTTTTAAGATTTTTATTTATTTTTCAGAGAGAGAATGTGCTCAAGCCCGGGGAGGGGGGGGGGTCGCATCAGGCAGAGGAAGAAGCAGGATCCTTGCTGAGCAAGGAGCCTGATGCGGGACTCTATCCCAGGACCCTGGGATCATGACCTCTCAGCCAAACACAGATGCTAAACAGACTGAGCCACCCAGGCATCCCAACATCTGCCTTTCACTGGATTCACTTATTCATGCACTCCACATAACAATAATACTGATGTTGGATTCGAATCCAGTGTCGGGATAGCCTCTGACTGGTTCTCCCTTATTTCACAGACTTGGGGTTAGGCCTGAAAGAACTCTGCATACAAATGTAAGTTTATGAAAAATAATAGCTGAACTCGAGTCTTCGTAAAATGGTGATTTAATGGAAAGTTAGGATGCAGCTTAATCTAGTTTCATCTAGGGAAATATGAAAAGAGGGACAAAAGAGCTGAAGATCCCACATCTTGGGATTGGAGGAAGGCCACAGGTATACAGAGGTTGGCGTGTTTCTCGGGGTCGTGTTTTATGAATAAGTGATAGTGGGCATGGCCCCTTTTTTTTTTGAGTTTTACATTTTTAAAAAAGATTTTTATTTATTTGACAGAGAGAAACACAGCTAGAGAGGGACCACAAGCAGGGGGAGTGAGAGAGGGAGAAGCAGGCTTCCCACCGAGCAGGGGGCCCAATGTGGGCCTCAATCCTAGGACTCCGGGATCATGACCTGAGTGGAAGGCAGATATGCTTAACAACTGAGCCACCAGGTGCCCCATAAGTTTTAGTTACTTTTAAGAAGTGATTATCCAGTGGGGGGGTCTCTGAGTCCTGCCTGGCTTCCTGTTTGGTTGATTAAAAATGGAAAAGTCAAGGGGCGCCTGGGTGGCTCAGTTGGTTAAGCGACTGCCTTCAGCTCAGATCATGATCCCGGAGACCTGGGATCGAGTCCCACATCGGGCTCCCTGCTTGGCAGGAAGCCTGCTTCTCCCTCTCACTCCCTCTGCTTGTGTTCCCTCTCTGGCTGTGTTTCTCTCTCTGTCAAATAAATAAAATCTTAAAAAAAAAAATGGAAAAGTAAAAAATAATAGGCCAAGAGTGAAGTCATTTAAACAACTCTTAGAGGCAAGAAAATGCGGGCAAGCTTTCCTTCCCCCATAATCTGGAGCCATCGTGGAAGAGTTCAGTGTACTCGAACCTACATCCAAATCATACATTCATACTCCTTAGAGAACATTTCAGAGTTACTGGTTTGAGCTCAATACTTAATCCTCCATTAGGAAATCATCTTTCAGATGTTTTCAAAATGTAGAACACTCAAATTCACCACCAAAATCCCAGTAGCCTGGAAAGAAACTTACCGGGCTTATCTTCGTTCCTGTTTTTCCAAAAATATCCATTGCCTTTGCTAACTGTGCGATTTTAGGTAAGTAACATCTCTGAGTATTGAAGATGCCACAGCTAGAAAGGAAAATAATCTCTCTCTCCCAGGGTAGCTGTAAGGTTTATATACTTAGGTAACGGGGGAGGGTGCCTAGCTGCGATGCATTTATCCACTCCATCAACCAGCATTTATTGACTGGTCCAGGGGCTGTGCTAGGTGCTGGGAATCTACTGGCAAACCAGAGCAACACCCCGAACTTCCCCTAATTCTTCCCTGCCAGACACACAGCCCTATATGCTTGCCTTCCCTCCGCTTTGCTCCCTGATGCTCTGGGAAGGCATTACCCCAGCGCCCAGGAAAAGCCTCCCCCCCCCCAGACAAATCTAAGTGGCCCCCTCTTATCCTGATGCTTTGCTCAGCCTTCCACCAGGAGCTGAGTCTGTTTCCTCACTGAGAAAAAGTAAGGATTTTCCTTCTGTCCTAGGAAACGATTCATTACTTTAGCTTTGGTGGCTCTTAAACTCGATGCCCAGCACTGGCCTTAGGCAGCTGCAATCAATCACTTGGGAAAATTCATTAAAAATGCAGGTTCTCTGACCCTGCTCCAGACCTTGGGAATCAGGTGATTTCCATCTGCAGACGGTTTGGGAACCACTGCTTTGGGTTACCACGTTGTTTTTATTTGGCCTTTCCAGAATCAGCAGGCATTTATTTCCCTCTGCTACTTCTTTACGATCTGACCCTTCTTATCTGCCCACCTCTCCAAAGCCTTACTATAAAATCTTTCCAGTCTCCTGCACAGAAATCGCTACTCATGACTGCACAGAATTAAAAGGGATTGGACTTTCATGTATTTTTAGCCAACTTGTGGTCCTGCACCATGCAGAGTATACACTATAGATTGAATTAAGGACGCTTCCCTGTGAAATTCCAAGCATATGCCTGTGACTTCTCCATAGTGAATGGAGAAGTCTTGATCATACTTCCGAGATGGAGGGAGAGGAACAACTAACCATGGGGACTTTTTTTTTTAAAGATTTTGTTTATTTGACAGAGAGAAACACAGCCAGAGAGGGAACACAAGCAGGGGAAGTGAGAGGGAGAAGCAGGCTTTCTGCCGGGCAGGGAGCCCGATGTGGGGCTCCATCCCAGGTCTCCGGGATCATGAACCTGAGCCGAAGGCAGTCGCTTAACCAACTGAGCCACCCAGGCGCCCCACCATGGGGACTTTTAAAGCAAAGCCTTCAACTTGATTAATTTAGTCTTTATTATAGCTACAACATGTTTTTTTTTTCATTTACACACAGAGAAGTTCACCCTTGTAGAGTTCAAGGAGTTTTGATGAATGTATATATTCAGATAACCACTACCATAATCTAACACATAGAACAATTCCATAGCCCCCAAATTTCCCTGATGCTCATTGTACTCAACCCCTCCCTCTGTTCTCAGCCCCTCCAAGCCCCTGATCTTTTTTTCTGTCCCTTTAGTTTTGTCTTTCCCCAAATGTGATGCGTCATATAAAGGGAGCTGTACAAAATGTTGGCTACAGCATTTTGAAAGATGATGGATTTAAACAAATATGGGAGAAAGGGTTGACTATGCCTTCTTAATGTTTGGTTTGGGCACTTACAATCTGATATGATGGATTATTTTGTGCATCAAAATCCTTTTTGCAGCCCCTGTCATCAGCTAGAAAGTCAAGATGAAACAGACACTTCCTCTCATCCTTCATTTGGCAAACAGGGACAGGGCCTTGGTAGAGACCAAGTTACAGAGATTCCTAATTTTCCCTCTTCTCACCCTCCTGTCTCACCTACCACTCTTTTCAGAACACCTGTCTCTGATCAGACCTATCACTCGGAGGAGGGGCCATTCTTGCTGTTTCCTTGGCTTCAGAGAGGATCCCCCTTCATCTGAGTCACCGTCTTCTCGCCCCTTACCCGGTCCTGTTTTATCAGTCTTGAGAACGCAGAATGTGAAGCTGCTCCTGACAAGTGTGGCTGACTCACCCCTTCCCAAAGGCGAGCAGTGGGGCTTTCACATCATCACAAACAATAAGGACCAGGAACCCCTGCTCCGGGAGCCCCAACGGTGCCCCGCCCCCCAGCCCTGCACCGCATCACCTGAGAGGCGTGGGCAAGACTGGGAGGCCAGGAGAGGTCACTGGGAGTTCAGGAAAACTTAGCGGCCATTATATTTATATTCCCAGATCCCAGAGTAACCAACTGCTCCTGAGACATAATTCCTACCGAACTAGGCTTTGCGTGTCTTTTCCTGCCCATAGCATCGAACACAGCCATCCCGTCCACACGAATCCCAGGACGAGTGCGGTCCACAACAGAAACAGACATCATTTTTATGGAATAAGTGGAGAAGTAAACCCAGGAGTTTCCCCCCAGAAGACCAAGCTCTCCTTAAAGATGAGCAGCCTCCAAAGTTTCTGACTCAGCGGGTCCGAGGCGTCAGCTCCAAACACCAGAAAAAGCCGACTCGCCCGCGTGCCGTGTGTATTGCCAGCGGGTGCGGGGGCTGCAAGTAAAATTATATTTAAAAACAAACAACCCTCCCCCCAAAACTCCAGTTCGTGTATTAGGCTTTGCCTGGAGTCTTGGCGCTGGCTCTGCGCAATCCAGAGTGTGCCGCCAGCCCGGGACTCCACTCCGGGTTTTCCCCCCCTCCTTTCACCTGCCTCTCCGGGTCCGGGCGGTGGTCCCGCAGTCCCGGGGCGAGCGCAGCGGCCGGAATTCCAGCTGCCGACAAAGGACGGCCCTAGGGGTTCCTGAAGTCTGACTGGCCAACGGAAAATCCACCTGCATCACGGGAGCGAGGGGCACACCTGAGCCGGGGCTGCCTGGACGAGGCAAGTATTGCCCTCTGGAGGCTTACTACTTTAAGCGGCTGGGTGCCTGGAAGGGCGAGCGCCGCTCCGTCCGGTACGAGGGCGCGCGGAGAGTATGGGAGGGAGAGTCCCTGCTCGGAGCAGGGGCACTGAACCTGGATTTGAACATCTTGCCAGCATTGCTTTTGGCAAAGGGATTTCTGAGTCTTGATCTGGTCTCTGGAAGGTCGGGTGTTCTTCTGGGAGCGGGATGACTGTGGCACTAGTGCTTGGGTTTGCTTTAGGAGCACCGATCCTACACCCCGCGGTGTTACTGAGCTGCGAGCAAAGAAAAATCAGGAAAATGTAGAATATTGCTTCCTGCTGTGTGCATGTGTGTGAGAAAGCCGAGCTGAGATTTACATGGTTTTGGGAACTGTTAAGTGTGTTGTAGGATTCTTGAGATTTGTTTAATTAGAAGGGCTTCCTTTTTAAATTAGGACAAATTAGTTGGTTTTAACTAGGACGGTAATTAATAGTGATAATCACGCTTTCTTTAAGCATAAACACACACCAAAACTGGAAAATGTCACCCAAACGGAGCATGCTTTTGTACTCCTGAAAAATAAATTATTCATTAAATAAAATAGAATAATTAATATTTTGAAGAGAGATAAAGGATATATGTTCCTCTAATCTCTCTTTAAATTGAAAGTAATTGGTTCTATTTATTTCACTTTGGTGGGGGGAGTAAAAAAAAAAAAGCTCCAAATTGCCTGTTTGGTTTTCCCCTTTTGAAACTTAGCCTAGTGTCTGGTTATCCCTGAAGGAGGCTGTAATTTTTCATGCCCACAGTTGAGCCGACTCTCAGGACTCTGATCTGCCCGTGGGGAATGGTTCCCACAGACAGTCGGTGAAGAAGAGAATTGATTTTGCTTTTTCTTTGCATAATACCTAATCATCACCATTAGCACTTCAGAAGTCAGCCTTCTGAATTAGTGTTCGTTCTTCCCACATTTTCTATTGATTTACATCATTAACAATGGAAAGGAAGCTCTTCTTTTGATTAAGAAGCCAAAGAATTGGGGAAATCATGGATCCCTTCAGATTATTTATTTAGAGATTGTTCACCTGATTTGTGCTGAGCATTTCATGAGCTGAGGGGAGTGAAGAGAGGATGCAAAACCTAACTGCTGCATCTCTGGGTCCCTCTTTACTTTCTTCGGAACAAGAAAATCATGAAATCCTTTGTCAAATTATAAGGAAACTTGGAGCTCCTCAAGTGTAAGTCCATTTCACAGATAGAAATACTAGATAGTCCTCGATTGGCCATTTCCTCTGAATTAGTCTGCAGGACCAAGTTCTGAATTCTGACCCATAGTCACCATCGCTCTAGAACTCAGTGTGTACACCACATGCATTGAGCTCTGGGACTAGGGAAATACCTTGGTGGCCGGTGGAGATCGGGAATAACACAAATCTCACTTTAGAAGACTCAATCTCCATGTTCCTTTCAATGCTATTATAATAATACCTCTTACCAGACTACACTTACTCACTTGGAATGTTTCGTTGGAAGCTCACTGCATTTCATTTATTCAGGAGGTATTTGTTTTTAAATCGATAGTGAAGCTGTACTACGTAGACCCAGTCCATACTGTGTATTTGAAAGACTTTCTTTTACATGTAGCTGCAGGCTGTTATTTGAATCCCAGGGGTGCTGCAAATTACTAATAGAACTAATAATAGCAACCATTTCTCGAAAGTCTATTATGTACCATTAACTATACTAAAGGCTCTTTTCATATTGTCCCAGTTAATTCTCACAGTATTCTTAAGAGGTACCTAATGTTATCATCATCTTAAAGATCAGAAAGATGAAGGGACTATTCCAATATCATTCATCTTCTAAGTGGGGGCGGGAGCCAGGTCTGTCTGACTCCCAAGCTCCAGTCTTTCTCTACTACTCTGTTGCTCTAACCTGCATATCCGTAGACTTCTGAAGACATGATAAATATAGATAAATTACTGTGGCCGTACTATTCTCTCACTAGTAAGGGGTGTAGAGCAGTTTAGACAAAGTACACTGGAAATACACTAAACCTCAGTACACTAACAATGAATCACGGATTCCCCCAAAACCACACTCCACCCGCAGCCCGATGTCTAATTTCCCAAGGAGAGATTGGGGTGGATGAGAAGAAGGGAAGGAGAGCATGCCCCCCTAACCCCAGGGGAGGGACTCTCCTCTTTTCCAGAGACCTTTGAGTCACGCCCTGTGGAAGTAAAAAGGAGAGCAGGGCACTGGTTGAGCAGAGTTTTAACTGATACGTCTGAAAGGGAAGAGTGTTGTATGTTTTTAATTTCTTCTCCTTGTCTGAATCAGCCAAGCCCAGAGCTGTTATGTCAAGAGAAGTTGGGTCGCCGTGGAGAGGCCTTTCCCATGACCCTTAAACTGGTGTGCCATGGTGATTTATCCTGTCTTCAAAAATCACCTCTCCACCAGATGTGAGATTTTCATCCTTCTTATGATACAAGTCAGGAATGATAGCCGTTCAGCTACTTTCATTATTTTAAAATTCTAGATTCCTGAAAACTGGCCTCTACTTTCTTCCTGTAGAATCCAAGAAACTGAGGAGTGAGAGGCTAGACTAGAAGTCAGTCCCTCTCAAGTTTTAAAAATTCCTGAATATTTAATATATTTTTCATTCTCGTTTACCCTGCAAGTGTTCTTTCTCATTACTTCTGGTGAAGGCATGACTATGTCTCCGTGACCAGCCATTCTTCGTTGGAGTTCTGTGATCAGCATTGTGCAGTGGTGGAGGGAAAAGAGTAGTTTCAACCATGTACAGTGAGCACTTCGAGAAAGGAACCTCTTTCCATGAAACTGCTACTCCTCAACCTCACACGAGTCTGTTCAGAGGACTCCAGACTGAGTGTCTTTACGATGGAAAATTACATTCAAACAAAGTATTCTCAACTGTGCAGAGGAACATTCCTTCTGGGCTCCAGCCCCAGCCACCCTCCTCTCCAGTGAATTCTCCACGAAGCTGGTCCAGCCAGAGAACCTGTAGGGGCCCCAGTTTCCTAACCACGTCTTGGCCCAGCCTGCTCCCTACAGCCCCAAAGGCTTTGTCACCACCTCTAGGAACTCTGTCCTTTCGTGCTTAGGACCTCGCTTGCTGGGCACAGGTGGCCAGCTCCTCTCCCGCATGCACTGTGCATTTGATTATAACACTTCTCAGACCTGAGTTTATCTCAGTATTTGTCACTATCTTTTATGGACTTTAGTCTGAATCTTCAGTTCAGGCACGGGGTCCTGTTCCTCTTTGTAACCTTTCTGTCATCCAGCTCCCTTCCCTCTGTTGAAGTATTTCCTGGTATATAGTTGTTGTTCCATCAATTGGTAATTACTAATTTCATTACAAGAATTTGTTCCACCAGATGCAGACGAGTCGCCTCTGGGTGTGAACACATTTGTAGAGGTCATCAATCAGTAATTACAGTGGGGCCCTAGTTCCCGAGGGGTGCTGGAAAATGGACACAGGGAAATGCCAACTTTCAAAAATAACCTTTTTCAAAAGTAGTTTCCCAAAAGCAGAGACTGGCAAAATGATGACTGCCAGAATCCTGGAGGAGATCATTAGGTGGTTATGTGAGGATCTGGAGAGTAGTATGACTTGTAGAAGCCACCAGGAGTTCTCCAGAATCACGCTAACCATTTCTCATTTTTCTGAGATTAGCAAAAGGGGGCTCCTTAAGGCCAGAAATTCATACCTCAGGGACAGGCTCTGGTCAGTTGGGGGTTGTTGCCTATATACCAGAAACCGAGCATGGCCTGGGGGCTGTCTTCACTGAGCTCTAGCTGATTGATCACTATCTAATCGTGCCCCTGAGTGCCCGGTCGTTGGTGTCCCCTGGGAAAGCACTGTAATGCCTTGTCATATGGCCTGATGTAGTGTTTCTTAATTTTAGCGAAACACTCGACACGATCCATCAGGGTATATTTTTTCACTTATTCTTGAATAAATAGTCTTGGAAATGTTTATTCCATGCCAGGCATTGTCTTACATACTTATTCGGCATTTGTGACCCGGAAGTAAATTACGCAGTAGTTGATAGCGAGGAGAGCAAACCCAAGTCAATTGCCTGAAACGCTCTTTGGCACGAAGCAGGAAGTCAATGGGCTCATTCATTCGTGTGTCGGGGTCTCTCCCCGGGCCCTGCCTGCTTCCCACTCACTCCGGTCTCTGCTGGTGGGGGGTGTTCTGACCCTCCTCTCTCTGAAAACACCTTGCCTGGCCATTTTCTGTTCCCTTGGGTTGCTCCGTTTCTCACTCTTTGCAGCTTTCTTGCAGATGTGTGCGTATAGCTTCCACCGTCTTTCTGTGTCCTTAGATTGTGCTGTGAAGAAGGGAGGTATTTCACGGGACGGGGCCTTTTGTTCTTTGCCATTCCTGCTCATCAGATATCCAGATGATGGAAATTCAAGAGGGATGGCTGATGCGGTAAATAAGAGAATCAGACTTCATTATAATAGCATATGTGAAAGCACTTTGATCATTGTAAATGATAATTACATGTAAGTTATCATCATTATTTTAAGTGGCTATAAATCTAAGCCAAAACCAATAAAATGAAGGTTAAATACAGGCTCGTGCATTTAGGTTCAAAAAAATTGATGACATGAGGCCAAGAGGAAGGAGCCTGGGAGGACAGCAGCGTGCACACCCTGATTTAACCACGCAAAGAAGGCGATTTCTGGGCTCCGAGTAGCTGAGTAGCTGAGCTGTGACTGGGCCTTCTTGGGGTGGAATCCAGTTGCGGGGTGCGGGCCACATCGTGGGGTGGACACTGCCATGCCAGAAAGTGGCCAGTGGAACAGCTGTGGGAAGTGGGGGCATTCAGCTGAAGGAGAGGGGATGTGGGGAGGTGGGGGTCTGCCCGTCACTCTCCAGCGGGAACCACGTGGAGAAGACCCTGTTTTTGTTGAGGGCCAAGTTGGAACAGCTGGGTCCTGGGGGTGCACATTCCCACAGGGGGTAAGGAGAGTGATGCAGCCCAGAGCCGGCACCCTGTCGTCTGGGCAAGAACCAAGCCCACTAACACTAGAGGTAGAGAAGCTACATACACAACCATGAGACCAAGAACCAAGCCGTTTAAGAGCTCCTCTAGCCAGTGCTTGTCGTACCCGCTCTGACATTACCCATCTGTTCCAACATCAGTATTTTCATTCCGTTCGCGTGGATTCTCCTCCCACCTAATGTGACATTTGATTGAAATAACACTGTGCACATTTAGCTTCCCCTTTACAAAAGTGCCTGGAAATCTGCTGAGCTGTGGGGCTTGTGTTGTCGTTGCTCACTGAGGGATGCCCTCCCAGCCCCTGCAGCATTTCCTGTTCTCTTCCTACCTACCCGGTCAGTAAGTTGGAATTTGACCCCTTGGGCTCTGGGAAAGCCCTCTGAGCTCTGTCCCTGTGCTCTGCATTGTGACCACATCTGCAGATTCCTTCACTCTCTTACAATGGCACTTAGGTGCCCGAGTCTTCCCTGGATGGAGTGTATTTTACTTTAAAAAATTGCAAGAACAGGTGCTTGGATGGCTCCATCGGTTAAGTGTCTGCCTTTGGCTCAGGTCTTGATACCAGAGTCCTCAGACTGAGTCCCATGTCGGGCTCCCTGCTCAGCAGGCAGTCTGATTGTTCCTCTGACCATCA
The DNA here is from genome assembly GCA_004023965.1 of Spilogale gracilis. NCBI lineage: Eukaryota > Metazoa > Chordata > Mammalia > Carnivora > Mephitidae > Spilogale > Spilogale gracilis. Next base: position 35,114 of record PITA01000408.1, on the reverse strand, counting down.
CCCTACTTGTGTGCTCTCTCTCTCTCTCTCTCTCTCTCTCCCTCCCTCTCCCCCCCCCATAAATAAATAAAATATTTTTTAAAAATTGCAAGAACAACCAAAAATGCACCGTGGACCTGTTTTCCTAAGACAGCCCCTCCTTCTCCTTCCCACACTTCTTTAGGATGTTAACATTTTCAGAACACTGAAACGTAATGTCTTTTCTGTTAAACGTGAAGTGTAAGAAAATTATGATTACCCATAGCACCTACCATTTATGATCAAACATGTATTTTTATGAAGAAAGTCTGGGTCATAGGGAACAATTCTCTGCACCTAAAAACCCCATAATACCAGATGATCAGCCTTCCTTTACATATTCCACCTTCATAGAAACAAGGGGGACCAAGTTCTCTCCCCAAAGATAAAAAGAAAATCAGCCTTCCAGGAAATTGATAGGAAACTGTCTCAGTAAGGCTTTTAGGAGAAAACAAATGAACACTAAGAGCCGAAGTGCAAAGGGACAGACCTAGGTCACCTAAACATGGCAAGAAACATTTAAGACTGTGTAAGGAGTCAGACCCAACACCGTTTCCTGCCTCCACGCCACCTAAACACACAGCTATTTGAAAAATGTGCCCCTGTCATTCTTTATCACTTCAGTGACCAGGTATCTGGTTGTGTGGCTGTCAGAGTCTCACGGAGGAGATAAGTTAGGCCTTTGCAGGTCAAAATCACTTTAGGGCTCTGCTGTGATGATAGACTTAAATGATCCTAATGTCCTTAGACTCTACAGAACATACAAGCAGGATTTAGAGCTCACTCTTGTGATGACTCCCAGGAGAAGTAAGAGAAGCTCAGACACAGTGTGGGGAAAAAGCAGAAAAAAGTAACGCAGGTGATGGGTCCCACGTTATCCAACCAGAATCCATCCGGAGGAAGCCTGAAGCCAGACGAGCTAAGGATGCGTGGCGTCCTAAAAGTCCTGAGCTGCTTTGCTACAAAGACTGTTTCTCCCCTAGCAGGGAGATCAGACAAGGGGAAAGTGCTGCTCTCAGGCACCCACCTCATTGATTCAAGCCACAGGTCCCCTGTGGGCCCCAGCAGCAGTGTGTGTGTGTGGCGTGTTCCCGGCAAGCGAGCCTGCTGTAGGAAAATGAGAGTAAGCCTTCTCATACATCATCTGAAGTGAGCATCTTATTAGTAAAGCACACATTTTCTTCCTCAAAACAAAATAAGGGCGCCTGGGCAACACAGTAGGTTAAAGCCTCTGCCTTTGGCTCAGGTCATGATCTCAGGGTCCTGGGGTCGAGCCCCTCCCTCCCTTGTGATCTCTCTCTCTCTCTCTGTGTGTGTCAAATAAATAAAATCTTAAAAAAAAAAAAAAGACATAATAAGGGGTGCCTGGGTGGCTCAGTTGGTTAAGCGACTGCCTTTGGCTCAGGTCATGATCCCAGAGACCCGGGATCGAGCCCCACATCGGGCTCCCTGCTCGGCGGGAAGCCTGCTTCTCCCTCTCTCTCCCTCTGCTTGTGTTCCCTCTCTGGCTGTGTTTTTCTCTGTCAAATAAATAAAATCTTTTTTAAAAAAAAGACATAATAAGATATTTTTCTGTATTCTTAGTGGATATTTTTGCAAGATCCATAAAAATACATATTAGGCAATGATCCGTCATTCAGTTTAATTTTTTTAAAAGGTTTTATGTATCTATTTGAGAGAGCATGAGCAAGGGGGAAGGGCAGGGGGAGAGGGAGAAGGAGACTCCCTGCTGAGCAGGGAGACAGAGGCGGGGCTCAGTCCCAGGACCCTGAGATCATGACCTGAGCCGAAGGCAGATGCTGAACCAACTGAGCCATTTAGGCGTTCCTTCCTCATTTAGTTTAATTCTGCAGCTCTCCTGGGTGCCTTTTATTCTACCATGAGTATTTCAAAATAACTATGAAGAGCATGGTTTGTGCTTAGGGACTCCTCTACCCAGGAGAGAGCAAAACAGCAGAGGAATGACTATAGCGTGGGGCAGAATAGCACCGAGTCTAACACTACCGGTGACCAGAAGGGCAAAGTAGCCCAGGCGCCCTGCCTTCATTTGTCTGTAAGCACCCTTGAGTCATAGCTGGGGCCTTTACATCTTTCATACTCCAGCCATGCCCCATAAAGCAGAAGCAAATAATGCATCCTTACTAGTTGGTGAATGGTTTCATTACAGTAAGCATGAACAGCTTAAGCCCAAGGATACCAGGCAGAGAGGGTAATGTGAGATTTTTTTTCATCTGATTCTGACCTAAATTTATACACATCAGTATAATATTTTCTAATTAGAGACTCATAAAATGACTGATAAAATCCAGTCACCATAAAGCTCTTAACCAAGCATTTTTTACATTTAGGCCGCACATTAGCACTTAGAAATAGTTATCATTGTCTATCCGCAATCATCCATCCCTTTTTTATTGGTGCCTTCTAAGTAAATGCCATTGTGCTAAGGGCTGGGGCTCCAACAGTGAAGAAAGATTGAGCTCTCACAGAGCTGACTTTCTGCTGAGTGCAAAAACAGCAAACGGGAATAAAGACATAGGTGCTTTAAATCACTGGTAAATTCTACGAAGAAAAAAAACCCGGTCATATGATAGAGAATGATCAAGGAGGAGGTAATAGCTTTAGAAAGGATTCTCTAGGAAGGACTTGAAGGAGCCAGATCAAAGGAGAGGGTGCTCCAGCTAAGAGGAATAGCAAGAACAAAGGCCCTGAGGCCAGACCAAGCTGGTGGTCTCCTGAACAGAAGGAAATCAGGTGTGGCTGACCCGGTGAAATAACCAGGAGGAGAAAAGTAGAAGCTGGGGGTAGAGAGAAGGCAGCAGCCTGTCTGAAGAGAGCTCATGGTTTGGATTTTAGTGTGGGTCTAATGGGAAGTCACTGGAGGATTTTAAAATGTTGGCCTCTGAGTGCTGGTTTGTAGAGAGAGCAGAGTGGAGGCGAGGAGGCCAGAAGGGAGCCCACTGCAGGATTCCAGCTGGGAGATCTAGTGGTTTGAACCAGATGGTAATTCACGTGTATGGACAAAAATGGACAAGTGCCAGATAGATGTGTTTTGGAGTTGCTGCTAATAGTGCTTAGAAAGGCCCAAATCCTCAGTTCGCATGTTGAAACAAGCTGCGGCTCATCGAGGTCCAGGGACAGGTCTCAGCGGCCTCACCGTTGTACAAGGCAGGGCTGGGGCTCCAACCCAGCACTCTCGTTCCAAAACAACTCTGCTCATTCTTGCAACGATATGAGAATCGCGTTAGAAAGGGACAAATGATTACGAAGTCCAGTGAACTCCTCTTGATTGTGATGTAATGATTTTTTTGAGGCTGTAAAGAGTGAACATGTAAGATCCATTCACCTAGTCAGTCCATTTGTGGCTTAATGCAACTAGTCATTGTGCTCCCTGGGATCAAAAACCCCTCTGACCGTAGGGGTCTGTAACCACAAAGTGCACTTTAGTTAAATTCTTTTCAGAGCTTGTCTCATTTTCAGAACCCACATTTCCTAGTGATATCATAAATTATTAGAGGGATACCAGGCAGCAGATCAATTCTGCCTCTCAGAAGGGCTCTTGCTGCAGTACCACATTCCATGGTTTTATTAAATTGGTCTTAGTAGATAAGCTGTTCTTTAATATCTCCTTATGAGCCATAAATTCTGATCTTTACCTTCAGCTGATGTGCTAAGTAATTCAGAAAGAGTCCTTTTACCTCTGAACTCTGATTGAGATGTCCCCAACTCGTTTGTACAGATCTGAAGAGTGAGAAAAAAAATTAGAAATATGGACCCCATTGCTTGGGGCTACAGCTGGTCATTTCTTCCATAAAGACTTACTGAGTTTCTAGCACATTCTGGCCTATTCTAGGCACTGGAGGGCAGCCCTGGAGGGGGGCATCCTTGATCTGGGGCCTTCTCCTGAACCACACAGTGTTTATTTTGCCTCCCCAGCATCTCCCTTAGAAAAAACAAGCTCCCTTCTCAACATTTCTCCAAAGCCACCTGTGCTATATCTCAAGCCATTGTATCAGTTACCTTCAGAGAAGGACTGGCCAGATTCCGAGAGTAGATGAGGTGATTTGAGGGAATTATAACTCATTTTTGCTGAAATGTGGTCTAGAGCTAGTACTACTAATTGCAAATGCAAACGCTACTAAAAGCCTCAAGGGGAGAGTGCCCTGGGTGCTGGCTCTGAGCTCGCGGTCCGCTGGGCAGGCACCCAGCAATTGTTTGGGGACCATTTTCAAGTCCATCAGTAATGCGTGGTTCCCCTGAGAATGCCCACCAAAATGACCCGCCTCAGAGAATGCTGGGGGCGGGTGGGAGGTCGGAAAGGAACAAAATGGCAGAGAAGGAGCCAGTGAGGATTTTATGAAAGGTATTACAAAGCCTTCTTTGTATAGTCACGGATTCATACTTGATTACACAAAACTGTGGATTCTAGAAGGATTTATAACCCTGGAACCTGGAAACTGAGGATGGCATGCTGTCCCATTATCTATAACACTCCCTTTTGTCTCTGAAGGGACCTTAAAAAGATTTTGAGCACAATGCTATATTCTTCTATGAACTTCCTTATACAGATGGCAGGACTATTAAAAATCTCAACTAGAATTGTTCTCAGGGGTCTCCATTAGGGTGGAAGTTCTCTTAAGGACCTTCATTTTCAGGGATGAATGTACCCCACCCACATACACACGCAGGCGCACACACAAGGAGCAGGAAGCCAAAGGGAATTTCTACAGTCTTCCAACTTAAATGTTCTGCATCTTGATCAGACTATTAGATACGTGTATGTTTGGCAAAATTCATCAAAACTGTACTTAAAATAGCTACATTTACTGCATACAAATTATACCTCAGTAAACTGGATTTAAAAAGTAAAAAACCAAAAATTCCGATTTTATATTACATTAATATTTTTGTGTCTGTCTCCAGCTTCCAGCATTTACCAAGGATTTTAGTTTGAATACAATCAGAATGAGCAGAGCTCATTATCAAAAGCTTCCTATATAAGGACTAAAGTTTAGCCAGGGAATTAAGCTTTAGCCCTAAGTTCTTGTTATTTTGAAATAAAACAAATACATATCTCTGAATAACAAAGTTGTACAGCACATGACCGGCTTGTACAACCTGAAAACTCAGATAAACCCAGGAAATCAAAGCCTTCAGTGGCTGGCCTTAGCAGGTGTTGAGAAGTATTCAAGGAGTCTGTTGTATTTTTGACAAACTGAAAAATCTGGTTTTTAAACCTGTCAAACAAATACTAGCATCCAATTTTTTTTTTTTGTATTTATTTGACAGAGAGAAACACAGCCAGAGAGGGAATACAAACAGGGGGAGTGAGAGAGGGAAAAGCAGGCTCCCCGCCAAGCAGGGAGCCCGATGTGGGACTTGATCCCGTCTCCAGGATCATGACCTGAGCCGAAGGCAGTCGCTGAGCCAACTGAGCCACCCAGGCGCCCCCCCAATATTTTGAAGTAAATCTTAGTTCCAAGTATTTCTTTTCTGCTCCATTTTTCTGGTTCCCTTTGATAACCAATCATTCTTTGGTTCTTTGAATTGTTCCCATGGAAAAATCATTGACATGGCCAAAATTGTCCAGCTCTTTTGGGATTTAGACACATTCCTAACATAACCTGGGAAGGTTATCTGGGGCGACCCTTAGATGACCAGTCCGGTCCAGGACATGCTGAGCTGAAAACCGAGAGCCACCCAGACCTTTTGGAGAGTGACTGCAATTGCTTCCTTCCTCCAAGGCCAGCCCGGTCCTCCTGGGGGGCCAGCTGTGCTCCCGAGTCCAAAGGCAGAGGGCCAGGCAGCCTCTGACACTGTGTTTGGGGTGAGGGGTGCCCCTCCCTTTTCCTGAGACAACGTCCCTGAGCAGCAGCTTCACTTCTCCAAAGTCGGAGACACAGGTTCTGAAAAAGAGTCCAATTTGTTTGCTGCATCCCTTCATCCCAAGTCAGCCGGACGCGGCCGGAGTCACTCCCCCCGCCCCCCCAGCCGGTAAGGAATTCCCACTCCCAACTCGATCCGGACCCCCAGCGGGAGACTCTCACCCAGGCTGCGTGGACAGTTCACCCCACATTGATTTGGAGGAAGGGATGTCACTATTGACAAAACCCACCCAAACAAAAGCTCACAACTGATGAAAACTAGGAAAGCGTGGTTTTAAATAAGATGTTTGTAAAGCAATGAGCCCTTGGCTGTCATTGAAAGACGCCAAGTCTAGCAGAGTTTGTCGTTACCGTCCTTAGCTGTGACAGGGTTGACAATGACGGTTCCTGTCTTAGACACTCAGAACGTGAATCAGCATCGATTCATCTGGGGTCATGTCGCCTTTCCTCCAGAAAATTTTACATAATTTGGAAACGTGTATTGTACAACTACAGGAAAACAGCAATCAGCCAAAGCCAGTCCGTGTCACTCGGAGAGCCACACCATGTGCCACACCCATTGTCCGAGTGAACACCCGTTTTTGTAACTATGGGAACTTAGGGGTCTGGGAACCCGGAACGAGGGTCAGCAGCGCTGGTCCTGCCGTCCGTTGTCTCTGAGTGACGAGTCCCTTCACAGAACTAAGTCTTGGTTTCCTCGTCTATGAGAGGCACTGGTTATTTCACTTTGAAAGGATGATGGTGTGCGTACGTGGTTCCATGTGCCGGGAGAATATTGTGACATTTGCATTTTATTAGCATTCACAACTTGAACTTTTTAAATTTTCCTATCTAAAACACAGCACTGATCCCCTTCGTTGGGCACTTTTTTTTAAACCATGCTTTGCACATGACCTTTCCACTCACTCTCATAAAATGATCCTTAAAAGACAGGTTGAAGAGAATCGTATCATAAAAATACGTCATGTGCGCTCACAGATAGTAATGGTCCTGGGGGCTTTCATCAAAATGAAACATCCACGTGGGAAACACCGGCTCTGAGTGCCCAGTTGGACTGAATTCCAGCTTCTCCAAGATCCAAGAGGTGCACACTCGAACTCCCCCCACCATGTTGATCGCCTACCACACAAGCAGTGTGCTTTATCATATTAACTTTACCAATTTTTAAAAAACTTTTCCTGACATGGATCAGCTTTCCAATTTGACAAATCATAGGAGGTGAAAAGCTGGGTTTTAGAAGCACGTTCATTTGTGAATGAAGCCTCTCCTGAGTGATCACCTCCCATTCAGAGCCTCGCCAGCCCTCACTCAGCGGGACCCCGGTGGTCTCCTGTGCCGTCCCCACCCATCTCAGCCACCAAGCCAAAGTTAGCTGACACACACATCTCTGCGTAAGTGTTTCCCATGCTCTTCAATTTTACATTAAAAACAAGTCTTCAGAGATGCTCCCATGCTTACCAAACTGAGGAGAAACTGATTTGAAACTTGGGGCCCCACCCAACATCTGCCAGAGGAGCGTTTTCAGCTTCATCCAGGGCTCCTCTGAGGCACCTAGGGCTGTGCATGTGCCCATCGGCTCCCTGTGTGCATGCCCACCTCTCTCTATGCCCTTCTTCCCTCTTCAGACTGCACCCAATTCAGGGATCACTTCCACCATCTGTTCAGTGGGCCCCTCCTGGTCCTCTCTGCCCTCGTCTCCATCTCCAGCTCTTTCTTAGAAACATGCATCATGGCCTTTATCTTGTTTTGCCTAGGCCCAGGTTTACTCTTGATGGTGAGATCCCTGCAGGGAACTGTGGCTTGCCTGATCTCTCTGCTCCTAGTGCCCAGCACAGGACAGGACATTGTATCAAGAAAGGATTAGTCAGCAGTCCTGATTTCAACTCAACGTCTGTATGCATATGTAGGAATTATGGTTAAGAGTATGCATGTAGATCAAAATAATTGCTTTATTTCAGCCTCCAGGTGTTTGCAGAAAATGCAAAACAAGTATCAGATAAGCAGGAAGTCATGTGCATAGGAGAAAGACAACTCACTCACTCGTGCTCTGTGGAGCCCAGGTTCTAGGCACTCGAGCATGTCAAGAAAGCACAAGACAAGAAGGCATGTATCGTGCTTGAGAGAGGCTTCCAGTCTGGGGGAGGGGGGACCTGTCATCACATAAAGTAACAACCCTATTCCTCCAGACTCTTGTGAGGAGGCCAAAAGGGGTACGCTTGACTCAGCCCGGAGGTAGTTCTAGGTGATTGGACCTCTGGGTCAGTGGAGGGCATGAGTGGACCACTGGATGTGGAGGTGGGGTCAGAGGGTGGACGGGCCTGTTGATCATGTTGAGGAGCACGTTTTTTCCGTTAGAGGCAGCCATTAAGGGGAATGAGAGGAGTCCCTCTGAGTTTTGGAAGCATCCTCCAAGGGCAAGAACAAGTATCAAATCGGGGTGGGGGGTGGGGGAGCAAAATGGCAGGGAGCCAGGCTGCCACCAGGTCTCAGACACAACACGAGGCAGGCTTGAGTAAAAATGGGAGAGAAGGGAGTATTTGACAGTTTGGAGATTGAATGCGTGACAAGGGATGACTCTTGAGTGAGGGGGGATGGCCCACCTGCCCTTTGCCCCCCAGGAACCTGAGGAGTCTCATCTACTTATTGGGGTGCCTCCGGGGGACAGGGGTAGACCCGCAGAAACCTCAGTTAGGGGCTCTGTCCTTCTGCTTAACTTTCTGGAAATAGAGTTGACCTCCTTTGTAAGTTTTGTCAGTTTCCAGATGTTCTTGTTTCCAGCACGTGATCAGGAATACGTTAGAGAGCAGTTGTTAAGATCAGAGTCACGGAAGGGTGAAGATTTGTCACCGCTGCAGGCCTGTTTCCTCTGTAGAGTGAGAAGCAAGATAATCACCTATTTTTACGGAGGAGCTACAAGAATTAGGAAAGTTAACGCATATAAATTGTTGGGCACAGGGCAGGGCGCGGCGTAAGAATATGTGCTCAAGATGTCAGCCGTAGCCGCTACCATTCCCTGTCTGGCCGCTGATGGGGAAGGAGGAGGAAAATAGGAGCTCTTCTAGTAAAGCTAACACAAAGGGGCAAAGCCTCCAGTCTTAAACATAAAAAGGACACTTTTCAGTTCAGATGCTCATCCTATGCTGAATTTGGAGGCAGTGTTCTGTCTTGTATCGGAAGATCTGGACATTCTGCTCTTCTATCAAGAGTGACTTGCCTGTGACCTCCCTTCTTTGTGTGTCATTCACCTGTGGGTCTTTGTCTGGATCCAGGAATTAAAGGTGTGGGCAGATAAACTACTGGAGAGATGGAATACTTAAGTAACCTTCCCGAAGTTACCTTTCGGGGAAGTTTGTCCTTTCTCCTAGAAGGCTCTTAGGAAACTCTTTCACTAAGACAGGTTCCGTGTATTCAACTTCTGGGGATGTTTCTTGGTGCCTCACATTGTCTTTTTGCCATACGAATTCTAACAGTAAGCAAGGTAAAGAGAGCAGAGTTCTTGAATCCCACTCTAAATTGTCTGCAGAGAAAGTACATCTCACTGCTGCAGGACATATGGGAAATCTGCTCAGTTCTTGGTCTTAAATGTTTAGGAGACTCGAGTGCAGATGCATTATCTTTAGAGTCATCATTATCTGAAATGATTAGTATTGGCTCCTTAATTGAGGACTTTTCTCTAAATGTGAAAAATACAATAAGATGTCTTAGCAAAAGGAATCTTTAGAAACAGTGATGTCTGTTTCAGTAGTTTCTAGAAAAACCCTTTGGACTCCTGCAGTGGCTGGGTGGCTCAGTCACTTGAGCATCCCACTCTTCATTTTGTCTCAGGTCATGATCTCGGGGTCATCAGATCAAGCCCTGCATCAGGCTCCACGTTCAGCATGGAGTCTGCTTGAGTTTCTCTCCCCTTCCCTCCCGCTCTGCTCCTCCCCCATACCCTTGCCCTCACTCACATCTCTCTCTCTCTCAAATTAATTAATGAATTAACTAATTTTTTAAAAAGAATCCTCAGACTCCTTTATAGCAGCACCAAGCACTGTGGTTTAGCCGCCGTGGGCTGGCCAGACCAGAAGGAAGGAGACCTACCCTGACCTTGAAACACAAGGACGAGCTGGGCTACGTGTGCTGAGAACAGTACAAGTAAGGGCTCCTAGCTGTGTGCTCTGACGTACATACGCTGATGCCAGGCCTCCTTCACACCGACGTCCTTGTCTCTTACTCAAATCCACCGTTCTGGACCTGCAGACTCTTTGTAAGATAGAGAAAAGTTGGAAGGAGGGAGAAGGAAGAGGAGAAGGGACTCAGACTACCAGGCCTTGGGGCAAAGAGAGCAGCCAGAAGAAGGAGAGAGAGCTCCTCCACACGAGCAGGTGAGAGACAGGGCCCCCCCTGCAGCCCGGAGACCACCTCACTTGAGGTCGCGAAGGGAGAAGCCCGCAGAACACAAGATAGAGCAACTAGCCCATCTAGTTGTTGGATCAACTTCTCTGTAAGAGTTCTCAACCCAGAAGAAACAAACACTTTGAGGATTCTGAGTCAAAGTGTTTCGGTGCTGCACCGTGGACAGGGTGGAGTGGGAGCCCCCAACTTACAGAAGGAACCCCAGAAAAGACCAGAACGATCCCAGTCTCTATTGCCAATTTCATGGAGCAAGCATTATTTTTATTAGTTTATCAAGGGCTTAAAAGTGTATAAACCAAGTTCATATGAGCAAAAAGATGCATTGTTGTTTTCATTTTCCACAGCTGGCCCCTTCATGATCTGAGACACCCCATCCCGCGTTCTTGGCTTCCATTGGGCAGAGATTTCAGCTTGCACTGAAGGTTAATACAAAGTGTCTCATAATAGAAGTGTTTCTTTTAGGTTAACTCTCCTCTCAGGGGCAGATGCTGTTCTCTCCCTGCAGTCTCATTGCAAGGGGCCTGGCGTGACACACAGGAGACCATCTCAGTTCCTACGGCCGCAAGACATTGCACACTGTGTGGCCTAAAAAAAACTGGAAATGTGTTCTCTCCTGGTTCTGGAGGCCAAAAGTCTGAAATCAAGGGGTCAACAGGGTTGCTTCTTTCGCGGGAACTCAGAGAGAGAATCTGTCTTCTGTCCTGGCTTCTGACGGTTGCTGGCAGTGCTTGGTGGCCCCTGGTGGCCCTGGTGGCCCCTGGTTTGTGGTGCCAGGACTTCAGTCTCTACCTCTGCCTTCACATGACCTTCTCCCTGCCTATGTCTGTGTCTTTACTCTTCCTGTAAGGACATCAGTCCTTGGCTGAGGGCCACCCTAATTACCCTAATCAAATGTGCCCTCATCTGAACTTCAGGACATCTGCAAAGACCCTATTTCCAAATAAGGTCACATTCACAGTTGCCAAGGGTTGGACTTCAGCATATCTTTCTTTTTGGAGGGCACACCTCAGCCCACAACAGGGTCTTTATAGGTCTTTGCTCTGGGGACTAGTGTGGTCTGATCACTGCATTGACATCTGCTGAGGAGTTGAGGTGTGGGGGTGTCATGCTTCGGGTCACTAAATGTCATGGTCCACCATTTCCCTCCAGTCTAAAAGTGCCCATGCCCAGTCCTGGGCCTCTGTCAGCCACTGTCCTGCCCAGCATCCCGGATGTACCCAGGCTGTAAGGACACAGAGCTGCCTCAGCCTCATCCAACAGAGAAGAGCGGCTGTCTCCCTCCACCCGCCCCCGAGGATGCCTTAGTGCTCACATGCCCAATCAAATACAAAGCGCTAGCAGGAAACTTGAAAGCCACCCACCCAGTCCACACCTGAACCAGCAGGATCCACCCCCGCCAGCCCTGAGCTCCAACCTTTAAGAGGAAGCCAGGGGCACGTACATGTTTCCTCAGGGCCTTTGTAGTTACTGTTCCTTCTGCCTGGAGTTATTTTCCCTCAATAAGGGAATTCCCTTAAATTCCTTCCGAGTTCAAATGTCATCTCAGCAGTGGTCTTCCCAGATTGTCTTATTCAAAATAGTATCTCCCACATACAATCTATCCCTTTCCTGGCTTTAATTTTCTTAGTGAAATTGTATTTCAGAGCACTAGGTTTTCCAGGAAGAATGAAATGATGTTTTGCTTATTGCTAACCTGGTTTTGGAGCTCATCCTATAGAAGTCACTCTTTCATCTTCCACTTATTCATCATCAAGTCATGTAACAATTAGTATTATTTTCCCTCATATTGCCAGAAAATACATTATATGGTATTAAATTACCGTCCTTGAAGGTAGAACCCTCTCTTTTTCAGTCTGAATTTCCCCGACCTAGCATACAGTAGTTACTCAATAAATCCTGGTATGAATGAATGAATAAATGAATGACGTTTCCCTGGAAAAGGGGACCTGTATAAGACTTTCATCTCAACCTTGCTATAAAATTAAGAGCACACTTCTTTCCATAGACTCTTGCCCGACACCAAACATTGAGAAAAAACTGTACAAACTGTTGATAGCATCATAGTTGAAGACATGTCACCTTTTGAAGAAGATGAATTTGATTTTTAGAATGGTTCACAGATTTTAAGATACTGGAGAAGATTAAGATGATTTTGAGGAGGGAGCATTGGGTGGCTTTTGATTGTCGTTGCCCCTGCAGAAAGACAGCTGTGTCATGGGGTAGCATGGTTTGGACTCCACCTTTAGAAACAGAAGCAAAGGACCAAAAAAAAAAAAAAGGTGACCTCTGACCCTTACTCAAAAATGAAAAACCCAGGCTTGCCTCACAGCTCTCTCCCTAGCACAATATAACTGTCTCCCAAGCTATCAAGAAGAGTCATCAGATACATTCTTTCGTGGCCAACACATCCATGAGGCCCAGTAGCCACACTTCCCAGGGCCCCACGGTACTTTTAGAGACCCTGAAAATGTTTTCGTTTCTTTCAAAAAAAGAAGAAAAAAATTAACTTTGAGGTGGAAGAAAATGTTTTAATATACAAGTATATTCATCTTAAACCAATGAGGTCCTAAAATACCATGTTTGGCTTTTGGTTTGTTTTTTGTCTTTTTTTTTTTTTTTTTTTTAAGATTTCTTTATTTGAGAGAGCGAGAAAGAGGGAGAGAGAGTCTCAGGTAGACTCCACACTGAGCACAGAGCCCGACGCAGGGCTCGATCCCGTGCCCATGAGATCACGGCCTGAGATGAAACCAAGAGTCAGATGCTAAACTGACTGCACTACCCAGGTGCCCTTGGCTTTTTTTTTTTTTTTTAATAGGAGACAGGGCTCTTGGAGGTCAAAGTGCTGAGGCCCCGTGAGAGCCATCCCGTGGCCCTGGTGCTGGGTCTCCTGTACGTCAGCATTCTAGGCAGATCTGAGGTCAGAAATACTGAAATGTGACAAAAGAGTTAAGTCCTTGGTTTAGAACAAAATCTTCTCCATGCAGATTCATTTTCCAGGATGCCTCGATTCATGATAACTGATTTTAGAAGAGAAGAAAAATTAATGCTCTTGCCCAATAAAATATTTTAAGCCCTCCTCCTCTCCAAAACAAGAGCAAGAGAACATGACTACCAGTGCTGAGAAAATGCATTTTCTTCAAGGTGCTGCAGCCGCTTTAATTTGCACCCTCTGAGTGGAGACAGAAGTGCTTGATGCCTACAGACAGCTAGAAGAGCAGAAATAATAATAGGCCTGGCGAATGTGTCCAGCTGGGAAAATAAGCATTCAGCTAACACAGTCAGAGCTGGAAAATAAGGCCCCCAAACATTGTGGAAAGCGTCCTTTGTGTCCTTTGTTAAAAGGAAAATGAAAATCAGCCGACCTCCAAACCCCAGCTGAATCATAGAGGTCACTTGATTTAGGTAAATGAGAGACAGATTCGTTTATCCCTCACAATCTTCTGTGTTTGGAATAATGCAGACCAAGACCATTGGGAGTAATTAGCAATTCACAAGAGGGGAGATCTTCGGTGACAGCAGCCTGTGTGAGCTTGGGGCAGGAAATGTAGTTTCAAGAGTGGTGGTCGGCCGCCGTACATCCCATTTATTGCTACCTCGTTCAGAACCTTCTGAACTGAGCACATCTCTGGGCTTGTTCTGAGCCCTGGAGATGGTCTCAAAACTACCTTCTGGATTAGCTTCTGGACTTTAGCCTTTCTTTGACTCAGCTACATCTCACTCTTAACTCCTAAGTCACTTGTAATTAAACTATCCTTGTCCTGTGTGGGCTGGGGAGGGCAGGGTCCGTGTGGCCATTGGGCATATCCGGTACAACGTGCCAGTGAAGGTGATGGGGCAGGTGGGGAGAGTGTTATTTCCGACTATAGTAATTGGGTATTTGTGTCTGCTGTACTTTTCTAATTAGATCCAGGCTATCATTTCAGCCTTTCAGAGCTCCTTCGGCTCATAACCCTGTGTTCTCACGAATGACCACCCTTTCCACTAAAGGCCACATGATATCCTTATCTGAACTGGTCAATTAATAAAATGTCAACTTAGAATCATACCATGAAAATTCTCCTCTGGAGCCAGTTTTTACCCATTAATCAAATTCCACCCACAGTTCATCTTGTTGCAAATCTACCTTTAAAATACCCTCACTTTCCTGAACCCACACATACCTGTCTTGACCATGGAAATATCATGGGAGACAATAAAATGTTTTGCTAAAAGGTAGGTAGTCTTTATCAGAGTTCCTCCAACCTAGTAGGCCATTACTCCAGTCTAGAAATAAAGAATTGGTTTCAGAGGTGCAACAGAGAAGAAGGTGTTGGGGGAAGGAGCACACTTCTGACCACAGGTCTCCTGGTCCACATCTGGACTCCATTCCAGGGCAGGTACAGTTTTAACGTTCAGACTCCTGTGAGAATACACCCCAGTCTCTGGTTCAGCCTCCATACATCCATTGGGCTTTGTCATTGTCATCATCTTCTTCTTCTTTTGAGATTTTATTTCTTTATTCAAGAAAGAGAGAGAGCACAAGCAGGGAGAGGGGCAAAGAGGAAAGGAGAGAGAGAGGGAGAATCTCCCAAGCAGACTCTCCACTAAGCACAGAGCCCCAGAGCAGGGCTCAATCCCAGGACCCCAAGGTCATGACCTGAGCTAAAACCAAGAGTCAGGTGCTCAATGGACTGAGCCACCCAGGCGCCCCAAGCTTTGTCTTCTGAAGGTCATCTCATCTGTCAAGAGTCCCAAGATTTGAATTCTTTCTTATGTTAATTATGTAACTGGAGAGACAATAAAGGGAGTCCCCCCACCCCCACCCCAGTACACTTTCTGGCAGAAGCTGTCCTCTTTCTGTGTGTGTGTGTGACAGGTCTGATTGCCCTGGGAAAACCATTGCCTCAACCCCTACCTCCACGTCCATTTCCTGATGCTTTAATGGCAAGGCTTTCATGCAATCTAAGGCCTCAAAGAATTTTTTTCTCTTGGGTAAGACAGCGCTAGAAGCCCCCTGGGGTAGAAATTACAATACAAGTGAGAACAAAGGAATATTTTATTGAATCGTTCTATTTGACCTAATCTGGAAATACAAAAATTTGCTAACACGCTTTTCCTAGCCGCTGCTTCTGTTGTTTGTGACCTAGAGGAAGTTAGCACCCTCCCCTCCACCTTTTCCCATCGCCCCAAATCCCCTTGCTCCCCAGGGAGTTAGCATCACATGACCCTGGGCCAGTCTGGCTAGAATGCTCTTCAGTGGTTTAGAGAGGCATTCAGGAAAACTTAAAAGCTAAAACTCACTCTCCTTATGGTGTTGGCTACAGTGTAATAGGGCTTTCCAAACTTAAAAAAAAAAAAATTAGCAGAAGCAGAGCACACACAGAAGAAATTATTTTTCAGTGTGGTAATTTTGTACGTAGGATTCTATTTCTGCTGCCAACAAGTTAAAATGCAAAAACGAAAGTGGAATAAAACCCAGTGAGTAAGAGGCAGGTCTGTTCGTTTCTAACTCGTGGGGACCGCATTAGTGTTCTGTTCTACAACAGCAAAGTGCTAGGGCACAGAGCTGATATTTACTAGGATTGTGAGAGGTGACATCAGCCCTGCATTTTTTTTTAAGATTTTATTTATTTGACAGAGAGAAACACAGCCAGAGAGGGAACACAAGCAGGGGGAGTGAGAGAGGGAGAAGCAGGCTTCCTGCCGAGCAGGGAGCCCGATGTGGGACTCAATCCCGGGTCTCCAGGATCATGACCTGAGCTGAAGGCAGTCGCTTAACCAACTGAGGCACCCAGGCGTCCCCAGCCCTGCATTTCTAATGAAGTCCACCTCGGCACCCAAGTCCATGGTTTGACTGACAGGTACATCCAGTTTTCTGAAAGGTCTTGTTACTTTCAGCAAAGCCCGTTGTTCTTAGCCCCGGAAAATCACACTGTGGAGCAAGGCATCCCAGGCTGAAGGAAGGGGGTGCCAGGCTTTCTATCTTAATGTCTGACAACTGGAAACATTCAGGAGAAAGTGGAAAATTTATCTTTCAGGTGTGTATGATGCTACATGTCAGGTGTTTCAGGAACAGCTCAGGGAGCCTGTCCTCCCCTTGTACTGTGCTTACACTGGGTTATCTTACCCAGCAAGTTTGTAGTTCTCAGACTAGATTTTAAGATAGAAAATGACAATTCCAACCTATATATACATTCCCCTAAAGTTCAGGGACGGTAATAAGTTTCTTCAAATAAAAATGTAATACTTCATCATTTTGTAAAATAGTGCAGGCTAGCATCTTCACATTAAGACATTTCTTATTATTATTATTGCTGGGGAAGAAATTCAATCTTGTTTTATTAATCCTTAGAAAAAGATTAGCAATGTAAAAGGAGATTCTGCTTCCCCAGCAGATTGCCTCTTTGTAACTGAGTTAGCATTGGTCACAGCTCTTCATGATGTTATCATGCGATCGTCTTAAAATGAAGGAATGGGGTTTATGTGGGTTTACGTTGCTTTTTTAGCTAAATGCTCTTGGCTTTTCTGTTCCTTTTCCTCCTGGCTTTTTGAATTTCTTTTGGTTATGGCTATTTCCCGTTTATCTAGTCCACTGACCTGTTCATCCAAACAACTATAACCAAATGGGGAAATTGTACTGAGTGTAATTAACCTGCACTCAGCTGTTCAGTCACTCGAGCCCCAGGTGCTCAGCCCTGACCTCGAGAGTCACAGTGTAGGGTGGCCACCAGCCCAGCCACACCCCGGTCGCATTCCCAGTGTGTATCACTTGGACTCCCCCCCAGTCCCAATCTCATTTCAGACCGATAGTCCAAGAATTATTTAGAACTCCACGCGGGGAGTGATTTCAGACCCACTGCCAATTACCCCACTAGGTCCCACGTAACTAGGACTTCACTCTTGAGGCTGGTGGAGGGCTTATATAGTAATGGCTATTCCACATTCAGTAAACGACTGTCAACGTAAGAGCAAAACAACTGTATTTTTTTTTTTAAGATTTTATTTATTTGACAGAGAGAAGCACAGCCAGAGAGGGAACACAAGCAGCAAGAGTGAGAGAGGGAGAAGCAGGCTTCCCACCGGGCAGGGAGCCCGATGTGAGACTCGATCCCGGGTCTCCGGGATCATGACCTGAGCTGAAGGCAGAGGCTTAAGCACTGAGCCACCCAGGCGCCCCTAAAACAACTGTATTTTCAAAGATGAGTGCGTTTTCAGTGAGATGGATTTTCAGGTGATAGTACTTCTAGAAATAAATAATATATAAATACAAAGTCTGTTTGTATATAAGACCTTTATATGTAAATATTTATAACTATATAAATATAAATATAAAATATATATAAAACTATAAAGCTGTGCTGGATCTAGATTTGCTGCGTTCCCTTCCTCTCAAAGCCACAGTCCACACCTTTTGAAACTGATAAGCTTTGGCCCACAGGGAACTTTGCTCTATCTCAGTCTCTGTGCTGTTGGTTCCCATCCCCCACGACCCAAGTGTGGGTGACAGGCTGTCCAACATACAGTCACGCTTCTGGTCCTGCGTGCAGCCCTGCCTGATTCCTTTGTGCGGAGGCTATTTTGGACATCTGGAGGAACACAAAGATAAGTAACATTCAGTCCTGCTCTCAAGGAAACTGTAAATCTAGCGGAGGCAGAAATTCAGGTTTCTGGCTCATCGGCAAGGGAAGAGTGCAACTGGGCCAGGGCGCTGGAGCCTGGGGCACAATCTGGGGGGGAAGCCGTTTGGAGCTCTCCCTTTGAACGATTGGGGACCTCTGATGTCCTAAAGTGTGGATAATCACAGAAGCTAAGCAAGAACAGAGGAAAAGACTAGAATTCCATGTGAGTAGAGCAGAGGTGCTCAAAGCCAAAAATTAAGGGGTGCAGAGCCTCTCCACAGCCGTATTTCCTGAAGAATAGTAATTGGAGAGCCAACGACACCATTTTTTGCCTTTTCTGTTTACGTTTTTTCCCATTTTCAGGGAAATGAGAGAGAGAGAGAGAGAGAGAGAGAGAGAGAATGTACAAGCAGGGGGAGCAGGAGAGGGAGAAGCAGGCTCCCTAGAACATGGGGCTCGATCCCATGACCCTGGGATCATGACCTGAGCCAAAGGCAGATGCTTAACTGACTGAGCCACCCAGGCGCCCCTACTTAACATTGTTCTTGAAATGGACTCACCATTTTCACTTAAATTTATGTTCAATGAGTGTAGAGCATGTTATAAGGAAATCTTGCAATACAACTGTGAAATGCAATACCAGTATCATTCGTGGTAGCCATACGAGAGTGGTGAAAACTCCTGTCGAGGACTCCTGAGGGCCCTGCTCCTTCCTGAGCCAACCTGACACCTTCTTTGTGAAGGATTAAAAGGAAATGAGAAGAAAAGAACTTCTTCTCCCTGTGATCCCATGTTATTTAATGTCCAGTCCTAGAATGACCTCCGGCCACCCCCCGTGCCACCAGTAGGAATAGTCCCCGAAGAGCAGAGGGAGGGAATGAACGGGATGCCTATGCCTCCATGATGGAGCCAGGTGTCCCTGAGTCTCTGTAGAGCACAGGTGCGTTTGGGGGCTGGAACCCAGCTCTGCCATCTCCGTCCATCCCACAGATTTTAAAAGGTGACTCCCCAGCCCCTGGCATGGTGACGGGCACCCAGGAGAGTCTTGTCGAAAGTTTGAAATTGGGTCCCACTGACATTCTAAGATCTTTTGTCTCTCTTTCATAGAAAGTAAAGAACTGGAATTTACAGGGATTATTTCATATCACATCACCCCACCCTAAAAAAATATTAATAGGAATTTCTAAGACGTACAAAAGAAAACAAAGAATCAGCTGATGGATAGATCCCATAGGGGGCCCAAGAAGCCTATCCCGATGAGTTTAAATAGTCTCTAAGGTAAATGAGAGATCTCTGTTGAGATGTTGGCTTCTGGATTCCAGCAGTGCTCACACGTGCGCACAGGGCCGGAGCAAGGATCTGCAGTCAGCGGGGCTGGGGGTGGCTTGTGCGGGGCCCCTTCTCCTCTCCCTTCTCATAGCTCTTGGTATTCAGCAGCCAAAAGCGGGAGCCAGAAAGCCTGCTAATGCATTGCAAACATATTCACAGCCTCCTCCCGAAAAGTATCATCGTGCGCATTTCATTATAAGCTCGCACTTGCAATTGTGTCATATTTTAAGTGGGCTATTTGCTGTAACCCACATCATTAGGAAGGTAAGGCATTAAAGTACTGAGGACAGCTTGAGAATTTAATTTCAGAAGTGATTTACTGCATTTCTAAAATTGGCATTCTTCAGAGCAGGTCTCCCCCCACATGATACCTCGGCCAAGACGTCTCCATGCAGAAAGTAGCTTCTTACAGTAAATTGTGCTGTAAGATTTGATTTCAGTGCAAAAGTTGTTCAGCTAATTTTGCAGATTAACATAATTTAGTTGTAATGAGCTCCAGCACACTAAAGCAAGAGTGTTACAGTCATGTGTTAGATGTTCCTACGAAGGACGGATTTGTACTCCAGACAAGCATCGACAGAACTTGCTGGAGCTCTCACTGAGGCTGGCAGATCAGTTCATGGCATTCTTTTAAAACTTCCTTACTGCCTAAGTCACTAATGAAGCGTTGTCGTGAAGCAGCCTCTAGCCTTAAAGCAGGCTCAGCTGATTAAGCATCGACCATCGGCTCAGGTCATGATCCCCAGGTCCTAGGATCGAGCCCCCATGTCCAGCTCAACGGGGGTCTGCTTCTCCTTCTCCCTCGGCCTCTCCCCCTGCTTGTACTCGCTCTGCTTCTCTCTCAAATGAATAAATAAAATATTTTTTTAAAAAGCGGTCTCTAAGAGCCATTAAAAAAAATTATTTTAACCTCACTATGACATGTCTATAGAGTCCCTGCCTAGAAATGCCAAAATCCAAGTGAATATAAAATCAACATGATATAGTCTGTTTTCTGAGAGAGAAATTGGGAATAAAATGTTTGACTTCTCTGCTTTTTTCCATGAAACTCTGTGGTCATTCATTACCAAAGCCTTGACTTCTTTATGCCTCAGTTTTCTCATCTGTGAAGTGGGAATAATCCTGTCTTGCTCCAGGGCTGGTTGGAAGGCCCCATAACACAGAGTGTATACTGAACGCAGTACCTCACCCAGAGAGAAGCTCTTCACGCTATTATCCCATGGCCCAGGGTTGGGACCATCTGGACCTTAAGAATCGAGAACATCTATTATGGTCTGCCAGAGGAGTGGGTCTCAGCCAACATGAGCTAGATTTGGAGTACCACCTGGATATGGAAATGTTGGTTCTGCTCTCTGGGGCACCAAAACTCTTGTTTCTGTGACCTATCGCCTTTTGAGAAAAGGAAAACAGTTGAAATGCTGGGGATTTTCCCCAATAGAGAGCAAACACAGAAAAGGGAAAAGCTAATGAAGAGAATGAGCAGAGTGTAGGCACCCTGAAGAGAGGGAAAAGCACCAGAAGTTCACCCCCAGGACTGCTGCTTGCTGCCCAGCCCCCAGCCCCCACCCACTACCCACCCGCCTGACATTTCTACCAGAGTTCACAGCCCCCATGGGCCTGAGCGTGGGGGCCCTGCTCCTTCCTGCCTCCTGGTGTCCCTGGACCCCCTTTCTGGAGCCCACCTCTAGCCATCTGCCTTGTGTCAGTCATCAGATGAAGACAGAAAAGGACACCTCTTTAAGAAATGGGGACCCCATGTTAAACTGGGAACCCTCAAATAGGGCTCTGAAACTGTTCATTTTTTGTGTGTGATAGGGAAGCGTGCCTTATGTAAAGGTCCGAAAGCCATTGCCTATCTTAGCCCAGAGAATTTGCAGGGGCTGGGGCAGGAAGGTCTCGTGGGACCCCTTGCCCAGAACAGGTGCTCTGCTGCCACTGGCAGTATCTTTCTAACACAGTTCCCATCATGGTCCTCTGCAGCTGTGACGTCTGAGTTTCCATCTTAAATATGAACATCTTTTTTTTTAAAAGATTTTATTTGACAGTGAGAAACACAGCAAGAGAGGGAACACAAGCAGGGGGAGTGAGAGAGGGAGAAGCAGGCTTCCCACTGAGCAGAGAGCCCGATGTGGGGCTCGATCCCGGATCTCCGGGATCATGACCTGAGCCGAAGGCAGTCGCTTAACCAACTGAGCCACCCAGGCGCCCAAATATGAACATCTTAATGTGGCATTCACGGCTCTTCCCAATCTGGCCCTGAGCTCTGACTGCAGCAGACTCCTACCAGTCCCAGGACGTAACTGACCTCATGACAGACTCAACGTTGGCTTCTCTTTTATTCTGAAGACCCTGTTTGACACAACATGAGTATTGGTGGAGAGGTGGAGAAATTGGTGGGAATGGAGACAGGTGCAGCCCCTGTGGAAAATAGTGTGAAAGTTCCTCCCCCCCCAAAATTAAAATTAGAAAGACCATGTGATTCAGTCTCGTTCCTGGGTGTGTATATGCCCAAAAGAACCGAAATTGGGATCTCGAAGAGAGATCTGCATTTCGTGTTCGACTGCAAAAACTTGAAAGCAAGCTAAACGTCTGTACACACAATGGAATATTATTCAGCCTTCAAAAGAAGGGAATCCCGCCATTTGCTACAGCCTGGATGAACTTGGAGGATGTGATGCTGAGATGAGCTGGATGCAGAAGAACAAGCTACAAGGTCCCACTTACATCAGGAATGGAACGTAGTCAAACTCCCAGAAGCAGAGAGTAGAACGGTGGCTGCCAGGGACTGCGGGATGTTGGTCAATGGACACATTGTTCTCACTTAGGCCTGAGTATTAGAGATCTGCTACACAGCTCAGTGCCTTGAATTAGCAATATTGTATCGCATGCTTTAAAAATGTGTTGGGAGGGTAGATTTTTATGTTAAAAGTGTTCTTACCACCAAAGAAAACAAAACAAAAAGCTACCTCTCCTAAAGTGCTCTCCAGAACCCCACGCAAGCTTGCTTCCCAGGTTTACCATAGACTTTGATCATTCTGCCAAATACATGATTTGCTCCTCAGCTCAGAAAAATCACGGTGCTCCAGAGACTCAGGCGCCAAGGAGTTGACAGCATGAGCCTCAGTTTCCCCCACACATTCCATAGAGATAATAGCGCTCCCTTTTCCATAGGGTTGTTCTGGGTATTAAATGCCTAATTTTTATATAGCATCTAGTTTGAAAGGTTCAGTAACCGTTAGCTCTTGTCATCGTACAGTGTTCATTCAGTTGTAGTACTCACTTGTTCCCAAGCTCGTTTCCCCAGCTAGGCTGTGAGCTACTGAGGGTAAATTTCTGAATATCTCCGTCTTCCTGCTACCGCTGCCGGGCAGTGGATGCATGCAATGAGTAGAATTGATTGAAGTAAAGTGAAGCGAAGTCCCACCAGAGGGCAGTAGCTCCCATCCCCGGAATTCATGAGCCCTACTCAAGGGCTGGACCGGCTAAAAAGAATTCTCCATTTATGGACGAGAAGCAGCAGACGGAGCTGATGTTGTTCCCAGTTTTCTGCCACCAAGAAGCCTTGTTGTGGTGCCTCGACCACAGATGTGAGCCAGGTAGGAATTTCGGAAAGCAAGGAGCTGAGGTCTCCCTTCCCACCTTGGCAGCAAAGAGTCACCCTGAGTCTCCTTGGATGGAACAGCCTGAGGACGTTTCAGAGGAGGGCAGATCACCGGAAGGAGGGGCAAGAAACCAAATAAATGAACTCTTTGCATGGAAGGCAAGTTGGTGAACCCAGAATGAGGAGTTCTGATACGGGACCAGGAGAAAAAGAATGAATCATTGACTTCATATTCACTCCTTCAATGAATCAGTGAATTCATTCATTCAATAATCCTGCAATTTTTGAGGAGAAAGCAGAGGAGGAAAAGGGGAACAGCCGGCGAAGAGTCAGTGGGCCCAGAGCCTCTCCCTGGTCATCAAGGAGACGTTGTGACTGTGGGATTTTTTGTTCAGTCACAGGTGCATTCTGTGCCCCCATCCTCATTGGACCATGCTCTAGCTCAAAGTCACAGACTGAAATTTACTGCAGGAGAAAACTATGGAAAATCTTTAATTAAAATTTCTTTCTATGCTTGGCTGAGTGAGCCCCGGTTAGAATCCCCAGCATTACCATCCCCTGTTGCCTATCTCTTCCGTTCATCAAAACTCACATCAGGGTAGTAGAGGTCAGTCACCAAAATGATTCTTTAATATGATAATAATCAATACATCCACTTCTGCCCCCATGGCCTGTTAGCTCCCTTCTCTACTGATTTATTCTTTCCTTAATGGGGAGTAAATTTGCCTGGGTTCATTCCCCAGTATGAGTGCTCATGCCGCTGGGGCTCAAGCCCTAATAGGTAACAAAAGGGCTTGTGGAAGCACAGACTGTGAACCCCCACCCCCAGCATTCCTAACAGGTTCCCAGGTGATGCTGCTGGTCTGGGAACCGCACTTTGAGAACCACCTGTGAGAAGGTCTGGGACTCCTCTGACGTTCATTTCTGCTACATAGATTGTAAAACTCAGGACAGAGGGTCCAAAAGACACTGGCTTTTACTGTAAGACAATGTGTGGTTATATTAACGGAAACAGTACATTAGAAATGCCTCTTTCCCCTTGGATTGAATGTTAGTTTAGGAAGATGTCGAACTCACAGACTGGGGGCGGGGTGATGTAGCGATTCTTAGGTGCACAGGTATATTTGCGATTGAGTTGGAACAGTTTCCTGACTTCCAAAACATCCATCCGATCCTAGCTGGGATTCTATAAACCTCAGAATTCCACAGGGATTGGATTCCACTGAAGAAAGAAAATGCACCGTTATAAGCTATGGAACTCTTTTCTTTTTTTTTTTTTTTAAATAAAGAATTCTGAAGAAGACAGTAAGAATGAGGTACAAAACGGAACCATAATTTACCAGGAAGGGCCCTTGTTCAATATGTGTAAGAGGGAAAAGAGAAGGAGAAAGATCGATCAGAAGCCAGTGAGTGTGGTTGGTTTCAGCAGTACGGCAGGTATTGGGAAGGCCTTTATAAGTGTGCATTTTATTTTAACAAATGGAGTCGTATTCTCCCCACCCTGCATGTTCTCTAGTAACATGGAGGTTCAGTAGCAGCAAAGTCTCCGGCCTTCACCCTTCTCGGGTCATTAATATTTCATCTCAGAGAATATAACATCTCAAACCGAAACCTAGAGTAAGATTTGGACATAGGCATTCAAAGACGAGGCTATGTCACACCTGGAATATAGTCAGTGGGAGAAGACTTTTATTTTCTCTTTATCTTTTAGAAACGGGGAAGATCGACCAAGAGATCCACAAATACAACACCCCGGGGTTCACTGGCTGCCTCTCCAGAGTGCAGTTCAACCAGATTGCGCCTCTCAAGGCCGCGCTGAGGCAGACCAACGCCTCGGCTCACGTGCACATCCAGGGCGAGCTGGTGGAGTCCAACTGCGGCGCCTCCCCGCTGACCCTCTCCCCCATGTCGTCCGCCACTGACCCCTGGCACCTAGATCACTTGGATTCAGGTAAGGCAGTGCTGGCCAGGTTGCTTTATTTCTTTAAACCTCAGTTTCATTGTCTGTAAAATGGGCTTAGTAACGGGATGGGTGAGTCTGGTAAGGCTGTTGGAGGACTAAGAGCGAGGGAACATGTGGCCCCAGGAGTGCTTAGCACATACCAAGTGCTCAAAAGTTACAGCCCTCAGCCTGGCTCAGACCTGGAAGTGCAAAAGGCAAAGGTAAGGAACATGGAAACCTGTGAGTTTTCCTCACTTCAGCAAAATTAGGAGACGCCCAAGCTGGTGCCTACGATGTGACTTTGGGACGACCTGGTCCCTCACTTGTTCACTGTGGCCCCATATCCCAGGTCTATCAGGGGAAAGTTGTGTTGTTGTTGTTGTTGCCTTTAAGATTTAATTGCTTATTTGAGAGCGGGCGGAGAGGCAGAGGGAGAGGAAGAGAGAGTCCTAAGCCAACTCTGCACTGAGCACAGAGTCCTGTGTGGGTCTCAGTCTTACGACCCCAAGATCAGGACCTGAGCTGAAACCAAGATTCGGACGCTTAACCCACTGAGCCACCAAGGCGCCCCAGGAAAGATTTACCTAAAGCAACGTAGAGACCCATCTTCCCAGCCTGTACGTGTGTGAATGATCCCATAGGTGTCCAGATTTTAAGAGGTGCGTTTGTGCTTAGAGGAGTCTGGGGAGTTAGTCCCACTTCTGCTGGTGATAAGACATGTCATTGGAAAGCACAGGCTACACCTCTTGGCTACAAAATTAACTGGGAGAAATTCGGCATCCCCGTGATGTTGAGCGGCGGAGAGCCGTAGGTCTCACTCCTTGCTCTACCCAGCCTGACCTTGGGCCACTTGGGGGTCCTCCCCAAGCCTCTGCATTGTCACCCCTGAGGTGAAGGGTGGGATGTGGTCTCCGTGACAGTCCATGTGTCTCCATCTAATGTCGCTAAAGCTGAACACAGGAAGAGGACGGTGGAGGCAATGTGGCTTCAACACTGTCACTGTCTCAGTAGCAGGTTAGACATAGGCATGTTTCCTGGCCTCGTTCCTCAGTTTCCTTGTGAATAAAGTGAAGATAGGGCACCCGGGTGGCTCAGTCGGTTAAGCATCTGCTCAGGTCGTGATCTCAGGGTCCTGGGATCGAGTCCCACATCCGGCTCCCTGCTCAGCGGGGAATCTATTTCCCTCTCTCCCTCTGCCACTCCCCCTTCTCATGCGTGCACTTTCTCTCTAGCTCTGAAATAAATAAAATATTTTTTTTAAATGGAGATAAGAACACCCAGTTCCCAGAATTCTATGTCAGATGATGCACTAAAGGCACTTAGCCTGGTTATAGACACGGAGCAAGCCATTGAAAAGCTTAGCAGCAATAATAATAACAATGTGATTATTATGATGTCAGATGCGATTTGCCGTGATGCTTGAATGTCCGGTCAGGGGTCCGAATTCTGCCCACCCCGACTTCGAATTCATCACAGCTCACCATGCAAACGTTATGCGTCTGATTGCCTGCCTTCCACATACTGCAGCCCGTCCCCGGGGTTTATCAGCTCAGGGCAGCTCTCATCGCTGTGATTCCTTGCCAGGATTTGTGCTACAAAGCTTTCAAAGCTTCGAGAGAAGCCAAAATGGCCCCATTGTCAGAATAGCCAATTTACAGACTAAACAATCCTCCTTGTTCCTCACACATGGATTCCTAGAACATGATGAAGGATGCTGTGTGCCAAGGGTACTTAGAATTCTCTTTCATGAGTGTTGTTAGGATTACACAGTGGGCTGGTTTTCCTCATGGGCTGCCCTGAACAAAGGAAAGCTTCCCTGATACCGAAAGTAGAAAAGTAGGAGTGAAAATATAAGCTGAGAAAAGACATCTGTCAGGGCTACAGAGGAACAGAGATTTCTCAGATAAATTCCTCCAGATGCCAGAGGGGACGAAGACACACACGATCTCTGAAAAGTGGAAGTTCTTAGACGGTTCGAGGTCCTCCGGTTGAGGGCGTGAGCGTGTGTGGTCTCCGTCGGCTGCCAAGAAACCGGTTTCAAAAACCTCTAGATGCTACTCCAGGCCAGTGCAAACTCGCCTCCACTGGGCCTTAATTAGCAAAGGATTTGCTTTGTGGTCTCAGAGATACCTTTGTAGGGTATATTTTGAGTTTGTTTGTTTTTTTTAAATCATGCTTTACATGGGACAGTTTCATTCTTGTGATAGAGTGAAAATGTATGCAGGGAACATTTCTATTATTATTCAGTGTTTTTTTTCTAAAGATTTTATTTATTTGAGAGAGAGAGAGCATGAGTGCAGGGGGAAGGGCAGAGGGGGAAGGAGAAGCAAACTCCCCCCTGAGCAGGGAGCCAGAGGCAGGGCTGAATCCAACTGAGCCACCTGGGCCCCTCTCAATTTTTAAATCAAATATCCGTACCCCAGACATTATGGCTGTACTGTCCACATAAGGTCCATTTGCAGAGAATTGCTCGTTGCTGTGGGCAGAGTCCTCACCTGGGCTTGGCCGGCTGCATCATCAACCTCAACACCATATGGGAGGATACTTACAAAGGAGTATGTGTGTCTGCCTCATGAACTTTAACAAAGCGACAGAAAAGAGCTTATGAACTATAAGGCAGAAGGCTTATTTAGGTAACATGATTGGATTTTTTTTTCTTTTAAGAAAATGAGAGAGAATGGGGGCATGGAGGGCTGGACAGGGAACAAAGAAAGAGAGATAAGGGAAGGTTACTTAATAGTGTCAGCGAGGAAGAACTTTTCCTCTAGTCTCTTATGTTCTGTTTCCGGGGGCCTGCGGGCCTGCAAATTAAAATAAAAGACAAGGGTACCTGGGTGGCTCAGTGGGTTAAGCATCTGACTCTGGTTTCAGCTCAAGTCATGATCTTAGGGTCATGAGATCGAGCCCCAAGTCAGGCTCCACACCCAGCTTAGGATTCTCTCTCCCTCTCCCTCTCCTTCTGCCCTTTCCTCATCTGAAAAAAAAAAAATCTGATAAAAGGCAGATGAACGGGAGATAAAAATGTATTCCTATGCGTACAGGAGCTCACAGGAGAAGGAGCTCAATAAATGGTTAGATCCTTAATGCCTTACATAGTAGAGAAAAGGGAACGAGGAGAAAAAGCCTCTGTGGGAGGAACCTGAGTTTTTAAAAGAAAAGAAGGAGCTAAGCAAGTGTGTGATTATGCTTGTTAGTGCAACTATGAATGGTCTCTGTGTCTTCAAGGCCATAGAAGTCCCCGGGAGAGAGCACTTAATGGTGCGCCCACCCTCCATCTCCTTCGTGGGAGTCACAGGGCCCGGAAGAGAGAATGGCAGTCTCATTTCCCCAAGTTCGCACTTTCAGTCAGCCAAAGGAAGTTCCAAAAAGATTTCTTTCTGCAGCTTTTGAACCCAGATGTCCTCAGCTTAAACTCATCTGCCTACCAACTCTGGGGTTCTAAGCAGACCCCCACAGCAGCAAGTGCACCCAACTTTTGGGGAGCCTTTTGCTTTTTTCAGATAATCTTTCATGTGGAGCTAGAATAAGACTCTTTGGGAAGCTTATTCAAAATGCAGAATCTCAGGCCCCCCCTACCTGCAACCAATCAGCATCTACATTTTAGCAAGATCCCCAGGCGACTTACCAGCACGTTAAAGTTGGAAACACCAGCCTGGAGCAGTAGCTCTCAATCTCAGCTCAGCTTGAAATTACCTGGTCAGCTTTGAAAAATCCTGACATCGGGGCTGCACTCCTGACCATTGAGGCAAACCCTCCGGAGGGGAGAAACAGGTGTTCATAGACGTCCTCCCTGGCCAGGTGATTCCATGTGTAGTCAAGGCTGAGACTCACTCATCACATAAGACAGAAGCTTCCTAACATCCCCTTTGGTAAGCCCTTTGAAGTAAGGTTACAAGAAGACAAGAAAATTAAATAGCCAAATAATGCAAAAAAAAAAAAAATTATGAAAATCAATGAAGCCTTTGTGTGACAAAATCACAAATTAAAAGGCTGTAGCAATAAACTAACAAAGGTTGGGCTGCTGTGACCATTTACTTTGTTAGGAAGCTCCCTCTGGTAGAGAAGTTTTATCCAAACTTGAGGAGAGCAGGTCCTGCTTACAGCTAGAGAAACAGACTGAAAACAAACAAGAAATCCACAGAGTGGGGCCAGACTAGGGGCTCTCAGGAAAGTGCGTCCTTATAGAAGCGGCTGTACCCAGGAAGGAGCCTCTGTTTGTGCAACGTGTCAGATTATTTTTCCATTTTTTGAATGAGCTGCAAACTTAATTTGAAAGGATATCGGGAGGTGGGGGAGATGCAGCTTTAAAATGAAGTAAATGGGGGGCGCCTGGGGGGCTCAGTCGTTAAGCCTTCGGCTCAGGTCATGATCCTGGAGACCCAGGATCCAGCCCCGCATCGGGCTCCCTGCGCAGCGGGAAGCCTGCTTCTCCCTCTCCCACTCCCCCTGCTCATGTTCCCTCTGTGGCTGTGTTTCTTTCTGTCAAATAAATAAATAAAATCTTGAAAAAATAATAAAATAAAATAAAGGAAGTGTATTTATGAGGAATAGGGAGTCCTGTGGCCTTAGTAGTAAAAGGATCTTAGTGACGGACTAGGACTACCCACCCATACTCACCCCAGGACATTTGCTTTGCAGAAGCCTGGAAATTAGAATTCAAACTAGCCACTCTTAGATCTTGTGTCCTTTCTGCTCTCTTGCATTTCTTCCTTTGGTCTTAGATGATATCAAAGGATAAAAACAAAAAATGTATTCCAAGGTATGCTGGCTTCAAGTGATCAGATCCTTTTTCTCTTCCATTACACTACTAACTAAGCTACTCTTTACCTCTATAAAGCTTTTGGGGCTTTGTCACTGTCGTCCAGAGCGACGGACATTCACCGTTTGTCAGGCCGTGCACTGCGTCACGCTGAGGGATGTCATTCGTGTGCACTCTATGGCTTCGGGAGCAACGCAACACAGGGGCCTTGATAGGGGTTCGCCAGATCCTTATGGGAAGAGAACAGACATGGCGTTACATAATATAAAGTTATTTCTTGTTCGCTTCTCTTTCAGTCCTTCTCATCTTGTCCAGGAGAAAGTCTCCTTTGGGTTCTGGCATGCCTTTAACACCTCTCCCACCCTTGCCGTTCAGTCTCTAATTTAAAAAAAAAGAAGAAGAAACAAATTTGCCAGGCTGGTAGAGTGTGTTTTTTAGAGGGAAAATGATCAAATGAATTTGATTTGGTTTAAACCAATTCTGCGATATTAGAAACATCCAGTCAATCTTTTTTTCTGCCTAGCCCCCCCCCCCCCCTTTCATAACAGGTACAGCCTGTTTCTAAAGCACACCATTACGGTCATTAGAATCTTTTTCCAGCAGCTATTACATGGTAGAAAACACAAACCCCAGTCCTAAGTTCCGGTTTATTTAAAGGTCACAGAGCACCAGACAATTGCTGTGATTTACCTCTCAGGATTATGGGCTCTGCTTTTTCTCTTTGTCAGATTCAGAGAATCTTATCCCTAAAATGGCATGGATTTGCCAGCAGAAAGACAGCTGTGCATGGCAATGTGTATTCTGTAAAATACAAATACAAAACAAGCACCAGAAAAAACTAAAGCCCGGAGTCTGATGCCATAAATGTCTTCACTAAGGTACAACTCCAAAAGTGTATATCAAGCCATTTTATGAGGCGTGCATTAAGTGTTGGGGAGTTTTATCACATTCATGGTATGATACAAAATACATCAGAACCAAAGACCACGTCCTAGGGTCTTTCTAAAAATATTAGCGTGGAAGGGCACCTGCTCGGCTCCGTTCGTTAAGCGTCTGACTCTTGGTTTCAGCTTGGGTCATGATCTCCGGGCTGTGGGACTGAGCCCCGCATCGGGCTCCACAGTCAGTGGGGAGTCTGCTGGGAATTCTCTCTCCCTCTCTCTCTGCTCCTCCCCCTACCCAGCGCCCAAGTAAGTAAATTTTTAAAAAATACAGATTAGGCACTCTAAGATATAAGATTTCATTCCCTAAGGGATCCTCTAGTTAGAAGGATTATGACTGGTTACCATCTGGCAGGATTCCTACGGTACCCAGGTTAAGTTCTCAGCACAGGTCTATGGTAGATGACCATAGACTAGAGAGGTCCTGAGAAACGGGCCCCCCGAAGCAGGCTGGCAGCCAGACTCCTAGCACCCACTCTTCCCGGGGGCCAGTGGGCTCCCGCCCTAAAGCGAACCCACATCTGGTCCTGAAAGGCTTCTGACCAGAATCCTCACAGCCCCCTCGAGGGCAGGACATGAGAGTCCTAAAGCACTGAGCAGAGCGGAACACCGCTAACACGGAGTAGTCCTCCCCCTGCGCCCCAGACCCAAGGTCACGGGTTGTCAGGAATCCGGGAGATCCAAACCCAGACTTGCCCAGTGGATTTACTCAGGTTCGAAGAACAGTTGAAAAACCAGCCCTCTTAGGAATGTGGTTCTTTTCCCAAATAAACTGGGAACTAGATGGACTGTGGTCCCTGGGATGGCTTGGTGTAATTGCCCCATCCCGGTTAGATCCCAGAATACAGTCCTCCAGGCCCTGATCGGGAAGACTGAGGCTGCCCTCCTCCGAAGTCCTTTACCACTGGAAGCAGCAAGTTGATTTCTAAAGGTGGCCCTACCTCTATTGCCATGATTTTTAATGACTTGATTTCTTGTCTGTATTCCAAATTTCCTTTCCACCATCTGAAGATAAAATATTTTTTATATCTTCATGGATACAATGAACATTTTAAAGCCACATGTATCTGGTTTCCTCCATAATTACAAGCTGGTGGTTGGTTTTCTTTACCACCTGCAAGCACTTAAAATAACCATTCTAGCTCTTATAATTACATCTTCATTATTTCTGAGCAGATCCCTGTTTTCATCCTTATGCTACGATTGCATGATTAATGCATTCAGTGTCTGATACCTAATCCTTTTATTATCTCTTGTGTTTTTTGTTCCCTTCGGTGACTGAAACAGTACATGTTTATTCAAGTGCAGGAACAATGATCACTCCCTTTTCTAATGTGTACTTTTCCTGCAAATGGGCCAAATTGTCCTTTTCTGTAGAAGGGCCAAGCATATTTATGGAAGCCCCAGTCAAGTGTAAAATCAGAGTTATGGATTTGTGATCAAATGGTCACTGACATCGTTTCCGTCTTTTGTTTCCATAAGGAATGGCTTGGAGAGTTGAAGGAGGCACTTTTAATTTTGATAGCTGTTCTAGATCACCCTCCACAGACGAAGTACCTCTAGTCCAGGAAGGTCTGAGTGTCTTTTTTTCCCCACACACTCACCAGCCTAGTACATCATAACATTCTTTTGAATTTTGCTAGATCTTATTTGAAAAAAATGAAACTTCATTGTTTTAATTTGGGTCATTTGGCTCATTAATCATAGGGCGATTAAATCTCTTTGTAGATGTTAACAAATACTTATATTTCTTTTTCAACAGACTGTTTCCATTCTTTGACCAAAGAATTATTTCTATTTCTTCCCGTTTGTTGGTCATTTACTACTTAGTTGACTTACAAGAATTCTTTATATGTTAGGTGAATCAGTATTTTACTACATGTTTGAATGTTTTCCCTGTCTGATCTCTAGTTTTTGAATGTATGGGGTTCTTTCCATGTAAAAACTTTAAAATTTACAAGATGAATTATATAGTGTTTCGTGGCTTTGGGGTTTTAGGTAGTGCCTTCTCCATTCAGAAATGATTTGAAAAATTATTTCACACCTTTCTTCTAATGACTTTACTTGTAAGATTTACATATTTTTTAAGGATTTATTTCTTTATTTGAGAGAGAGTGTGTGAGGGTGCCAACATACGTGAGGGGTACACAAAGGGAGGGAGGGACAAGCAACTCCCTGTTGAGTGTGGAGCCCCTACATGGGGGTCAACCAACTGAGTCACCCAGGCACCCCTGTAAGATTTACATTTTTATCTACCTAAAATTTATTTGAGTGGAAAGAGTAAGTTAGGAGTCCCACTCTTTTCTTGTTGAGCTTCCATCCTTTTTCTGTATCTTTATCATACTCACAGTTGCCCTCTATATTTGGATCTGCTTCTGGACTCCCTGATATATTATGTTGATCTGACTCAGTGGCAAGCTGTGATAAAGATTCAGCTTTTATAATAGCATGTAATATCTCATAAAGCTGGTTTCCCTTTTATTCTCTTTTTCAAAATTTTCCTATCCTTGCACACTTACTTTTCCCATGTGATGTTAGAATTCCCGTCATCTCATTGGGATCCTCTAGAATGTCTTTTGAGATTGAATTTTATGTGTAAGTTAATTGCAGGATAATTGACATCTATACAAATAATGTTTCCCTGTCCAGTAAGAGAGGATCTTCCATTTATCATGTCTTCCCTTCCATATAAAATTCATATGACTGGGGCGCCTGGGTGGCTCAGTTGGTTAAGCGACTGCCTTCGGCTTGGGTCATGATCCCAGAGACCCGGGATCGAGCCCCACGTCGGGCTCCCTGCTCGGCAGGAAGCTGCTTCTCCCTCTCTCACTCCCCCTGCTTGTGTTCCCTCTCTGGCTGTGTTTCTCTCTGTCAAATAAATGAAAATCTTTAAAAAAATAAAAAATAAAATTCATATGACTATAACTTTAAAATACCTCCTGATTAATTTTCAAGTTGTTTCTCCTTTTTGGCAAAGTTATTAAAAACAAAAACCAAAAAACCCTCCCTATCATAAGGTAAGCTAATTTGGCACCTAATTACATTAGAAAACTCCTTCATAGGAACACCCAGATGAATATTTGATTAACTACAAATCAGACCAGGTGTGTGCATACAAAGGACCACCTTAAAATTTTTCCTAATACGTGTCTTACACGTCTTACACTTGTATATAGCTTAAGGTTTCCTGTGGACATATGAGGTTTAAGGATTCTTGTTTTGGTAAGTCCTATCAGGGTTAGGTGTTAAATAGTATCTAATGCCATTTCAGCATCTATGTCCATGACCCAGTTCTTTCTCTTCTATGATAAAGTAATGGTGTGAATTGTAGCAACAGATCTCCAAACAGTGAACCAAGCTTTCACTCCAAGCATGAACCACATTTAATCATGGAGAGGCATTCTCTCAAGGTATAACTGGAGATGTTTTACTAAAACCTTTAGTGATTTGGTTTTTGTTTGTTCATTTTTTATGTTAATGATTCTTGGGTGAGATAGGTTTCTAGCATCCTTTTACTTTCTTCGTGAGGGTGAAGATTTGGGTTTTAAACTTACACCAGCTTCATAAAAAGGGGCCCCACAGCAAGAAATGTGGGTGGAGAGGAAACCGGGACCTCAGTTCTACAACCACAAAGGCTGAGTTCTGCCAACAAGTATGAGCTTGGAAACAAACGTTTCTGTCGAGCCTCCAGACGAGAAC
Organism: Spilogale gracilis; assembly: GCA_004023965.1. Taxonomy (NCBI): domain Eukaryota; kingdom Metazoa; phylum Chordata; class Mammalia; order Carnivora; family Mephitidae; genus Spilogale; species Spilogale gracilis. Next base: position 947 of record PITA01000408.1, on the reverse strand, counting down.
TCAGCCCTCCTGACACCATGACTCCCGGTTACATCGTGCTCACGGGTCACACCATACTGGATGTGTCCATTGCCCTCCAACTAGTGGAATAACAAACAGGTGTCATCCACCCTTTAATGAGCTTAGAATCACCTGGGGAAATCAACGAGCTTCAGTAGGTCAGAGATGGGACTTGAGCGTCTGTGTTTCTAACAAGCCCCCAGGTGATGCTGGGCTGATGCTGCGGGTCCACAGGCCTCCCTGTGAGTGGGGAGGATGTAAGTCACCTCGGAGCATCACCTGTGCCTTGCAAACTTAAGTCTTACCCGTGGGGCGCCTGGGTGGCGCAGTCGGTTGAGTGTCCGAATCTTGGTTTCATCTGAGCTCGTGGTCTCAGGGTTGTGGCATCGAGCCCCCTGTGGGGCTGGATATCCGGGGCGTGTCTGCTTGGGACTCTCTCTCCCTCACCTTCTGCCCCTTCCCCTCCACAAATAAATACATCTTTAAAATATATAGAGAGACTTACCCTGTAAAACCAGTGGAGCTCACTGGTTTTGTGTTTTATTTTATATTGTTTTGTTTCTCAGTGGCATAGCTCTCTGGCAAGTCTCAATTTCTTTAATGATAACTGGTTTAATTAGATTTTCTTTGTCATCTATAATAATTTCAGCTATAGTGTATTTTCCCAGACATTTGTGCTTATGATCTAGGTTTTCAAATTCATTTCCATAGTTGAGCAAATAAGTTTTTATAATTAATTTTCATTCTCCAGAAAATTTCTCATTCACATATTTTATACCGGGTTTAGGTTTTCCCCCTTTTCTTATTGATTAGATTAGCTGACATTTCTTGTTTTGTTTTTCTTTTTTCTTTTTTTTTTTTTTTTTTTTTTTTTTTTTTTTTTTTTTTTTTTTTTTTTTTTTTTTTTTTTTTTTTTTTTTTTTTTTTTTTTTTTTTTTTTTTTTTTT
>PITA01000407.1:243150-283475 GCA_004023965.1 Spilogale gracilis | reverse complement strand
TCCTGAAGCCTGTCGGCCATGGCCCGAGTTGTGCTCACTGCAGAAAAGTCATCTTAAGCAGACACCTTGCACAGGAGGGCCTTGTTTTCTAGAAAGAAGTCTATGCTCCAGGGTGTTGGGGTTTACTAACATTCTTGGCCATATGGCAGGGGTTCGGAGCTAGGCAAGACCATATCCCTCTAGTGGACCCACCCCACACAGTCCTTTGGCAGCAGGACCATCCAGTTTAACATTCATATCCCATTGCTTGTCTTCTTTTGTTATCTCCAGGCTTTAGGAAATTCTTATTTAAGTATTCCCCCCGGTCTTAGCTATACTATGGAGTTGGCAGGACAGGATCCTGGCTCATGTTTGGTCAGAACATTAGGAGCAGCTCTGTCCCCAGATGAGCAGTGGTAGCCTTAGTAATTAACAAAAGATTTCCCTCAGGCAGCATTTTCCAAAGTGGGTTGCACATAATATGAGTTCTGTTTGGATATTGATAAAGCTTATGGGGGAAAAGATGCCATGGCCAACCAAGTTTGGAGAATGTTGGGTTAAACATCTTAAAGCAGTTGATTCTTAGCAAGACTCCTCAAGGCCTTTTTACTAATTTCCTGTGGGTGCCGTATCAAATTGCCACAAACCTGGTGGCTTGCCTCCTCTCACGGTTCCAGAGCTGGGAAGTCTGAAATCACTGGGCTGAAAACAAGGTGTCAGCAAGGTCTGTGTTCTCTCCGTGAGCTCCGGGGGAGAATAGCTTCCTTGCCTCTGGCAGCTTCTATGGTTGTCCACATTTCTTCACTTCTGTCCATCACCTCAAACTTCAAAAGCCGCATCTTCAAATCTCTCCCTGCTCCACCTTCATATCATCTCCTCTTGCACACGCACACATGCGTGTTTGTGTGTGAGAAACCTCCCTCTGCTTCTCTCTCGTGAGGGCACATGTGATTGCATTTAGAGCCCACCTAGTTAATCCAGAATTACCTCCTCTTGAGATCCTCAGCTGAATCACATCCTTTGCCAAATTAGGTACTATTCACAGGCTCCAAAGATTAGAAAGCAAATATATCTTTTCGTGGGGTCGCCCTTTAACCACGCCAGCCTCTAATACATTATGAAAACTGTCTCTGGAATGAGTAAGACTTGTGAAGTGTTTCTCAAACCTTGGTGACACAGCAACCCTCCTTTCAGGAAACTTCCCTAGGATTGGTGTTCTGAGAAATACAGTTTGGGGAATTTCACCAAGGGAAGATGAATCTTGGGGAAAAAAACAAAGTTGAACAGTCCAGCTGTCTTCTCCCTGTAGATCTGGGTTTTATATTACTAAGGAAGGTGGCACTTTCCTCGCCTCAGTAGATAATATTATTACACAGATAGAATATGAAAAAATATCAGCAATTTCACAGGGCCATTTAAGCCACACTCCACAGATAATGTATCTCTAGGGAATGGTTAAAATAGCATTGTATTCAGAGTTTTAAAATCTAGTTGGATTCCTGGCCCTCCTCCGTACAAGCTAAATGATGCTGGGGAAGTAATTAAACTTTTCTAAGCCTTGGTTTTGCATCATGTGAATACCAGGTGTCAGAGCGCTTTATTAGATGTAAAACTTAAACACAATCTAAGCAATTACTTTCATTCTGTGAAACCCAAAATTAAAAAAAAAAAAAATCCTGTCTTACAGGATGATGGTAGTGGTGGGGGTAGATTTCTGCTGGTCTTCTCCAGGGGTCAGGTTGTCCTTGCTCAGGGAGAGACCCCTAGCCACGTGACTCTCCTTCCTGAATTCACTGTGCTATCTCCAGGTGCTGGCATCCAGTCCGTGCTCAATACATGTTGGATGAATGAATTCTCCTTGACTAGATCACTTCTCCGCTCGTTTCCAATGCACAGAATCATGGGATTTGGGGGCTGGAAGGGCCTTTGAGATACCACCTGCAACGGTAGTTCCCAAATGCAGATCTGAGGACCAGCATGGGCTGGCTGCATGAGAATCAGCTAGGAGCTCATTAAATGCAGTTGCCATGGACCACCCTGGAGACTCTGACCTGGTAGGTCTGAGGCGGCACCTGGGAATCTGCATCTTTAGCAAGTTCTGAGGAGATGTGGCACAGCGGATAGACCTGTGATACACTGATCTAGCCTCTCCCACTATTTCTGTGCAGAACCACCCCTAAAGCACTGCACCAAATAATGTCTCTCTTTAAAAACTTCCATGGAATTTTTGCAACTTCCTTCACTTGTGATGTTCTTTGTACCAAGTGGTCATGTGAGACAGCCACAACTCAGTGGATCTTGGTTTATTAATTCTTTCATTCATTTATCTACCTATTCAAACAGACATTTCTTGTGCAGCTACTATGTGCCCGATGTTATGTTGATTTATTGCCCTGCCCACTCCTTCTCAGGAGAGTCCTTGTCATTGCAAATCCCATGAGGTAAAACCCCTCCTTTCTCCTTTTTGGCCTTGAATAAGTAGAGATGCAGAAAGACTTGCCTTTCTGCTTTAATGTTTGCTTTTCTCTCTTCCAGGGATTCTCTCTAAAATAAGAAGGAAGCTTTTCTTCTCTTAAGTGATGAGTCCTTGAATGCTTCAGGATCAGGGATCATATAGTTGGGGGGGCCTCAAAAGACCCAGTCCTCAAAAATATAAGTTTGCTTCATCCCCCTTTCCCCATTTACAAGTAAGTAAACTACACGAAAGTCAGAACATTAAGTGACTTTCCCAGCATCAGCATCAGGGAACGTAGGGCTTAGATCTCCTATCTCTCCCTTTTTCTTTCTCAGCATAATGTTTATTCAGTCTCTTTTATTGTGAGACCAATATTTTCCCATTTAAAAAATACTACCTTTCAAATATTCATCTGGCTGGTTTGAGGAATGGGCTCTTTTTTCTTTGGCCGGGCTCATAATTACTTATTGACATCTCCTGATATTCACTAGTGTACGCTTATAAATAAATATCACCTGCCCCCAAACTGATCCAGCCAACATCTATTAAATGGTGAATGAGTGAAATGTTGTTAGCTGTACTTTAGTCTCCTGAGCCGCAGTGGGGCCTTGAGGTGTTTTTTCAAAGTTCCTCTAGCCCTAGAGAGCAAAACTGTCCCATCCCGCCCAGCCCTACTTCTCCTGTCTCTACTGTGTCTCTCTGTTCCAAGGCGGCCCCGTTCATTTGTCACCAGCAGTCTCTAATGTCGATAGGGAGTCAGGTCTCCAGGCAGCTCCAAAAGCGGGCATGATGTGCTCGGGTAGGGGCGCAACAGGAGGGACCCTTCTGTCCTTCTTCCTGTACTTGCCTCAAACTTCACAGGGCCTGGGACGGGGCTGCCTTCCTGTGGCAAGTCACCTCCTCATGGAAGGGGAGGATAAGTCCAGGTGGGTCCCTGTTTCTCACCTGTATGCCAAAGGATCAGGCTAATCACAGAATTTAGATTCTTCATTTTAAACAAAGTCCTATTGTGCCTTTTCTAGTCCTTCTTTTTAAGGATTCTGAGATAGGGGTGCTGCCTTCCTTTGCTCACATCTATCCAGAAGTCAATGGAAGGAATGAGTAGGCACCAGAGAAAACAAGAGCAAGATGCTCTTGTTTGTTTATTTTTTGTTTGTCTTGGCATGCAGAGGAGACTTGATTTGCTGAGGCCGGTGGTCTTTTCTTTTTTCTTTCTTTCTTTTAAATACTCTGATATTCAATTAATATCATACCTATCACTTCATTTACTGGGGATATAATCATTCAAAATAGCCCCTTATGCTGTTAGCTGTGAAATACGAAATTCAGAGGATCTAAAGAAATGAACAGTTTGAAAGTCAACAAACCACTAATTCTGAAATGTATGAAATTGTTACCTTTTTTCTCTTCTCCCACTCTCTTTATGGAGTTGGTCCAGATCACTTTGAAGTTAATAAAATTCTTCCGTGTACAAACATGCAGTGTCTTCCCCTTCTCCCTTATCCCAGCCCACTGCCATCCCGACCACCTCCTTTATCCCCAGGGAGCCTCGACGGGCTCTATTTGCAGAACTGTGCATTCTGGAACAGCCTGGTAGCAGAGCCGGACCACTGATGTCTGTCCCCCTAAGTGTTCAAAGTGGCGTTTGCATATTTCCTGAGAAGGTGGGTGGGAAGCCCCCGTGTCAGCTGCCAGGGTCGCCCTTCTGGGATAACTGGAGTGGAAGGACATGGCTCATTGTGTCTCAGCTTCGGATTTATTGTGATGCTGGGAAGTGGGGGGTGGAAGGGGAAAGTGTAGGGCAAAAGGAAGACAGATGAATGGTTAATGGAGGCTGAAGTGGCAGATTGAAAGAGAACACAAACACAATGGGCAGACGGATGGATTTATAGATTGGACCCAGAGATGTAAATACGAAAGTTTATCTAAGCTGCTTAGAGCCTCTCCTTCCTATCTATCCACCTATTTATCTACCTGCCGTAAGCAGGGACTGATAGGGAAACAGACTGATTCCTGAGTAGGATGGATTAGCAGCAGGCACAGGAGCCTCCCGGCACCCCAGACTTGAGGAAAGGACAGGGCTTCGGGACCTGGGGAGGGATTACAGGTGTTTCCCTGGAGGGCTTCCTGCCCCTTCGGTGCCCCCGATACAAACATGACCAGCGCCCCGGAAGAGGGGGTGGCTCAGGCTCCTGAGCGCCCGCCTGCCCGCCCACCTGCCCGCTTCAGACCCCTCCTCTGGCCCTTTACAGGTGGTCATTCTCGGGCCCCAGAAAGTGGACAGCTGCCAGTCGGACGGACACGGAGGCCGAGGGAGCAGGGCTTGGTGCTAGCGTACATTTTTATCCCAAAGCCTTGCTTTAAATTCCAGTCAGGCTTCCAGCCTTGCAACAACAGGGGAAAGGAAGAGGAAGGGGAAAACAACACGTGAAGGAAAGCTAACTGTGCTCCCGCTGTTCTGGAAAGCTGTCAGCCCTCAGATCTGCTGAACTGACAGCCTGGTCTCCGGGGCCCTGGGAGCCCAGCCCCCAGAGAGGGATGGGCTGGCCTGGGGTGGGGCTCTGGGCGTGGCTGCAAGCTGCCGGCTACCTCCCCTCACAGCTCCCGGCTAATCGGTAAGCCTGGGAGAAGTACTGGGGGGTGATGCATGCTCGGTTCTGCCACCACCCAGACCATCCTGGGGAAGAAGGGGAGTGGGATGAAAAGGCAGCTGTGTGGGAGAGAAGTCATGCTGTCTCAGGCCCTCCAGGCTTTGTTGTCATAGGAGAGGTTCCTTGGGGCTAGGGATGGGGGCAAGGGGAGCAGATTTAAGAGAATACCAGAACTCACTTAAGGCCCACAGCTACAGGGGAACCTGTCTCTGCCCTGTGACATGGGGATGGAGTAGCAGTCAAGGTCTTGTTGGCCCTCCCCTCTTCTCTACAGGAGCTGGCTTCCCGCTTCCTTTCTCCTCCTCCCTTTGCTTCCACTGGGCCCATATCCCTATGAAATTCCTATGAATCTGAAGCTCACCTTTGCAGGGCAAATTCTTGTGTCAGGCCGGAAGGCATTGCTGGGCTCCATTCCAATCCCCACTACTTACTCTGTGACCCTGAGTCCCGTCCCCACTGCCTACTTTAACTATGCGACCTTGGTCCCATTCCCCACTGCTCGCTCACTGTGACCTTGATCCTAGTCCCCACTACCTACTTGGGTGATTTGGAGCAGATAAGCCTTATCTCTAAAAGGGAGATCATCTTTGATCTACTGATCAAACAAAATTGCGCATATGGAGACATTTCATAAACTATAGGAATCTCTACACATTATTCCTTCCTGATTTATCTTTGTTTCCTTGACAGCCCCTAACACAAACAAAGTCTTACACAGAGTAGGCACTGAGTAATAGTCAAATGAAAACTAAACAAATGGGTGAAAGGATGTAGCAGAGGACTGTTCCTCTAAATTTGAGCACAGAACAGCTGGGCGCCCTTGCAGAGCTCCAGAATCAGAAACTCTGGGATGGGCCCCAGGAATCTGTGCTTCAGCTGGCTGAGCAGGTAGTCAGTATTTCAAAACTGGGAAGTTTCTGTTTGAAGTAGGAAAGCAAAGGGCATATCACAAGGTTTTGTGATGATTTTTAAGGTCACAGACTATGTTGTTGTTGAAGCCCTAACACATAACAGTGCCTGATAAATAGCGATACCTCTCAGGACAATGTTTTATTTCTTGAATGTCGCAGTCAACATTTTGGCAGAAAACAGGCCACTAGGGTTTTGCCAATGAATAAAGCATGACCCCCCTACCCTCAAAAAAAGAAAAAAAAATCACATGCAAGATTGTAACACATTGCTAAAGCCCAACCGCAGGGACCATAGGGATGTTACATGAAGGGAACCTGAGACACCAAATTTTAGGAGGTGCTATTCTCAAGTTTGGGGAAGCACCTGCTTAAATTTTGTCCTAAAGGGACCCTGCTTTTCTTACCCTAGTCCTGGCCCTTGGGTGAGGGGAATGGGTGGAAAAGGTTTCTGGAAGGAGACATCAAGTATGAAAAGACCAACAGGAGGGAGTTTTCCAGGGTCTCTTTGGGAGAAGTGCATTCCAAGCAGAGGGAAGAGCTTTCAATTTTCTAGTAGCTATATTAAGAAAAGAAAAGGAAAAGAAAAACTGATTAGGATAATATATTTTATTTGACTTATAGCCAAATATAAGCATCATGATCATTTCAACATGTAATCAATATTAAGCAACATTAAGAAGCTATTTTATATTCTTTATTTTGTACTAACTCTTAAAATTTTGGTGCATAATTTGCACTTACAGTATGATTCGACTCGGTCTAAGGACATTTTAAGAGCTCAGTAGCCACGTGTGGCTGATGGTTGTAATATTGAACAACACGTGTCTAGAGAAAGGAATCTAGATGCTTAAAGACAGAGGCTAGTTTTTACAAGGTCAGGGAAAGATGATACCTACCTTTCTTTCTTTCTATTTCTCTTTCTTTCGTCTTTCTTTCTTTCGTCTTTCTTTCTTTCGTCTTTCTTTCTTTCTTTCTTTCTTTCTTTCTTTCTTTCTTTCTTTCTTTCTTTCTTTCTTTCTTATTTCTTTCTAAGATAATGCATTTCCAATGCAGGGTGTGTTGGCAATGAGAACAGAAAAAGAAGGTGATAGAATGTCAGGGGACTTAGCTTCTCCTAACATCCTGGTGAAGTTGAAATACAGTATTTACCTTCCTGGGTGATGTAAAGATTCTCTGAGATCATACACGGGAAGCACCAGTTCAGGCCAAGGGGAATGTATGTTCAGCAGGTATTCTCCCCACTACCCAAGCTGTTCATTCTCCCCAGGAACAAGGATTTGCATCCCACTTGCATAAGGTGGTGTTCAAAGCGCTGGGATGGCATAGTACCAGGGATGGACTGCAGACACCCAACGAAATCACTGCTCAGTGTCCCCAGTGCACCTTCCCAGGTGTCTCTCCTGATATCACCCAGGTGAAGGGAAACTAGTAGCTGACTGTCATGGCAAGGCTGGAAGGAGGGGTATAGTAAAGCCAGTCCAGGGGAGGCAGAAAAGCAGAATTGCCGACATTCTGGGCAGCAGCCACTCTGACTATCAGCAGCCAGCAGTTGGCCGCAGCTCCAGATGATTGAGAACTGAATGGCTTAATTGGAGGAATGCGAACATTGTGGAGTGCCAGGCTGGCTTGGTTAAGTGCAAAAATGTTTCCCCAGAGCCCACATTTCTTGTCTTAGGTTGATGTGCCCATGCTGTTGTGGGGAATGCCCCTAGACAAACCCCTGTGCAGAGATCAACAGCTTCCATGTTCTTTGGAAAACAAAGAAAGTACATTTCTGAGTAGATGCAGAATGCAGCCCTCTAGACAGGGTAGCTCACACTGTAAGAGAGAAGCTGGGGTAGGGTGGAGAAAAGAGAGGTCATTCTGTCATTCTCTACCTAATGAGAACTCCATGCAGAGCGCCCAAAGAATAGCAGGAATTTCTGACTTGTATTTCTTTCAAATGAAGATTTGTTTATTTTCAAAGTGATTATTTTGGTTAGCTGAAGTCACTGGGTAGGTGCTGAGAATCTTAAAAAAAAAAAAAAGTAATCAAGTCATTAGTGCCTGGAGATGCTGACCAGCACAGCTCAGGTTCCCGTGGCTTTCCTCTGACTCTCATGAGTTTACTACCCCTGTATTAGTCAGAGTAAGCCCACAGCTGTAACAAACACCCCCGCCCCGTTCCACTGGGACAGCAACAAATGATTATTTGCTCAACAGTCTGATTTGGAGGGACGGCTCCTCTGGACAGCTTTCTTCCAAGCAGACATCTGAGGACATTCATACTTTACACTTTAATCCTCCTACGTTCACCGCTCAAACCCTCTCCTGTCTTCTCCCAGGAGAGAAAAGAATGGGGAGAATCATATGTGGGACCATCCACAGCCAGGTCTGGGGGCAGGAAGTAGGGTGCCTACTTCGTTTGTCTGGAGTTCAGGCTGCTTCAGGAGGCTGGCCAGTGCAGACAATGTGTCGAGGGGAAATAGGGGAAAGGCTTGTTGAGCATCGAGGCAATCCTTGCCACTGTGTGTGTGTCTGTCTCTTTCCTGTCTAAGGTGACTGTTTGGGTCTCTGACTTGACCCTGGAGGCTTGGGAGTCAGGAGATTGCAGGAGAGCAGCAACGTTAATTAGAGCATGATGCCCTGGAGTTTCAAGGTGATTATTCATCAGGACAATGTCATGGCTAAGAAGTTGTAATGCCAAACTAAATTTTTCTCCCCTGTATTCTGGACCTGTTTTCTCAGTTTGTGAGCCAAAGAAAAGAAAGTTTCTGCAGCCAGAGTGCCACTAGAGCAGAGGACTAGACTGGGCTTCCGGTTGCTAACTGGCACCTGCTTCTCACCCACGGCCCCCACTTGCCAGCCAAGCTTAGTGGGCCATGGGTGGTGGTACTCTAGCATTAGAGTGTTTTCTTTGTGCTTTTAAAAGCAACCCTGAATCCAGAAGGAGCAACATTGTCTGCAAAGGTGTGGAAATTTCAGTCTAGTAAGACACGGGGAAAGACAGGCAGTGGTCGTAGGGGGTGATCATAGAGATGGTTATTATGACGGACATTGTGGCTTGCAACAGCACCCCCTCTTCAGGACTGATACACAAATGTTCTAGCTTCTTGGAGTATCCATGGCTGCCTGCTCACAGTTCATAGCAATGCCTGTCTGTAGGATGTGCCTTGCCCAAAGTCAGAGCTTACCCCTTGCACCACTCCCAGGTAGCCTATGGCCAGTGACTGCCCGCTTGGAGATTTAAAAGCCTAACCCTGCTGACTCAGTTTGGGACAATTCTGAAGGGCCATTCGGGCTCCAGAACTCCCCATAGGATATACTTAGGTCTCGGTTACAACCTCATTACAAGTCAGCTTCTCCTCCTGTCCAAATTTGCCTTCTTCGCTGTCCACATATGTCTACCTCTAGAACTCACCCCAGTGAACCTTCTGCATGCCAATTCTCACCCCAGCATTAGCTGATACCAAAATGGGTTTTAGGAAGTTGACTTTCAGAATGGGACTTTGGATAGGGTCAGTCATTGGCTCTCTGGCAGTGCAAATCCCTTCACTGGTCCTCAGTAGAGGAGAACTAGCCCCTGAGATATTGGAGCAGTGCAGATGCTGAAAGCAAGGACATTTCTATGCAACTGTTAAAACGTTCATCAGTGATAGACTGATATGGGATATCCATAAAAGGGGGGGATGCATGGCCTGTTGCAGTATTTCTTGTGATTGAGAGGGATAAGGGAGATGATAATTATAAGGACCATGGAACTGGGTGACTGGCTGAGCACCATTGATTTTTGAAAAGTAAATAATGACAGGCTCAGATGATTAATCACCATTTCAGTGCGAAATATGAAATCTAGAGGGCCTTCTTAGCAGCATTTAGGGAAACCACAATCTCCCGTGCAGCTGGAGTTTCAGGAGAATAGAAAAGTAGGCTCAGGACTTAAACATTAAAGTAGTAGAGCTTCAGATAGGATTGAATTCACAGACTCGGTAAGTATCCTATAACACGTACAGGTCCCTAATGGAGAAAGAGTAGAGTGCTAAGAGACTTGGAATATGGCAATTTAAGTAAATACAGCTAAGTACTTTGACTTGTTGGGCCTTCAGAAGTCCCTTCCACCCCTCTGCCTGTTAGATCATCACCTTCCCCTTCCTTGAAGACGATGCAGAGATCTCAAATAAGGAATTCACTTTACAAGACAATGTTTGCCTGCTTTGGCATCTATCCCCTACCCTGCCCCCAGTAAGGAAGATCAAATTCCAGTACCATGAGACTAGAGATGAGACTGAGCCTTCTATAGAAGGAAAGAGAGTATACACCAAAGTTGCTGCAAGGCATGGCTAACATGTCTCTGTAGTAGCTGATAGCTTATGCATAGGGCTGAACCCTGGAGAACTTGATCAAGAGGAGCAGAACATAAGGTTGGATCATCAAGAGTTTATCAGTATGGAACATCTCCTTTTTGTATGAATTAATGCCTTTTCAAGGGCCCTGGAGATCATTGTTGCTGGAAGGGCTGTTATGATCTGGAAAAAGCAAAGGCCCACACTGTATGAAGTAGAAACGTCAGAACTGCCAAGGTGGATGGTGAAGGAAGCGATCAAACAGCTCAAAGAAGTTGGAATGCGAGAGTACATATACAATATCAGGCCAGAACCCCACCAGTTGAGTATGTTCTATGGGAAGGCCTAAAGGACATTCCAGGTGTCAAACCAATAAGGAATACCTGGTGAACATGGGATCAGCTCAGTGATGATTGTTCTCTACAGCGTAAGGCTGATGATAGGACAGGCTAATACAGAACTGGTTAGTAGCCTGATTAGACCCTCAAATAATAAAGGTCCAGCAAACAGGGTAATTGCAATTATTGGAATGAAGCAAGGTGATCATAGCTATCACAATATGTGACAAAATTCAGGTTGTATTTGGGTTTAGCTAGAGAGAGAATCCAACCTTCAAAGGGCAATGGGGATATTAATAGAACTTGTATTTCCAGATGCATATTAGATGAGCAAAGAGGATATTTCTTAGTTTACACAGGTAAAAGATATCAAGGATGGATGGTAAGAAGGCTGAGGGAAACCTCTCAAATTAAAATCCATGTTACTTTGTCAAGTTTTCAAACTTGAGTCAGTCCTCAGACCCAGAACACTGGAGGCAGAAAGAGATGCTGGATCCCTATGAAAAGAATCCTGCAATTCCATAGCAATTGTATTTAGCTGAAAATTTTCCAGTCCTTTTCCCAGTGGACTATAGCCATTTACTCAAGTGACAGTCCATTTTGGAAAAGGGAATATCCAAACTCTACAATGATTATTGGACCGAGTCAGAATTGATACTGATATCCAATATGGGACTAAATATGTCATAATACTCCTCCTGTTAATGTTTAATCTTGAAGACCAACTTGGGGATATATTGCCAGTGGGACTGTAATGAGGCCAGGAAGTTAATGGAATCCTGGAATCCTAGGTCTGGCTCACAGTGGACCCACTGATTCCACAGACCCACCTGATGATCATTTACTGGTATCACTGGAATAGATGTATTTGGAATTTGGCAGGAACCCTACAGTTGGTACTGGCTCCTTAATCTGTGCTGTAGGAATTTTAGTAGGGCAAGCCAAATGTAAGCCTCTGCAGCTATGCGTCCACCCCAAGCCACCCTAGCAAATAAAAAGATAACATTGAAACCTGGTGAGAATAGTAGGCATTCGTGCTACCTTCAGAGATATAAAAATGGAATGAATCATGAATGAATGATTCAGTATTGTAAATTTAATCAAGTGGTGTCCCCAGTTGTAGCGGCAGAGCCAGATGTGATTTTACTAAAGTGGATGAAGATAGCCTCCAATGCATATTAAATGGCCACTGATCTGGTGAGTGCATTCTTTTCCATCCCTATAAGAAAAGAGGATACAAAACAGTTCATATTCATGTGAGATGGACAAGCATATATAATTATGTTCTTAGGTTATGTTAATGATTTGGCCCTGTGTTGTAATATGGCTAAAAAGGAGGTGGAATGTCTGACATTCCACTGAATGTCACATCAGTCCATTATATTGGCAATGCCATGTTAATAAGACCAGATGAACAAGAAGTGGCTAGTATGTTAGAAGCCTTGGCAAAATACATATGCTAAGCCCACATTAGTAAACTTTTTAAGGATCTAGAGTTCTAGAGAATGGCAGAATATCCCTTCCAAATAAAACAGAATTATATTTTATACCTCCCACAACTAAGAAAGTAGTATAAATCTTAGTAGTGTCTTCAGGTTCTGGAGGCAGTATATTCTGTGCCTGAGAATACTCTCTCACCCATTTTCTGGGTAACATTAAAAGCTATGAACTTTTGAGTAGTATCAAGAGAAGGAAAGAAGGACCAGGTTGTGAGAAAGTGGTTTGACACTTGAGCCATATGACCCAGGAGATCCTATGGTACTAGATGGCATCTGTGGTGAGAGAAAATAGTGTGCAGAGTTGATGGAAAATCCCCATGGATAAACTATAATGTCAGTTTCTGGGGCTCTAGAGAAAGTTCCCCGAAAACAGGGGATGATCACCATCAAAAAAAGCAGTTACCAATGTGCTCTTTGCCCCTGAAAAATACAGAACTTCTGACCATGAGATAAAAGGGACCTCTCCATCATAAACTGGGTTTAGTCACAAGGTGGGGCCAGTTCTGTGGCAATGCATTCTAAAATGGATATGGTACATCCAAGGTTGGGAACAAGAGCTAGAGAGCACAAGTAAGTTAAGCAGGTAGCCCAGAGCCTTGCGCCATCAATCAGTTTACACTAGGGTTTCTCCCGTAGCTCATATCTGTGGCTTAATGGAAGGGCCTTTGTGATGAGATAGCAAAGAAGTAGAAAGTCCAAACTTTATTTATAGGGTAGCTGTGATGGATGGCAATGAGGGGAAATTATCCCAGTGGGCAGAGCTTTGATGTTAAGTGCAATTAGTCTTCAATTTTGTGTAGAAGGAGAACTGACCTGAGGTAAAAATATAGTGAATGGTCAAGGGCTTGGAAGGAGAAAGATTGGAACATCAGAGATACAGAGGTCTATGAAAACAACAAGTACGTGGATCTATGGAAGTGTACAGAAAACATGAAGTTAATAACCAGCAGAGATCATCTACTCTGGGAGAGGGACTAAACAAGTAGACAGAATGACTTGATCACCTGCTAAAAACCAGTCTCTGTCATTGGCAATCCTAGTGATGGCACAATGGTCACATGACCTAAATAGCTGTAGGTGCAAGTACCGAGGCTATGCCTGGGTTGCCTTTCATTAAAGCTGATTCAATAACTGCTACTGTTGAATAGAGGCAGCCAATGATTTGGGGAATGGGCTAAAAACTTTGAACAAATACTGTGGATTATTGATTATTCTTACCTTTTCATCGTGTTAGCTTTTGAATGCCTTTGTATGCCCACAGATAGTGCTGAGAGTGGTATATTTTTCTGTAGGCAAATCTATCTCTGCAATAAATTTCTCAGATGCTTCCAGTAAGAGCATAAAGAAGTATACCTGCTCCCACAGGAGGCAGCAAGAGTAAGAATGCATTGGTTGAAGAAGGTCATTAAGCATAAAATGTATAGTAAAACTACATTGGAATATGATATGCTCTTGTATATAGAATATTCTAAGGAAGCCACACAGACACACAACTATTAGAACTAAATAAACAAGTTCAGCAAGGTGGCAGGATACAAGATCAATATATGAAAATCAATTGTAGTTTTATACACAATGAACAACCCAAAAATGAAATTAAGAAGATAATACCATTTATAATGGGATCAAAAGGAATAAAATACTTAGGAATAAGTTTAGAAAAAGAAGTGTGAGACTATTCAGACCAAAACGCACAAAATATCATCAAAAGCCATTAAAAATTTAAATAGAAAGTTATTCCATGTTTATGGATCAGAATACTTAATATTGTTAAGATGACAGTACTTCCCAAGTTGATCCACATATTTAACACAATTCCTATCAAATCCCAGCTACCTTTTTTTTTTTTTACAGAAAATGACAAGCTGATGGGGCGCCTGGGTGGCTCAGTTGGTTGAGCGACTGCCTTCGGCTCAGGTCATGATCCTGGAGACCCGGGATCGAGTCCCACATCAGGCTTCCTGCTCGGCGGGAAGCCTGCTTCTCCCTCTCTCACTCCCCCTGCTTGTGTTCCCTCTCCGGCTGTGTTTCTCTCTGTCAAATAAATAAAATATAAAAAAAAAGAAAGAAAAAAAAAAGAAAATGACAAGCTGAACCTCAAAGCTCATATAGAAATGAGAGAGATTGAGAATATTTTTAGTTTTTTAAGGAATCTCCACACTGTTTTCCAAAGTGGCTATACAACTTACATTCCCACCAGCAGTGTAAGAGGGTTCCCCTTTCTCCACATCCTCTCCAACACTTGTTTCCTGTCCTGTTGATTTTGGCCATTCTAATTCTAACTGGTGTAAGGTGGTATCTCAGTGTGGTTTTGATTTGAATATCCCTGATGGCTAATGACGATGAACATTTTTTCATGTGTCTGTGAGTCATTTGTATGTCTTCTCTGGAGAAGTGTCTGTTCATGTCTTCTGCCCATTTTTTGATGTGATTATCATTTTTTTTTTTTGGTGTTGAGTTTGAGGAGTTCTTTACAGATCTTAGATATCAGCCCTTTGTGATGTCATTTGCGAATATCTTCTCCCATTCTGTGGGTTGCCTCTTTGTTTTGTTGATTGTTTCCTTTGCTGTGCAGAAGCTTTTTATTTTGGTGAAGTCCCAAAAGTTCATTTTTGCTTTTGTTTCCTTTGCCTTTGGAGACATGTCTTGAAAGAAGTTGCTGTGGCCAGTGTTGAAGAGGTTACTGCCTATGTTCTCCTTTAGGATTTTGATAGAGTCCTACCTCACATTGAGGTCTTTCATCCATTTCGAGTTTAGCTTTGTGTATTGTGTTAAGGGAATGATTGGGTTTCATTCTTCTATACATAGCTGTCCAGTGACCCTGCAATTGCACTACTGGGTATTTACCCCAAAGATACAGATATAGTGAAAAGAAGGGCCAGTACCCCAGTGTTTATAGTAGGAATGGCAACAGTTGCCAAACTGTGGAAAGAGCCAAGATGCCCTTCAATAGATGAAAGGATAAAGAAGATATGGTCCATATAGACAATGGAATATTATGCTCTCACAGAAGGGATGAATACCCAACTTTTGTATCAACATGGATGGGACTGGAGGAGATTATGCTCAGTGAAATAAGCCAAACAGCGAAAGTCAATTTGTCATATGCTTTCACTTACTTGTGAAGCATAATGACATGGAGGATATTAGGAGAAGGAAAGGAAAAGTGAATCAGGGGTAAATCGGAGGGGGAAATGAAGCATGAGAGACTGTGGACTCTGAGAAACAAACTGAGGGTTTTGGAGGGGAGGAGGATGGGGGATGGGTGAGCCTGGTGGTGGGTATTAAGGAGGACACAGATTACATGGAGCATTAGGTATGAGGCACAAACAATGAATCCTGGAACACCAAAAAAATAAAATAAAATTTAAATTTTAAAAAGGTAACAAAAACAGAAGAAGGAGACTGAGAATAGCCATAATATCCTGACAAAAAAAAACAAAGTTGGAGGATAGACATTTCTTAATTTCAAAATTTACTACTAAACCACAATAATAAATACATTGTGGTACTTACATGAAGTTAAACATATAGATCATGAATAGCATTAAGAGTTCAGATTACGCCATATATTTATGGTCAACCAATTTTTGGCACATGTGCCATTACAATACCATGGGGGAAGAAAAGTCAATAAATGGTGCCAGGATGAATGGGTATCCTTTTTCGAAAGAATGAAGTTGGACCCCTCTCTTACACCATATACACAGATTTACTCAAAATGGATCAGACACCTAAATGTAAGAGCTAAACTATTAAGATTCTTAGAAGAAAACAAAGGCATAAATGTATGTGAACCTTAGATTAGGAGTTTTAGCTAGGACATCCAAAGCATAAGCAACAAAACAATAGATAAATTGGACTTCCATCAAAATTTTAAACCTTTGTACTTCAAAGGATACTATCAAGAAAATGAAAAGAAAATCCACATAATGGCAGAAAATATTGGTATTTGCAAACTATATAATGTTCATGTGTTATATACATATTGTATGATTACCTTTGTACAGAATTTTTCAGATAGGCAAATCTGTAGAGATGGAAATTCAATGAGCAGTTGCCAGGGGCTGAGGGTTAGGGAGGAGTGGAGAGTGACTAGCTAATAGGTACAGGATTCTTTCTTGGGTGATGTAAATGTTCTGGAATTAGATAGTGGTGATCGATGCACAACTTTTTAAATAGAAAGTACTGAATTGCGCCCTTTAAGGGGTGAATCTCACGGTATATGAATTATATCTCAATAGAGCTATTATTTTGAAAAGAAGAAAAGAACTAGGGGCATCGGACCATGAGGCTGGATGTGGAACATGAACTGGCTGATCATCCTGTCTATGAATATGTGCCTAGACACACTGCCCCCACTTCTTAGAACATTTTCCCTACCTTTATTTCTGCCAGTCCACATCTTGTACTTCTAACATAACTGGAATATAAACTCTGCTTTCCCCATGTCAGTATCTAAAAACCTTATGGCCATACTACACCCTGGTTCCCCATCAAATAATTCAAGTAGGAATTGACTGCAATCCATACTTGCTAAAAGTGCACTTGTGATATGCTATTTGAAAAAGACAGTCTAATGGGTCTGTTAACTAGCCATTCTCTTAGATACTCCCAAGCTCTCTCACTGTAATGAGTTATATCATTAGAATCGAGGTACCTGGGCCATGTGACTGAGCCAGGCCCAGGCATGCTGGTGGTGAGTGATGCTATAATATTATATTCTCTGCCTTTATAGAGGGTTTATATAAGAAATATCCATTTAAATGGCTTATCTATGTCTGCCACAAAACTGTAATTGAAGACTGTTCCATTATATTACCCAATGACCCATATGCAAGGGCCAAGATGATAAATTCCTTTGTTTCCAGGAAAGAGTTTTCTTCTGCAGGTGAGTAATCTGGATGTTTCTTTTTCCTTTCCTTTCCTTTCCTTTTCCTTAAACATAGAAACTAATGCAATAGACATGCCCACACTTAGTGAGGCTGCTCCTGCCCTTTATTATGCTTGCCCTTCCTGGACCATCACAACATTCTAAGATGTATACGCTATCATTGCCCCTCTTTTACAGATGTGCAAACTGATGCTAAAAGAGATTAAATGAAAAATCCCACCCCTCACCCCTGGGAAGGGGCAGAGATGGAATTTGAACCAAGGCAGCCTGACTCCAGGAAGCAGGTTAAGGCCACCTACTGATTTCACTTAGCTGTATGGCTTCTTCACAAGGTTTATTTCCTAAGTCATCTGAAAAATGTTTGAATTAAGAGAGTGTACATACTAAATACATGTTTGCTTTATTTCCCACATCTCCTAGCTGAAAATGCTCAATAAATAATACTGATTGATTGATTTCTCCAAATGCTGAGATCCTTGGAAGAATGACCCCACATAAATTCTGGTGGCTGCGTTTATTAACGACACAAGGGTAGTGATTGCACAGGCTGGAGGAGAGGAGGACAGGACTAAAAACAGAAATAATTCATATTCTTTCTTAGATGAAATGCCTGGAAGTTTCATGGTGCCTTAGCAGTCTAAATTCTGGGCCTCTGGGTGCTTGCACACTGCGGGTGGGGATTTAATTATCTTATTTGATGTATGTTTCCACAGAGTGACAGGTACTCCCTGTCCCACTTCTGAACAGATTTACTCCATCTGATAGGCTTGGGGGAAAGACCTTTCCTCAGTCAGCATGATTCAGCTGGTCTGTAGGGCTGCTTATCTGTGAACACATTCATAAGCAAGCTAGCTCTCAGCTTGCAGAATTTTGATTTAGTTTATTTCCTCTCTCCTTCCTTTTCTTACCTTATTAGTATCTATAGGTCTGATACCTGGCGCCTATGTGATTGAGAAATTAGCACCAAGATTTTCGTAAGTGAAGACCTCACCTCCTAGCCAGACATTACTGACCTTTTTGGTTTCTTAGTCCCTATAGTTTCTGGCAGGCTCTCATTTCAGAGTCCTGAGTGCTGCAGGAAAATGACAGGCATACTCTCTAACAACTTGCTCTTCCAAGTGCGGTCTCGGGACCAGCTTCAGCAGCCTCACCTGGGAGCTAGTTGGGGGTGCAGGATCTAGGCCTTTCTCAGGCCGGCTGAATCAGACTCTGCGGGTGAGTCAAATGCACAGTAAGGCTGGTGAAGGCCTGCAAGGAGGAGGTGCAGCTGCTCTACCGAACAGACCTCCCGTGGCCGGCCCTTGAGTGCCGATGTGGTGCTCAGGAGTCACAAGTAAGGACACCGGCCAGATGTGTGTCTTCACAGGCGCTCTGTGGCTGCCATTCCTCCTTTCTGCTCTCTGGAAAGGGGCAGCTCACGTTGTTTGTTAGGTTTTTCCCTCCACTGACATGTAAAACATCTAGAGACCCAGGGTATTGCTTCCTTAGTTATTAGAAGTTTCACAACAAATGTGACTAGTGCCTCCCAGGGAGTAATTTTCTCCCTTTCTCAAACCACCAGTGCACCAGTGCTTCGTACATCTCTACTGGAGAATGCACCACTCTGACTGGTTTATGCATCCCTACCCCCCCCTTATGATACTGTACAGTTCTTCATGGCCCAGAAACACAGAGTCTTGATTATTCTGCACCTACCCTAGGGCCTAGCACTTACCAAAAGAAGGGACGGAGGAACAGTGGGAGAGAAGGTATGAAGAAAGGAAGAAGGGCAGGGAGGGAGGAAGGGGAGGAGGAGGGAAAGAGGAAAGAAATGGGATTGCATTTTTGGAATTGAAAGCATGTGTGTATTCTGGAATTTGGGAAGGATTGGGCAAAGTATGCAGAGAGGTAAGTGTTCAGAAAGAGAAAGGAAAGAAGATCTTAGGGAAATCTTAAGGGATGAAGCATATGGGTCACAGATAAGGGGATAAATCAAGAAGTGAGATCACTTAAATACAAGTGCGGAGCCAACATGCAAATTCAGATCAAATTCTGACTTCCTAGCCTCTGCTGTCTCCTGTGCCACGCTGCCTTTAAAGGCATAAAGAGATAGCAGTAGAAGGACCCCTAATACCTGTGAGAAATCCAATTCTCTTGTCCACAGGGGAGCACACTGGGGCCCAGAGAAGTGCATTGACTTGCTCACAGTTACAGAGCTGGCTGGTGGCAGATGCAGAATAAGAAACCAATAAAACGGGGTGTGTCTACATAACCTGAATTTGTCCACCTGTCCCTTCCAGACCAGGGGCAAGTTCTCTGTGCCAGTGGCTCCTTTCGTCGGCGTTCTCGCTCTCCTGCTGGACAGAAGGACAGAAGCAAGCACTCTTAGTGCGCCGCAGAGTGTCTGCTCATTACTATTCTCTGCTAGGGCCCTAGCCCCAGGTCATGTATGTGCCCTAGAGACCGCACAGCCTACATCCTTTGCCTGTTGTTAGCACTCAGACGTCTCTAGCCCTCACAACAAAGATGTTTTGCAGATTTGTAATGGTATTCCAACTGCTGGTAGAGAAAACAGCAAGCAGTTGGAGGCAGGATGTTGTAATTAAAAATCATTGAGCTGATAGAGTTATCAGGAAACCAGCAAATTGATCCCCCTATCTCCAGCCTAGATGAAAACATGTCTACTCTGTGGGTGAAGCTTCTCAGGGGAGACTCCAGCCTTTGCCTTTCAATTGTTACAGCAGCTGATTACTTTTGCTAGATCCATTCCCAGGAAAAGATGGGAGGATACTCCTACATCGTAGAAGTGCTCTTCTCCTTCCCTGAAACGTCTCTTCCCTTCCCCAGCTTCACACTCCTGAGCCCTGAAACTGGGTCCCCGTCATCTCTCAGGACCCTGCTGTCATTCTCTGGCAGAGAGAGGCAGGGAAGAAAGACTGCTCTTCTTCCTCTGCTGATAGATAAAACCTCAGGCGAGTTCTCTGCCCTCTTCTCCCTTATGTCAGAAACAGGTAGACTAGATGGCTTCTAAAAGCCTTCCAGCTCCAAAAATCTAATCCTCGATTTTTCCAGTGGGTGAACTTCTAAGACTTATTTCTTCCTAAGGGCATTTTAATTTTCATACAAAATATAATGGCAAAAAAAGATCTTTCCTATATGCAAGAGAACAGACTCACACAATGAAATCACAGGCTTTGGAGGTGGTATTTTGGGGAAGGACATTATGGAAGAAATACAATCCATCCACTCATAAGGCAGCGCTGCCCATCACAATGACTATTTTCATATTTGTGAAAAGAAGGCAAGAATTGGATTTGGACTATTTGTGATTCCCTGTATTTGAAGAGATATTTATTTATTTATTTATTTATTTATTTATTTATGCCTGTGGAGGCATGAATATGCTTGCAGAGCATAGCATTCTATTATTAGCAGGGGGCATTAAATGTGTTACTTAGTATTAGAGGTCTTGAGCATTGGGGCAGATTAGCATTTGATGTATTAGTTCTTGAGGGTTACAATTAATTAAGGCTTGGAGTCCTGATTGTTAGATGCAATAACTGAATTGTGGCTTGGCTCTTAGTTTTACCTTGAGTCCACCAACACTGACAGCCCAGTACTAATTAATTAATGACAATTCTTAATTTTCAACTGTGTATAAGAATAGGTTGTTCACATCGTCTGATTTATTATAGACTTTCAAGGTGACAGTTTTGCCTAGGGACAGCCTTTTCACATTGTGGCATTTCTTAACCTAGCTTTCTGAGAAACTCTATGTTGAATCCATGGTTTCAAGCCTTTAAAAAACTCTTAAGGAATCTTGCCTGTCCATCCTTTACCCCCTCCCTTCTCTCACCTGATTTTCAGAAGCAAAATCTTGGGTCTATTGCACTGACCCAAACCCAGCACACGAGACACCCCATCACTGTCTCAAAACAGAAGAGGCAGCACCCATCACAGATAACAGATGAGGTCAAATATAAATATTTATTCTAGGTGATTAATTATGTCTTTCAGGCCTTCTATCAATATGGTACTTGCATTTGGGCTCACAAGGGCACTCCTAAATATTTACCACTATGTAATAGTGCTTTTAAATGGATTTGATATGCTCAGCTTTGTGGTTTAAGCCCTTGCACAGGCAAGAAGTGGAAATCTTTGTAACTGGGTGCATGTATTTCTAAAGCTTTGATACATCACACCATCATCTTTGCAGTGCCTTCCTAAGACAAAGAGTCTGAGATAAGAAGACACAACACCCTCCTTAAGAAGCACAACTCTGCTGGCATGCTTTTCCCGCAGTCTGCAGTCTGGTCTGAGTCAGAGACTTTGACGACTGAGGCTTCCCAGTCCTCCACTGTGGCACTGGCCCAGGTAAGACGTGAGCCCTCTCTTCCCGACTCTGGTCCCACCGGGGCGATTACCTTTACACCAATGAAGGTGTACATGCTGGCTTGGTGCACAGCACTTCTGCAATTGCTTTCCTGCTCCCTGTGACTACTGCTGTGCACGGGTGCCTTTAATTCATGGGGAACGGCCCGTGCCCACCCAAACCTAAAGCATGTAGACATGCAGAGCCTGTGCTAAATTCAGACTCTGATATCTGTCTTACCTCTCTCAAACCCCATCACTGGGGAGTATCAGTGCCCTCCTACCCCTTCTCCACAACAGCATGCTCCTCCGGCACACCAATTCCATCTTCCATAGATGAGCAGTGTGGTATAAATTCCCCAAAGCCATCAGTGTCTGAATAAAAATAGACTGCCAACACCTGTGTCCACCCCTAGATTCTCCTGTCACTCTGGTCTTCTACCCTAGAAGGCTCTAGGGGAATTGGGAAGAAAGAAATGCTGGGCGCTGCTTATCTGCCAAGGATTTCAGGTCCTTGTGCACTGAAATATGGTGCCATGATTAAATACGATGCTGAATTCTTCTCTAGGCAACAATAAACATAGAAGGCCTTGGGGGCACGTAGATATAACCATCCTTTTCGTCTCCCAGTTCATTTTGTCCTGGCTGAGCTATAGCCCAGGTTGGGAATAGAGTACTTGGTATGTACGTGGTGACTTTTGCCTGAAGAATGGGAGTCACCATGCCTCCGCATTGCACTTGGAGCCTGTGGAGAACAAACAGGGAAGCGGTTCTCCAAGAGATTTGCTATGAAATGCTTCTCACCTAGGGTAAGAATGATGCTTTATTCTGTGTGGTGTGTGTTCAACCTGCTTTTTAGGCTGTGAAAGTGGTCATCAGACAGAATGGAGAAAGCCACTGCCATGTCTGCATCCTCCATAAGGTGCAGAGAGTCCGGGAAACGCTCCTTGATGTCTGCAGCAGCATCGGCAAAGGGGAGCCCCTTAGCCCCCAGGTCTTTGCCCAGCACAAAGCCTCCAGCTCCCCTTGTGAGCAGTGACTTTGATGCTACTCTCCTGACAGTAGGAAATCCTAGTTGTAGGAACTGTGTTAGTGCTCATGCCTGGGAAAAGGTGTGGGATGGGGGTGGGACAGGCAGCAAGAGAACTCTGGGAGAGTTCTGCCTCACTCCATTCTTCATTTAACCTCCACATACACAGGGGCGCACACACACACACACACAAACCAGACATTATTCCCTTGTGAAAGCATACACTAATCAACCAGCCTCCCCAACAGCAATATCCACCATCCATGAATGCCCATGTGTCACATGCAGAACAAAAGAAAGTAAAGTCCAGACAGCCCAGGGAGCTATACTTTTTTTCTCTTTTTAGCTCTCATTTTCCCCCTACAAAAGGCCTTCTAAGAAGATATATTAAACCAGGTAAACTTTTACTCATATGTTCATGTGGCTGGAGTAGGTTGACAAAGAAAACAATCACAAAATAAATATTTTTGTTTTGTTTTGTTTTTAAAAAAGAACATTTCGCTATGCGTTGTCTCTTTCTGACTTGGCAGAGCTGCTTTCTTGGACAGAACGGGTGCTGTTGCAGGAGGAGCTCCGACTGGACCACAAGCGGAACAGGGAGTAAAGTCACGGTGAGGCTGAAGCAGCAGCAAGGGGGCCAGCAGGAGGGGTGGGGCGCAGAGCGAGCCTGCCTGCCTGCCCTTACAGTCCTCTGTCGGTGTCCCCTCGAGTGTCTGGGGGCAGCCGGCTGGAGAAGCAGTCAGTGTCTGGGAGGGCACAGACAAGGCAGCATACAAAAAGTAAGAACCAACATGGGGCATCACGAAACAACGCCATTTTAAGAAATCGGGTTAAAAAGAATACAAAAGTGACTCCACGGAGTGGGAGGAGGAGCTGCTCCTGTTCCTACCGCTGGGCCCCCTTTTGCTTTCTTGAATGATAAGACTCACTTTTCAGGATTTTTTTTTCATGGTTTGGTTCTTTTGCTTAATCTCTCCCTTGGCTCCTCTCCTTCAACTGCATCCATTTGAAAGCACTGACTTTACGGATTTGAGGCTGCTGAGTTTTAGCCTCCCTGTGTGAGCGTGTGTGTCGTGCACGCACATTGGTGAGTGTGTGCAGTGGCAGTTTCTTTCTCTCCTGCCTGCTTCAGTCCAAGCCCTGAGGTCCCGTAAGTCTCAAGGGAGAACCCTGTTGGCACTAAGGTGAGGGCTCGGGTGATCTCTGCACCCTGGGATTCACGGATCACCCTGGACCACCTCCCTGCTCAGCCCTGGAGCAGGGCCCCCATTAGCTACAGAGTTTGCCTGTCTCATACTCCACAGGGTTTGGCAGCTTGGAATTGAAAGCCCTCAGGGAGGACTGGATCCTGCCCACCTCATTGTTGGCCAGCTTGAGCCGATGCCGGAGCAAGCAGGAGAAAAGGTCAAGCCGGACTTTGCCAGGTGGGGAAAGCTGGTTTACCCGGTCCCTAAGCTCTATGAGCTGCAAGAGGGCAGAGTCCTGGGAACCTTGAGTGTATGGGTAGTCCAGCTGGAGAATTAAGTCCCGGATGGCATCCGGGTCAAAGGGGAGGCTATAGCCAAAGACCTGCAATGTGTTGATTTTCATGTATCCTAAGTTCTTGGAGGGGTCAGTCATCTCCAGGGGCTCGTAGTAGATTGTCTCATTGGAGCTGTCATCTAGGGACTTGATCCGGCTCCGTAGGTAAACATGGACTGTCTCAAAGAAGGTCTTCCACCTGTTTCCCAAGGTGATAGTCCAGTTTTGGCACTGGGCCGCCGCGTCCACATTAGTCCTCTCCCAGTCAGGGAAGTTGCCCTCGCTCACGGGCATGAACCAGCTCTCAGAGTGGCTGCCCCCGAACGGGTTGACGTAGATGGCCATGACTGGCTCCAGGGTGCTGTTCTTGGTGAGGCAGATCTGCAGGGACAGGGCCAGCATCACGTGCACCAGCCCTGGCTTGTACTTGTTGCTCTTGAGCGTGAGCAGCATGCGCTTCCTCCAGGAGGGGTCGAACCAGCTGCCCAGGCGCATGTCGTTGCTGATGAAGATGGAGTGCACCTCAATGCGGCTGTCCCGCTTCTGCAGCAGGTACTTCAGCTCCAGGTCCTGCAGGTCTGTCTCCAGTCCCAGGAAGTTCTCCAGGGACTCGGCCACCTCTGGCCGGCACAAGCCCTGAGCCAGCACGTAGCCTGGGTTGCAGCCCCCGCAGCGCGTGCTGTTGTCTGGAGCGCAGTGGGCACAGGCGGGCCCCTCCCCCAAGGCACACGGGATGGGGCCCTGGCAGGAAGACTGGTCGTAGGGGCAGGTGCAGCTGTGGCTCTGTTCCAGGAAGGTGCCGGGGAAGGTGCTTTCTCCACAGTAGAGGAGCGACTGGATGCGGTTCCACCAGTAGGACAAGGACCTTTGGGAAGGGAGGCAGAAATGAATAGAGGGTCGTAGGAAGCACACTGCCGTCTCCCCTGACTAACAGGCAAGGGAGGTGATGAGAAAGACAAAAGCCCCAAGTTCTCTGAATGATGGAAAGCCCCTACTGCACCACTTTGGAATGACTGAGTCAGGCCCTGAGTGCAGCGTCTGATGGATCAACACCAGGTGATCCTGGTACTTGACCTCAGACTTGCCCCGGAAACAGCCAGCTTCATCCCGCCCCAGTCCCACCTGCGCTGCTCATTCCACAGCCTCTGCCTCAAAACCCCATCTGTACTTTTCAGCCTTCTAGGTGCGACTGTCCAACAACTGGCTCTCCTCACTTCCCAGCGTCCCCTCAGTTTCTTTTCCACTTCTCCGTGCCTGTCTTTTCTATGCCCTCTGCTCCTGTCACCCTGCCCCCAAGAACAGGAACTTCCCAAGGCTGGCTCCCTCTTCCGATTTATACCTCAGCTCCTCTGATCCCCCCTCAAAGAGGTCTTCCATGACACTCTTCAGAAGAACCACCCAGCCGTTCTCTGTCACATCACTCTGCACGTGATCCATGGCAGGGTTCAGGATTGGACATTGTGGTTCTATTGGATACGTGTCCGCAGATGGCGTCTCTGCAGATGCTGTGAGAGCAGGGACGCCCCATGATTCACCAGCGCCTTCTCAGAAACCAGGTGAGCACTTCCGAGTGATTTATGGAACAATAAGGAGCCCCTCTCAGAGCCTCTGCTGGTCTGAGCTCTCCATGCATGCTTCCCTTCTTCCCTGGTGCCTCAGTGGGAGCTACATCACTGGGCGGCGAGGCAGCCCCCTGCCCTGCAAGGCTCCCCCTCAGTGCCCCATTTCCATCTCTCCCACACAATCTGGCTGAGACTTCCTTCTCCACCGTGGCTTTTTTCTCCAGCTCTTGCTTTTTACTAGAGCATGCCTCTGATTTATGTTCCAGGAATGTGAATTTAAGTGGCTGCCACATAGTTAAAATTTTGTAGTTTTTGTGTTTCTGTATATTTATTAGATCTTCCCAATGAACAAATACCCCCCCAACACACACACTCCTTAAAATTAGGCTATGCAGTGTGCACTTGTTGACTCAATGGGCACCCGAGGGGAGGGGGTGGAGGAGTGAGCATCTGAGGCTGGATAGCCGACTCTGCCCTGAGGCAGAGAGGCCTTGCCTTCCTCTCCTTCTGTAACTGAGAACAGCCCCTTGTTTAAGCAACCCAAAGTGGGTATTCCCACTGTATGCAGTTGGAGTGTGAGCTTCAACTCCACCCCTTTCTTTCCTAAAAAAACACCTTAAAATAGAAACGAGTGAGGACTGGAGCATTATTAGAAAAAAACATTGGAATCTACCATAATTTCTATAGAAGTGAAATTAGCCTGTTTCCTCTCCTTCACTTCAGACACACGTCGGAATTGAGCAGGACACACGAGGAGGTGAAGACAGCAGGAGAACCTCCCAAGGCCTCATGAGGGTCCCCACGAGGACCCCCAGCTTCAGTGGCTCTGGGGGAGGTGCCGAGCCCGGGTCCTGGCGGCTGGGGAGCTCACCTCTCCTTGGGCAGGCGGAAGCGAGGCTGCCGGGGGCAGCGCTTACAGAGGTTGAAGAGCCGGCGGACGATGCGATGGGTCTTCTTGAAGAGCAGTTTCAGGCTGGCTCCCAGCTGCTGGTAGCGGTGCTGAAGGCTGATGTCCACGGCCCAGAACTGGGAGATGGCCGTGGCGTTCAGGAACCTGTCGTCAGGCAGCCTTTTCAGCAGGGCCTGGAATTCCTCTGTGGGCAAGGACATAGAGCAGAACTCAGGGAGTGCCATGCAGACCCTGAGGGGGTGGGCAGGAGGGCACCCCCCAGACCCAGCCAGCCTTGCTGAGTCCCTGCCTGAGGAAGGACGCTTCCCATCCCCTCTCCCAGGCTCTTTGATAGATTTCCTTTTCAACAGCTTTATTTAGAAAATAATTAACATACCATAAACTATAGCTTTAGGATTCTTTTCTCTTTACTGTGCCTAATAGGCTTCTGAATTTCAAACCAGATTTCTGTCATTGCCCAAGCAGGTCAGAGGTACTGCTTTTGCCAGTGACCTTGGGATGCACCACTTCCTCTCTCTATAACTCCTTCTCCGACATTCACAACTGCCACTGGCCAGTCCTCTTCAGTCACACCAGAAACACGCTGAGGAGGATGTGAGGCAGTCACGAAGGGATGTGTGCACAGCTGGCGAGTGTGGACACAGGGAGACCATGCACTCAGCCTGGAAAGCTTCTTAGAAACCTTCCAGTCCCTGAGTCCAGACTCTCCCATCCACATCCTTCATCTCTTCCAAGCTTCAACTTTTGGCAGATTCCCGTTCTTTCCTATAGCTAATCCAGATGCTCTGGTTCTTGGTGCCTACTGCAAGTCTGAGTTCTCAGAGCTTCCTGAGCACAGATGTTTGCTGAATTCATGCTCGTATCTGCTCTTACTTGGGACCTGCAGCCACTGTCTCCTGGTGAGGGTCCAGGTAGCCCTCATTTACCCAGTAGCAGTAAATAACTCATGGTGCTCTTATAAACAAAGTCCCAGAAAGATCCCAGAAGAGGGCCTTCACCAGAACCTGGGGGAGAAAGCCCAACGTCCTTTCCCACAGTGAGCAGCACTAAACATGCCCCAGTGTCACGAATCCAATGCAGCTGGGGGTGTGGGGACTTGAATGTTCTTAGCAACTAACTGCCGTGTCTGGGACTTGAAATGACAGTGCACAGGGCCTCAGCTCATACTGACTTCTCAAGCACCTGGTTACTCACCCTTCTACCCCTTTCCCAGTGGTTTGAGAATCATACCTAGTGATGACATTAACCACCAGCACGTATATAATTGGGTTTGTGTTTTGTTTGGTTTTTAGAGACAGAGAAAGGCAGAGACAGAATCTTAAGCAGGCTCCATGTCCAGTGTAGACAGCCTGACATGGGGCTCGATCTCATGATCCTGAGAACATGACCTGAGCTGAAATCAAGAGTCAGGTGCTTAACCGACTGAGCCACTCAGGTGCCTCTCATAGTTCTTTTTTTTTTTTTTTTTTTTAAGATTTTATTTATTTGGCAGAGAGAAACACAGCCAGAGAGGGAACACAATCAGGGGGGAGTGAGAGAGGGAGAAGCGGGTGGGACTTGATCCCGGGTCTCTGGGATCATGACCTGAGCCGAAGGCAGTCGCTTAACCAACTGAGCCACCCAGGCGCCCCCATAGTTCTTTTTATAAAACATTTAAGCTCACAAAAGAGCACAGGGAATAACAGGATAAACTCCCATGTGCCCACCAACTAGATTTGTCATTTTGCCATATTGGCTTCAGTCTTTTGTTCTGTTTTGTTTTGTTTTTGAGAAATAAGGCAAAGAGAATATAAAACTGAAGGCCCTAAACTTCCCCTCTCTCTCCATCAACCACTCTCTTGGACGTTTGATCATTACCACATATTTCTTCACATTCTCTGCAAACATATTTATCTATAAAAACATTAAGTATTGGCTAGTATGTTTTTTAAGCATCATACAACTAGCGCTAAATATGTCTTATATTTAATACATGTTATAGTATTATATTGCTATATATATATATAATACATAACCTTTTCCATTTTGATTTGCTTTACCCACCGTTGTTTCTGAGCTACATCCACATAACTCTTGCTCACTTAGTGTTGAAATGTATGAATGTACCAGAATTATTTATACATGAATTTTATGTACACTGTCCCACATGAGCCTTCCATCCACCTATTATGATCCCTTTTCCTCTTTTACAGATGAAGAAGTGGGGTACTGGGAAGCTGTATGGTGAATGCGAGGTCATAAAACCGGTCAGTAACAGAGTGTCTTATCTTTGGGGGCTTCTCTTAGAAAATGCCACATACTGGGTGGCTGGGAAGAAACAGAAATTTATTTCTCACAGTTCAAGAGGCTGGAAGTCCAAGATCAGGACACCAGTACGATCAGGTTCTGGTGAAGGCCCTCTTCTGGGATCTTTCTGGGACTTTGTTTATAAGAGCACTAATCCCCCAGTCACCTCCCAAAGGCCCCACCTCCCTGGGTATTATATTTTCAACATGTGAATTTTGGGGGACACAGACATTCAAAGCATACCCAGAGTGAGGACTCACAATCAAGTCCTGGATCTAGATCTCGAGGTAACGTTGATATCTGTTATACCCGCAACAAGCCATAATCAGCATGTACTAGGTGCCTCCTAGAAGTATTCTATGTACTTCATTAATTCAACAAATATTCCATGTGCCCTTCATGTGCAGGCAAGGCCGATGCCCTGAAATATATTCACCTGAATGTATTAAGTCCACAAAATGTATCTTTTTTGGTGGGGGTTCTGTCCATTTGCATCGACAGCAAAAGATAACCACTGGAGACCTGCAGCAGTGCCATAATGCACTAGGGGTCATGGAGGCAGGAAGCCATGAGCCAGGATCCACGCTGAGTTCCCCACACCTCCCAGCCATTCCCCATCGTCTGGGAGGAAATGGCGGCCAGCCAACTGCTCACCTGACTCCTCAAACTGCCGGTTTTGGGTCACCCAAGAGTCCTGGATCTGCAGCAGGCTGTCCTCCATGGCCTGGATGTCAGCATCAGGACAGTTGCATTCCGGAAAGGCAGGGCTGCACTTGCACCAACAGTCACTCCCCCTGCAGACGAGCTCACCCTCGGAGCTGCACGTGATGTAGCTGAGCGCCGCCGCCACGAAACGCTCACGCAGGTAATCGGGTAGCAGCACCTGCAGGCCTAGGGAAAGGATGCTCCAGGAATCATGGGGTAGGGCTGCTGGGGACTCGGTCTCCCGCAGCCCTGAGTGTGACAGCCCAGCTGGGGTTCTGCAAACTTGTGCATGCTAGGCCCAAGAATGGTCGGTCACCCCAGGGCTTGACCTTGTGGAGCTGGTTGGGTAAAAGGGGTCACACTGCCCTCGGAACAGGTGGGAGAGCATCTGAAAATGCAGATGAGGAGCATCAAAACCCAAGGCTTAGTCGAACCCCTCGTATCAGCCAAATTGAGAGCCTGCGTTTCATATGAATGGTCTTACTGACTATGCACCAGCATCTCTAGGATGGAAACAGGAAGCTGTTTCAGATTTAAAAAAGAGCTTACAGCCCTCGCAGGAGAGGAATCAAGGCTCAATGGACTTTTCACTCTGCTTCCGATAGTCATCCTGGTTCTGGCTTCTCTGTGCTGAGCAGCAGACATCCTAAGATGTTATGCTGACCCCCGCCCCAGCATCCTACCCCAGCCCTGTTGACTGAGGGGGCTGTTCTGATTAGGAAGCAAGGACAGGGGTTGCTGGTGCATAGCAGCCAGGCCCTACAAAAAGTACGCTGCATATATGATCACAGGGAATGTCCTGGGCAGACTGAGGCTCCTCTAAGGGAAGAAATCTGAGCCCAGCAGCCACAGTGACCTAAGTCACAGTACTAGTGAAGCTGGCTTGGTGTCAGACCCTGCTCTTGGTACCCTCAGGTCACATGACATCACTGGGACCGGCTGCCTGTCTCAGTGTGCTTTAATTCTTAAGGAGACTGGAAAGTTAGATGGTGGTAGGCATCGTAAGTTCAGTCAAGCCTGGGCAGGTATGAATGGCTCTCAGCTCTCTTTTCTAATTAGCTGCCCCTGATCTTGGATGTAATCCACTAAATTGCTCCAAGCTTCTGTTTTCCTACCCATCTGTGGTGGATATTAGTTTACCAGTAGCAGAATATGCTCCCAGTTCAGCTTCAAGCCACTCAGGGTGGCTGCTGGAAACACATCAAGAGATGAATGAAGGATGGGCATGGCTTTGGAGCTAGCCTGGGCCAGGCTCGAGGTCAGACCTGCAAGAGGCTCCCCCAGTAGGGACATTGTGAGAGACTATGCCAGGAGGGTGAGGGACAGGAGAACTTCTGGACACAATGAGCTCCCTCTCCTCAAATATCTGCCAGCTCTTTACTGTCATGCCCTTGGCCTTGTCCTTGGCAGGAAATCAGAGAGCCCAAATCATGTATCCTAGTCTCAGCAGACCTCGGAACATAACTTAGAACTACAGCAGCAGTGAACGCTCATTGTTCTTGTTCAAGGCCTGCCTCCTATTCGGAACTGCTCCTAAATTCTCCTTTCCTTGTGTTGTGCACACAGTTGGCACTTGAACAGCCCAGCCCACACACCCTGTCCACATGCTTGCTTTCGACACATACCCTTCCAAGTCCTTCCTCGTCACCTCCCCCACTCCCTCCCTCCCTCCCTCCCTCCTCCTCACCATAACATTTCCCATTGCTATAAAGTAAGTGCCCCGAGCAATGTCTGCATGAGTGATGGGCCATAAAATTAAATGGCATAAACTATTCCAAATGAACCACCAGACATTCTGAACTTCACTCATCGCTAATTTCCAGACACAAACTTAGCCCATTGAGGGACAGAGAAGAGGGATATTAATTGCATGAGGTGGCTCCAAAGAATGGAGTCTTTTACTACTTTTTATTATATTTTCCTTGATTCTGAAAGTGCTGATGGGTTGCATCTAGCTCAGGTTGCCTGGAATTTGTCATCGTAGATCCTGGGTGAGGGCTATTGATTTTATAATACCAAGACAATAATATCTTAAACAGAGTCCAATTCAGTTAGGCCTTAAGAAAAATGAACTTTACCCATTGCCAAACAGCTCTGTCTGAATCAGTTCGCTCCTGAATCAGGAGGCCTGGGGGACAGGCAGCCTCTCCTTAACCTCCTAGCTTCCAGGCCTCGTGCCACCCTGTCTTTTTGCTTTCCTGTATGCAAGCCTGTTTTGTCCAGTTCTGTCTCCAGTGGGGGTGTCCTTTCCTCCACTGTTCTCCTGACTTTGCTCTCCCATGGGAGAGGACAGACTTACCACAGAACATGGGGACCACTCTCAGGGTAGCCGGTGACCGCACAGTTTGTAAAGCTATCAGCTGACCTAGAGATGGTGGCCCCATAACCACTCTGGGAAGGCTAGCTGTTCCCCAGTGTGTCCTCAGGACAAAGTGGAGGGTTCTTTGGACAACAAAGGAGATCATCAAACCAGGCCAAGGTATGAATATGGTATTGCTGTAGGATAGTGACAGGGGTCTTGGGGGGAACTAACATGTGAGAAGGTATGGGTGTCGAACGGTATGAACAATGGTCTTGGGGGCAGGATAAACCATGTCAGAAATTTTCCCAAAAGAATATAGGAAAGTTGTTCCATAGAGGTCCCAGAACTCCTCATGGTTCTGGTCTTCAGGAGGGTTTAGCCGAATGAGGCACCCAGGACTTTTTCCTGCTCTTCGGTAAGCCAAGTTTTTCAGCAGATGTAAAAGGTATTGACACCCTTCCCATCACAGGACAGCTTACCGAGTAACTGCACTTTGTTCTCCGGACTCTGTACCAGGACAGAACTGACCGAGTCCAGGTTGTCGTAGTTGCTGCAGCCTAAAGGGCCAGTCCTGGTCTCGGTGACCTAGAGGAGGAAGGCAGTGTGTGGATTTAGATACACAGTGGAGACCATGCCTATGGACTTCCCTCTCCAACCATCTGATCTCAGGCCCCTGTCCTGTCCCTGACCAGCCCAAGAGCGCCTGTGTTTCCTTTCCCCAGGCACATGAAGCCACCTTCCTTCCTTCACTGTTCTATCGCGGTGGGTGTCGGTGGTGGGGGGCGGCCAGTGGCGGGGTGTAAACAGTGTGAGGCTTTCTGAGGGAGCCAAAGGGAGTTCGCCTCTGGGAAGAGAACATTTAACCTAGGCAGAGGAAGATGGACCTCTAAGCCTGAGTCCCCCCCTCTTCCTTCCCCAGAGGGAGACAGGAGGCCAGATGTGGACGCTGTCAGCCGGCTGGCAAGCCCAGCTGCATCCACTCGACATGGTGCTCACAGGCTTTGGGGATCCTGAGGATGAAAAGCACTATAGAAATAGGAGTTATGAGTATTATTATTAGTATTAAACATTTAAGTCCCACCTCGGCACTGAGGCGTCCTTAGAGAAAATCAGCCATGGGCTTACTGCATATTTTAATAAGTATATTAAATATACATAAACTCTTATAGCCATGTAATATTCCAAAACACCACAGAATCATTTTAAAATATTATAAAGTTGGCCTATCCATTTTCCCCTGATGTTTTTAAAGTATAAGATGAAAAATGGGGAGCTTTAAATGCACTGAAATAATTCCCTAATATGAATGATGGGGACCTGCGGCCCTTTCTTCCCAGGATCTCCGAAAGCTTTGCCAACAATCAATCAACCAATCAACGAGTATTTATTGAGCAGCTGCTGTTCAATTCCATACAATTCATCAAACATTCATAGAGTGCCTTTCCTGGAGTTCTTCAAGGAGTCGGCCCTGATACCTCTAACCTCCTCTCCCGGCTCCGGGCACCTCTGCCCTGCTGCAGGCATAAAAGTTTCCATCCTTTTCCATAAAGATGTGGTTAAAGTCTGGGTCCTCCACCCACTAAGGGCTCCACAGGGCTAGGCTCCTATTTCTTTTGTTCACCATGCTGTCAACGATTCACACAGGGCCTGGCACATAGGAGATACTCAATAACTGAAAGCATGTGTAATATGTTCCAGGCTTCGGGGAGCAGAGAAGTGAGCAAGTTATGGGCCATGTCCTCCAGGAAATTACACCTGATGGGGAGGCAGGTGCACATGCCACTGGCAGAGGTCCATTCAAGTCGAGCAGAAGCCATGTGTCAGTGCGCACTGAGGACAACAGAGCTCTGGACAGAGGGAACAGAAGGGAGGCAGCAGCAGACCAGACTCAACTGAGCTGGTCCTTAAAGATAAGTAGACATCTTATTGAATACCTATATGGTGCATCTGGAAGTAATATAACATGGTATCTTAACTATATTGGTGTTAAAAGAAAATAGAAAGTAAAATGAAATTAATAATAAAGAGAAGTAGAAGTGGCCAGGAAGAGATGGAAAGTACTTTGAGAACATGGAGAAGGGGTAAGCATAAACTACAGCATGCAGCTTGAATGTGTAGAGTGAAAATGTCCAGCACTCTGCAGTTTACCGGGGGGAAGTCACCAGGGGAAGAGCAAAGTAGAAATGACATTTTTAAAGAGAATTTAGTAGCCTTAGTCTTAAAAAATACTCATGTAATTAAATGAAGTATGGTTTGATACTGACTAGAAATACGGTAGGGAGACAGACAGGAGAGATCCTCATGACTTAAAGTAGTCTGAGACGGCTTCGTGGAGGTGAGCCATGAAGAATGAATAGGAATGGGTGGGAAAGAGAAGGGAATTAGGAGAAAAAGAGGGGATTACAAAGATCAAGGGGCAGCCATAAACACAGTGCACGAAAAGCAGCCAAACCCAATCCAAACAAAGAATGGGACCAAGAGCATGACAGGAGCAGAAATGACTTCCCTACAGTTGCAAGATCATCCCCCAGTGTCATCCCTTTTAACCTTCACAGAAACTCTGAGACAAGTCTCACTACTGTCACTCTCCGAAGAAGGAAACCAAGGTTCATGGAGTTGGGGTGCTCGAGGCCACAGAGCTGTGAGTAGCTAAAACAGGATTTTATTGTTTGACTCCTCAGTCTTGTCAGCGTTCTTCTGTTTCCTGTGAAGGCACGTCAAAGGACTGCAGAAATAAAGTGAGTTAAACCCCTCTGAATGACATCACTTCTAAAAACAAGTATAAACAGAGCAGTTCATCCAAACTAGTTCAGTGATCTGCCCTCTGTTTGGAATGTGAACACTGGGAAAAACAAATTGTATACACTCGAGACCACTATACACCATAATATTACAGATGAGGAGACCTTGGCCAAACAGGTGAAATGATTTATTCAAGGTCATGTGTCTAGTTACCTGCGAGGGTAGGATTCATTCAACTCATTCACACCTTCTTTCACTCACTCATTTATTCATTTAACAACTATGCAGGGAGGATCCAGAACTCACAGTAAGGCACAGTCCCTGCCATCAGGAATTTAGAGACAGGTAGAAACATGTTCCTGCAATCCCAGTGTTTGGGCCGTTACATGGAAGCTTGCCTCCCTCCACAGGTGGGCACTGTATTGAGTGAGGACTGAGTTACTCACTGTGCTGAGTAAGGACTCTGTATTGAGTGCGTGCATGATAGGCCAGCAGTCACACTGCAGTGGGAAGGCAGAGCCAGGCTTCCCTCAAGGCGAAGTCTTCATCTCTATGGTGTAAAAATGCCTGAGGAGCCACGGCCAAGGATGAGCCCAGCTCTTCTGGAGTGGGATGGACTGAAGGGCAGGGTGGAATGTTGGGTGAGACAGTGGGCGGGTGGTATTTAGGGCACTTGCCTCTCCCTGCCTCCAGGTAGGCTGGCTACACAGCGGAGATCTGCACTGGCTTTTCCATGAGCTGGTTGCTACGTGCCTTATGGAGGAGTAGGACGGCCCAGCAAGGGGGAAAGCCAATGGCCACCCTCCTCTCTTTTATTCCCCCACAATCCCTGTCTACATGGCACTAATCTGTCTGTGTCCCCCCCACCAGCACCCTCTTAGGCAGCATTGCGGGCTGCCCAAGGTGCTGTGTTCTGACCTTGACTGGACTGTTCCCAAAGATTAGTTCCACAAGAACACACTCAGGTAAGTCGTGGACATGATGTGGGTCACTTCCCTTTGTTAATTGGGGCATGAGGAGGGAATGAGGAATAGACAAAGACTATGATCCCTGTGCTCATTCCCTGGAGTCAGGCCAGATCAAGAATGAGAAAGGCTCATTCAGATGACGCTAGATCCCACAGTCACCGCTCTCTCTACTGCCATTCTGCTTTGAGCCACCTCTGTCCTTCTGAGAGAAGATGGGAAGGAAAACAGGAGAGGGTCCTCTTACAGATATTGCCTGGGCACGGGCTTCATAAGCCGGATGCCTGAAGACCCCTTCCCCTGAATGATGAAAGTCCCAGAGTCTCTAGAGGGTGAGTCAAGAGAACCCCAGGCTTTCTCCCTAGCAGAGACTGCTTTGGCAGACTACAAGAAGGGCCCTTAGAGGTAATGGAGAGCACCATTCACTCAGGTGCACGCATTCAAAGAGCATCTCAGATAAGCTTTCAGAAAGGGAAAATAATTGTGCGCTAATTGGTCTGTTGCCAGACACTGTCCTGCCTTCAGAAAGCCCTGATGGATCTCGGGTTCATTAGCACACCCAATTTCCCATAAATACTAGATAGTGCAAACTGTCCTTCCAGCGAGCCTGCTCTCCTCCCCTTGCCCTTCGCTGCCCCGCTGCTCCTGTCCCACCTAGGGAGACCACTGCAAAGCTAAGAGTGACGAAAATGAGCTTCTCACTGCGAGCCAGCCCCTTCTCCCGAAAGGGCCGTGTAGCGCGAGCCCAGCTGATGGCGTGGGCTTAAGAGAGCTGCAAATTGAATCCCAGACTGCTGTGCTGAGGAATTCAGACAGGCCTTTTTAAGGATGCTTTGTGAGAACCACTCCTTCTGGCTATCCTGGGACCCACCTCAGGTTTTGTGTGGGCTCTTTTCAATAAGCTCTGGAACATGTCAAACCAAGTCCTACCCCCACCGTCGGTGAAGTGGAGGGTAAGCTTCCACTGAGAAACAGGCTCATCTGCTGTCGGTTCGGATCCCCTCCCAGGTTTACCAGCTGTCATGGAAGTCATTTACTTTTCTAATAA
Source organism: Spilogale gracilis (assembly GCA_004023965.1). Classification (NCBI taxonomy): domain Eukaryota; kingdom Metazoa; phylum Chordata; class Mammalia; order Carnivora; family Mephitidae; genus Spilogale; species Spilogale gracilis. Next base: position 247,005 of record PITA01000407.1, on the reverse strand, counting down.
TTGGTCTAGCCACATCAGCTGAATGTAAGCCCTGACTACCGGTGAGTCAAGCCATTGGTAACTCCATGTCCTGGAGTTCACTGACTTCTCAAGGTCATAGAAGTGGCGAGCACCGAGGCCGAAACTCAATCCCAAGTCTTCGCACTTGAACAAGTTTGCTTCCCGCTAAGCTGCACAGCCTGCCTTCACCTGTCAAGCATTTTATCAAGTGTCTCAGCACGTGGAACCCCGTGCAGGCTACGGAGTCCCTCCTGCCACACCTGCGGGCACAGGGACACGGCAGCAGGGGTGCCAACGGCTGCAGTGTGACATGAGGAGCCCTGGATTAGAGCCGTGTACTGATCGGGGCCAGCCTTGCACGGAGTGCGCTGTTCAGTGGGGTCTCAGAGCAATGTGTCAGATAAGCCAAAGAGGCCAGCATGCCTCTCTCTCCATGTTGGGGAGAACAAGTGGCTAACAAGGGGTAGGAAGTAAAATACCCCTGCTTAGAGAAATAAGAAACAGGCAGATGTGCTGGAGGATTTTTTCCTTCACCAAGGCTGAGCAGGTGAGCAGAACCAGGCAGGCCGCCCACCTCGAGCCAGAGTCATACCAGTGCTGGAAGCCAGCTGTGTGACTGCAAAGGCACGTTCAGTAGCGGCAAGTGGGTGGCAGGGGCTGCAGCGCCAACGAAGGCGTGTTAGCTAGCAGGGATGCGTCCATCCTCCTGGTCCTTGCTCTTTGGATCTGGAAAAGTATGTTAGAGCAAAGGAATGACTCTGGTGAGACACTTCACAGCCAAGACAGAATGAATGGGTCAACCCTATCAAGTGACCAGAACGGTGGGATAGGTAGGGTGCCAAGACCTCCCTTTGCTCTTTGTTTGGCAGGTGTTCTTGGACAGGTGTGTGGTTCTCTAGGCCTCACTAAGCTATTTGAAGATGAGGAGCTAGATGAATGGAAGGAGGTCCTTGTTTTCTCATGATTCTCTGAATTGCATCTCACGGAGAGAACACACTGCACTCCTCAACAGAGAAAACTCCAGGATGATCAACCCAGTGGAAGATGAATTATCATCTCATACTCCGTGTGTGATTGGAAGAATTCCAAAAAGAGCCTTCCAAGGGTGGCAACCCCATTTTTGCAGAAATGGGAAGTGGCTCTAGTTCTGGAAAGTGTTCTGTGGGCTATCGGCACTATAATAGATGTAGCTTTGGGTGCCTTCCCATCTCTCACTCTACCACCTGCAGGCTTTGCCAAAGAGGTGAGTTCAGTGAGCCATATTTGAGACTATGTATTAGACTCTTTGTATTGGACTAAAGTGGACCCTGAACCAGATTTTTTCTTCTAGGAATTTAGAACTGTGATACTCAGAGAAAAAATTTAAAGGGTGATGATGGACACCCTTGAAATTCAGAATAAGTAATTATCAAGCAATTATTATGTGCCAGGAACGGAGGCTACAACAATGAACAAGAGCGGTCCCTGTGATGATGGCCCCGGCCGAAAGAGCAGACAGTGCTCAGTGTGGCCCAGAGTCAGCTGCAGAGCAAGGCAGAGCTAAATTTAAGCTGGAGTCATTGGTGTACAGAAAAGTCTAGAAAAAAAACAAAGGAAAAAACTTGGACAAGAGAAGCCAGAAGATGAAGCAGATGAAGAAGAACAGATGGCACGTGTTCCAACAAGAAACAGAGTAACCTGGGCCTCTCACTGCCCTTTAACAAGGCCCGTGTGTCTGGCAGGCATTCAGTGTCTTGTCCTTGGAGATCTGTGATGGTCTTCACCACAGCCCTCTTGACAAACCACCTTCATGCTCAAGTGACCTGGAGCAGCTTTGTTTCTTTCACCTAACCACGCTTCTGTGCCCTTTTACCCACACTGAGAAGAACCTAACCTACGTGGAAAATGAGTGACTCAGTCAGTCAACAAACCTTTACTCATTACCCGTAATGTGGCAAGCTCTGTACTCTCACTGGGAACCAAAGATGAGTAAGACCCAGTCCCTCCCACAGGGACCTCATAGTCTCCGAGGTCACCATGTTAGCTAGCAATTAGAAGAGGCACATGCTGGAGACACTGAAAAGGAGCCTTTACTTTGGGAGTCTGAAAAGGCTTCACAAAGGAGTAACCTTTTTGACTTGAGCAGAGTAGGATGAGGGAAAGACGCTTTGGTAAGCAGACAAAACCAACGGCAGTGCTAGGGATGTGCGGATATCTGAATACAGACAACTCGCTCAAAAGGACTAGGTTACATGATAGAAACGGTAAGTGAAGGACTGAGGCGGGAAACGGGTTAGAAAGAGACAAAAGAACAGCAGGGACAGATCTTCAGTAGCCTTATGGTTTTTTTAAGAAGAGGAATTATTCTTTTTCAATCTCCAATTATACCGTGGCTGAAGAATTCTATATATTTTCCTATTTGATCCTCACAGAAATCCTTCAAGGTAAGAAATATTCTCATGATTCAACAGTTTTAAGAATGAGAAAACCGAGACTCAAAGGAGTCTGGTAACTTGCTCCTAGCCTAGCCTGTTGCAAGCAGGAGCCCAGAAACGACTCTTGGGTACGATCCTCTGTTCCTTCCGTCGCATCACACCGCCACCATGGCGGGGCTGCCGTGGCATAAGCAGGGGCGAGTATATGCTCATTTGCTCTTATGCAAGTGGTGGAGAGGGTGAATCAGGGAGAAGTGCTGAGAATGGAGACAGGAAGACTAGTTAAAAAGATACTGCAAGAAAACCACGCCAGGGCTGATAAGCTCCTGAATTAAGGGGATGGCAGGTACAGGCGCAGCAAAGGGCAAGCTGAAAATATATCCAATGCAGTGATGATAGTGATAGACCAGGGGGTCTAAGTTAGGCAAACAGGCGAATGAGGCCATGATAGAAAGGGAAAAGTTGGCCATATCAAAGGACAGGAAAGAACATTAATGGGACATTTGAGTTGTTAATCCGGACCTACTTTTCTAGGGAAGACTAGTTCTTCTCCACCTTCAACACAGCCCACTCACCGCAGGACTAAAGGGAGAAAGGCACTTCCCCAGAGTGCTATCTTGGTAAAACCCAGTCTATTCTACTAATAGTCTTCCTTCATCATTTTAAGCAGCCTAAGAGACCAGCCTCCCAAATGTACCCTAAATCACTGTTAACTTCAGCAACCGTCCTGTCTCGGTCTCTCCCGCCAGACACTGTACCTCCCTGGATCTGACCTCTTCTCTTTGGGTAGCTTCAGTCTTGCTCTCTCAGCCTCATGATTGGTCTTATGCAAGATCCTCTATAGCCTTGACCTCTTCTCAAGAGCCCACTTCATCTTTGTGCATTAACCACAGCCTGGCCAGTGCTGAAGACAAGGGCTCCCTTGCAGCCTTCTCTGCCTTCCGGTACCTCACACAGCTGGGCAAGGGCACGAGGGGGCTCTGCCACCGTGAGATCCTAAACACTCTTCCTCCTTCCTTTCAAGCCACCGCTTTCTCCTTTGAAGCCACAGTCAGAACCTTATCACCCATGATCCCTCCTTATTGTTGTATATTTTTCTTGTTAGTCCCCTTCGTGTATTTAGGATTTCCAGTATTAAGCTCGCTCACCACTCTTTGTAATCACCACCAGGTCTGTATCATTCCTGTTGACCTCTGCATCCATAGTAAGCCCTTTAATACCCTCGCCTCTCAGTTCTCCAGCCTTCTCATCTCTCCTCATCTTGGCCTCCAGCCCCATCTTAGTCATCCACACTCACAGCTATGTCCAGAACCTGATTTTTTTTTTTCCTAATGGCACTCTCTTTCTAATCTCAATATTAAGCATCACACACTTGCACTTCCTCTGGTCTCTTCCCTCCAACAGTTAAAGTAGGTTTAACTACTTCTAATCTTTTGACCTA
>PITA01000407.1:122000-243050 GCA_004023965.1 Spilogale gracilis | reverse complement strand
AATGTGGCTGTTGTATCACAGCTCTACTTATGGGTCCCACGTTATAATAATGACCATGGGTCTCAAATGAGCTGTGAGGGCTGCTCAACAACCCATAACATTTATCTAGTAGTTCAAACACTGAACCCCTACCCTTCTGAAACCACTCCCTACATTCTCAACAATTTCTTCTCCTTCCTTTTAGCCAAGGACTCCTGTCATCAAGCAGTTGGATCAATCAGACAAGGACATCCACATCCTCCCACCACAGCCACACCGTCTGCGTGGGGTCTTGTGCACCTGAACGCCTCCTGCTACAGAGGATGGGATGTTTATGCCCCTAGGTAAGACCTGCCTCTCCAGGGACTATCAGCCCCTCCCACTTACCCAACTGCTTTTGCAGTTGCCTTCTGTCATTCCTACATCATCATTTTCTCCCTCTCTCTTGAATCATTTTGATCAACATGCCAAGATTCTAATATCTCCCATCTTAAAGACAAAATCTCTACCTTTCTTGACCTTCCACCTCCAGGTGTCACCCATGTTTTGTTTGCCTTTACAGCAAAACAACTGCCTCTATTCCTCTGATTCCTCATTTTGCTTCCTCTCTTGAACCTTCCATATTCAGCCTTTGTACCTGTCGTGTCACTGAAACCACTCTTCTCTAGGTTGCTCGTTACCTCCATGTTGCCAGAGTGAAGGACCATTCTCTGACTACTCAACAGCATCTAACACAGTCATCAGCTCCTTTTGTGAAAACACTTGCTTCACACGGTCTTGTGATATGACTCTGGTTCTCTTCATACCTCTCTGCCTGGTCTCCACCTCCTCTGTTGGATCCTCCTCCTCTTCCCCATTTCTCGATATTGATCTACTGTACAGCTCAGCCCTCGAGCTTATTTTACCTCTGCATTCACTCCTCAAGGGCTCTCATCTCATCTTTCCCATAGTAGTAAATACCAGCTATGCATGTATATAGAGTTGTATGCCAAATTTATAACTCTGATCATGACCTTTCTCTTGAAATCCTCCTGTTTATATCTAACTGCCTGTTAGATATCTCTACTTGGATGTCTAATAGGAATGTCAAATTCATGTATCTGAAATCAAGCTCTTGATTTGCTTTTTTCAGATTGGCATCTCCTCCAGCATTGTTCTTCTCAGTAAATGCAGTCACTCTTCCTCTGGTTGCTCATACCAAAAATCTTGCAGTCACTCTTGATTCCTTTCTTCTCATTTATTAGCTAATCCTGGAGACTCTACCATCAAAAGATATCCTGCATCTGCCAGCTTCTCGCCACCTCTGTGCAGCCAGCTTGTCTGAGCAGGCCACCATTCCTTCTTCCCTTGACTACTGCATCAGTCTCCACAATCCCTCTTTCTCTTCTCTTCCCTAATCAGTAATGCCCTCATGATCTTAACATCCTTTACTGATCTCTGTCTCAGGCAATCTACCACCAGGCTGGGGCTGGTGGTTGCGGAGGAGACAAAATGTTCTCTGTACACTGATCTCCAACTTCCTCCCTCTTTTAAATGCATTCCAGCGACCTGACACAGTGTTTCTGGACCACAGCACACACACTCCCACTTTGAGACAACTGTACCTGCTCTCACTCAAGATATCCATGTGGTCCCCTCCCTTACTTCATTCAGATCTCTGCTTCAATGGCATTTCTTCCAACAGGCCTTCCCTAAAGTGCCATGTCCCCATCACTCTCTTTCCTCTTCCCTGGATCCATTTCTTCCTATAATTGATCCCACTTGACATTATGTATTTAATTCCTGATGTCTCCATCACTAGAACTTAAACTCCATGAGGGTAGGGACTCTCTATGTTGTCTTCACTCTAGGATTCCCAGTAGCCAGAGCACAGAATGACCCATAATGGGTGTTCAATAAATATCTACTGAGTGAATAAATAAATAAGCATAATTTCCTTCAAATTTTAGGTGTGATGAAAACAGCATATACAAGACTGACCAGCACTCCCCACCTTAACTTTATATTTAGAATAAAATAATCCAGCATTCTCAAGTATTATCATTGGTCTTCCCATCCCTAAAACAATATGAATTTTCATAGAAATCTCCAGTTGTAAGTAGAGAAGATGGAATGAAGGTTATGATTATTGTTATAGTAACTATTGATCACTTTCCAACATGCATGAGATCATATCACTCCTCTGCTTAGAACTCTGTGGTTGTTTTTCACTGGACTTTGACATATCAAAGTTCCATATCACGGGCCTGTAATCTGGTTCTAGTGTACTTCTGATCTCCATCTAGTGCCAGTGTCTTCCTGTTCACCTTACTGCAGTCACAACAGTCTTCTCTGTGTTCTAAGGCACCAACCTAGTTCCTGCCCCAGGGCCTTAGTTCTTGCTGTCTGAATACTCTTCCTTCAGATCATGCAGATGTAAGCCTCAAAGTCTAAACCCAAAGTGACCTCCGTGGACCAGTCTGGCTAATATTAGCTGCTCCCTTCTCTCACCTCAGGAATTTCTGTACCTTATGACTCTGTCTTTTCTTTGTATCTTTATCTAAAATCACTTTGCTTTTATACTTGTTTAATATCCTCATCCCTCCCTGGAATGTAACCTCTACAGAGTGAGGAGCTTGTCTACCCTTACAATAGTCCATTGGCCAGACACTGCCTCAGAGTAGAAGCTACAGGTCTATCTGCTGAAAAGCAAAGACCTGGGTCACCTCTCAGGGTTGGTTGTGCCTGTGTCAGAAGGCTTCTTTCCCACATCCCTTTGTCAGGCCTGGCTGTCTGAGAGCTGGCTACGACTCTAGTTTCCCCTTTGGTTTCTCTCTGCCTGTCTGCCCTCCCTCCCCAGCACGTCGCAGGATGTTACCTTGATGGCTCCCGTGGCTATCTGGATGTGATGTAGCCGTCTCAGTGTGCTCTCTCTGTCGATGAAGTAGGAGGCTGCCAGCTGGTGCAGGGTCTCCAAGGACACGGCAGAGCTGTTTCCACTGCCCCCAACGATAGGAACACTTCCTGCTGTCTCTGTCTTGCGGCTCAGTTTTCGCTTGTCCACGAAAATGGTCAGGGACTCTTCTCCTATCGCAAATAACATGGGTTCACTGGTGAGGCCCTCTGCTCCCTAATCCCCCACCAATTAGAACATGAAACCCTGGCCAGAATAGTCGGGGCTCAGGAGTCCATGTGCCTGCTGGTGACCTCTTCCCCATCACTATCTCTAGAACAGTCTCATCAGACAGTGTGCAAGGTAATGGGCCTCACTGCCCAAAAGGCCCTCCTCCCTTTCCTTCATTCTTTAACCATCCCATGGCCCATCCTCCCCTCTCCAGCTTATCCATTTAACAGGCTTTATTGATCTCAGTCTCAGGCAATCTACCTCCATGGGGGAGATAAAATTTTCTCTCAAGTTGTTTATGAGACGTCACCATGGATATTTCTGCTCCCTCAGAAAGGGCAAAAGCCTTGAAGTTCAACATCCCTCCTCCCCATCAAACATTCAACGCCTACTGCATGCCGGAAGCTGGCCTGAACCTTTGGAGAGATTCTTTTTGTCTGTCAGACAGTGAGCTAAATGTTATAATAAATCCTGCTTTCTTCTTCCCAGGGCAGAGAGACTCTGCCTCCTCAGAGTTTTCGATTTGACCACAGGTTACACCATCCCCACTCCCAGCCTCATCCCCATCCAGCCCAGAACATTGGAATTTGACAAGTTATCAATCTTTACAGAGGTCAGCAGGGTCAGGGATTCAATGGACATTTACTTCTTCACCTATGGGTCTGACAACTATAGCCACAGCAAATATTAGGATGTGGAGAAGCCTCTGGGTTAGAAGGCTATGTCAAAAGAAAACTGGGAGCGCCCCCTGCTGGCAAGTGCTTAGTAGGAACCTGTCAGTCCCCCCACCTCCTTACCCCACACCCCCTCCTCAAGGAGGATGCTTATAAGTAAATAGCAATCTGGATGTCACGATTTGGATGTCAAGAGATTATACTGTTCTCAAAGGCACCAGAAAGAAAATATTTCTCAATAACAGTCCTGGAAGAACAAAGACCCAGGAAGACTTAAGCTATACTCCATGGGTCTTAAAGCCATATTCAATGATCTGGTAGCCAATTAGTGTAGGATCACGATGTTGCTTACCTCCAAGGGTGGCAGAAAGTAAGAAATGAGTGCCGTATTTTTTAATCAGGCTTTCGGTAACCTGTTGTAGGTTGGGTCTCCTTCCAAGGAGGCGAATGTTCCGGATAAACTCTGGGGCAAGAGGCAATGGCAAACTGAAGAAGTCTTTCCTTTCCAAAGCCAAGCTGTTTACTTTCCAACGGGCAAACTCCCTGGAGGAAAAGTCAAGGGATAAAGGAAAGCCGAAAGTATTTAAGAAGAAGACACATAAAATCTGAAGTAGGGTATGTTCTTTTCCACTTCCATCACCCTCCCCTCCCCTCCCCTCAGCACACATCCCTCCGCACAGAGGCAGCTGGGGCCTGAAAGAGGCCTGCTGGCCTCCACCCAGCTTCCCGTGCCCGGGCCGGGCCGTAAGAAAGACCTATCTCGGCTGATTACCATTAGTCCTCCTCCCATCTGGAGAGTAGCTAATCAGCTTATTCGTCTGAAGATAGCCTGTAGTATAGTGTAGTATGAGGACAAATTCTCCAACAGTGAGAACACAAGAACAGTGCTTTGCAGAGATATGACGGAGTCACAGTTGCACACTCAGAGGGTGAGTCACATGAGCAGTGGAGGCCTTAGTTAGCCATTTGTAAAGTCAGGAGTTTGGTCTACAATAGCAGTCCTCAAACATTTTGATCTCAGGATCCCTTCACACTCAAAAAATGACTGTGTCCCCCATATTTATGTGGCTTATAGCTATTGATGATGACCACTTTAAAAAATAAAACTGAGAAAATTTAAATATGCTATCTTATTTAAAGATCACAGCAGTAAATCTATTATATATAATGTAAATAGCATATTTTTATTACAATAACCCTATGTCCTGAAACAAAACCATTTTAGCAAGAAGAGTGGTATTATTTTGCATTTGTGCAAGTCTCTTTAATATTTGGTTTTAGCAGAAGAGAGCTGCCTTCTCATATTCGCTGCTGCATTCAATCTGTTGTGATAATTGTGGATATTCTTCTTTGTGGATATTTGTTGTTCACTCAACAAATGTCATTCCTTAAAGGTTAGTTACAGCCTGGAATCTGAAACCATTTCAGTGCACTTTTTATAACTCTGCTACATTAGAATCCAGTGTCCTATACTGTACTTTGGATATGTCCTTTTACCCTCATGAGTTCAGAACATCACTCAGTGGTCATCTAAAAAATATGGGATCACTGAATTATTCAGATCTTCTACATTGTGAACTTTTCATTATATAATATCAAAACACCATATTTCTTAATATCGCCACAAATCTCATGAGTAAAGTTGTTAAATACTGGAAGTGTTACCAAGCTCACAATGACAAATATGAATTTTCAAAATTCTAATTTTCATTTGAAAGCTTAAATTTTATCATTGGCAACAAATACCAGTAGTTGTTTTCCTTGAAGAGGTAAACCTACTTCATTCCCTATTTTTTTCTTGAGAAAAATGTTTGCCAGAAACTAAAGTCTAAATAACAATAGTTTGTTGATTGTTCTTTCAAGAAAAATTCAGTTCCAATGAAAAAGCAGCTAGTTCAGCTCACAATTCAAACACAAAAAGCATTTTTTCCTTGAGAAAAATCATAGTTCTTCAGTAGCTTCAGATGTGCTTATGTGTATTTTCCATTTCATCATACAAATATTAAAAAGACATGTATTCAGGGGTCAAAATCCAATAAAATTAATAAACTTGACTGTTTCGAGAACATTCTATGAATCCAGGTGCATGTGCCTGTGTGTTTAGGTGCAAATATGGAACAATAAAAAATACATGCCTGCTGGCGTCCTTTGCTGAGATTGCCTTTACTCAAAACAAGATCATTTTTTTTCACAACATTAGTGCAGATATCCCCATGGACATCCTGAAAAGACCTAAGAGGACCCACCTTCTGAGAAGTCTTATTATACAAGATGGCAACATTCCTTTCTAGTCCTATCTACACTTTTAATCTTCATGCTTTGCTCCTCCCTGAAATGTCTGTGTTTTAAAGGGGACACATTTCCAAGAGGAATCTACCCTGGGATGAAATTTAAAGGATCACATCCATTAGTAAGAAAGGACTCTTCCATGGTCTTTCACATTATACTCGTAAGGACCAGCTCCAATGCCTTAGGGAATTATCAACGTTCTCACCCATCTCAACTCTGCTCTTCATGACAGTGCTAAAGCTTGGTCTAACTTTCTCCCCAAATCCACGGACTACAAATTATAGGGCTGCAGAAAAATAAAAGAATTCCAAAATAAGTGAATAAAAGTCCATGCCCAATTTAAGGCTATAGAATTCTCCCATTTAACTCTAGGGACTAAGACAAAGAGGAGGGGCATGTGCCAAGTATTACCAGGGAAACAAAGGAAAAGAGACGACTAATAATTCAAGGTTCCAACAAAGTCTTTCAAGATTCCCGTTGTGTGGCTTTATTTATCTAAGCAGGCAAGTTCATAATAATACATTATCATTTATTTCCTTTGTACAGGAAATGTTAAACTTTAATTAAAGTACAGAGTATTTGTCAAACTGTTTCTATCCCAAATCCCACTGCAACATAAAGAACAATTGCTTGATCTCACGTCTAATTGGCCAAATGGCCAATCAAAAGACATAAGATGGCTTAATTAAAAAAAAAAATTTTAAACCCAACTATATGCTGTCTATGAGAGACTCACTTCAGCATTAAAGACAGCTATACTGAAAGTTAAGGATGGAAAAAGGTATTCTATGCAAATGGAAACCCAAAGAAACCTGGGGTAGCTACATTAAAGTAGACTCCAAAGTTAAAGTAGACTTTAAGCCAGACGATAACAAGAGAAAAAGAAGGGCATTATAGAGTGACAAGAGGATCAATTCATCAAGATACAATATTTGTAAATAACACACCCAATGTAGGAGCACTTAAACATATCAGGCAAATATTAATAGATCTGAAAGGAGAAACAGATGGCAGTTCAACAATAGGAGACTTCAATACCTCACTTTCAACAAGGGCCAGACCATCCAGACAAAAAATCAACAAGGGAACATTGGCTTTAAACTACATATTAGACCAGATGGACATAACAGATATTTGCAGAACATTCCATTCAACAGCAGCAAAAAACACATTCTTCTCTAGCACACATGGAACATTCTTTGGGGTAGACCACATGTTAGGTCACAAAGCAAATTTTAATAAATTTAAGAAGACTGAAATCATATCATGCATCTTTTTCAACCACAATTATATGAAACTAGAAATTATGAGACGTGAAAAATTAACAAATACGTACAGCTTAAACAACATGCTCCAGTAGGTCAAAGGAGAAATCAAAAAGTATCTTGAGACAAATGGAAATGGAAATACAAATGCCAAAACTTAATGGTATATAGCAAAAGTAGTTCTAAGTGGGATATTTATAATAATAAATGCATACATAAAGAAAAAATGAGGTTCTTAAATAACAACCTAATTCATACAAGGAACTAGAGAAAGAACAATGAATTAAGCCCAAAGTTAGTAGAAGGAATAAAATAACAAAGATCAGAGTGGAAATGAATGGCATAGAGACTGAAATGACAATAGAAGAGATCAATGAAAATACACGTTGGTTTTTGGAAAAGATTTTTTAAATAGACAATCATTAACTAGACTAACCAAGAAAAAAGAAAAGAAGACTCAAATAAAATCAGTAATGAAAGAGGAGACATTACAGCTGATATCACCCAAAACAAAGAATCACAAGAGACTATAATGAACACATACCAAATAATTAGACAAACTATAAGAAATGGATAAATTCTTAGAAACATAACCAAGACTGAATCATGAATCTGAACAGACCAATTACTAGAAAGAAGATTGAATCAGTAATTAACATCCTAACAAACAAAAGTTCAGGACCAGATGGTTTTCACTGGTGAATTCTACCAGACATCTAAAGAATTTTTAGCAATGTTTTTCAAACTCTTTCAAAAAATAGAAGAAGAGGGAAAATATCCAAGGCCAGCATTATCCTGACACTGAAACCAGACAAGGACAGTACAAGAAAAGTAAATTATAGGCCAGAATCCCTAATAAATACATATCCAAAAATCTCCAACAAAATATTAGCAAACTAATTTAACAGTACACAAAAAGAATTATACACCATAATCAAGTCGGATTTATTCCAAGAATGAAAAGGTGGTTCAACATTTGCAAATCAATGTGCTACACCACACTAATAAAACTAAGTATAAAAATCATATGACCACCTCAGTAGATGCAGGAAAAACATTTGAGAAAATTCAACATTATTTGTGGTAAAAACTATCAATAAAAAAGTATATAGAGGAGCAGCTAGATGGTTATCTAACCAGTCCAAACACCTATAGACTCAACAGGAGATCGAAGAGAAGAGCAGCCATTCTAGGAACAGCAGAGTGGCCACTTTCTGGAAGGTAGGATGTGCAGAGAAGTGAATCAGAGCAACATTTGTGAAGACAGACAGTGGGGGGAGGGGCCGGCTCCTGGCCAGGAGAAGAGCAGCAGAGCAAAAATCAGAACCTTTAGAAGCTCCACTGAGGGACGTCACTCCAGAGGCTAAGTGGGGGCTGGAAACCTCGCGGGGACAGTGTGGTCTCAGGACCCATGGGGTCATAGAAGGACCCAGGATGCCTGAATACAGCAGAGCTCCCAGATATCAGAGCAGGGAAGTCAGAGGCAGAGACAGAGCCAAGGAGAGGGCTCTTAGCTCCGGTTTACCTTAAACCATGATCTGAGGCATAGTTGGGCCACTTGTTCGTTGAGCAGGGACCCCACAAGTGGCAGATTCGGGGAGACCCCCTCCTTCCTCCACTGGGAGGAGTGGCATGGGAGCACACTGCAGGAATCTGCTGGGTTTGGAGACTCCAAATGGGGCCGCATGCGAGAGATAGAAATGCTCTGTCACAGGCCGGCTGAGCTCAGAGTGCAGCTAGATGCTAGGCAGACGGGAGGGGTTGACTGCTTTTCTTTGGGGGCGCACTGAGGAGTGGGGGCCCCGAGCTCTCAGCTCCTCTGGGCTGGACACTGGGAGACCGCCATCTTCATTCCCATCCTCCAAAGTGGTACGGAAAGCGTTCAGGGAACAAAAGCTCCTGAGAGCGAACCTGCCCAGATTGCTGGCAAGGGTGGGGCTGTTCCCCCTCCAGCAAAGACATTTGGGAATCACTGCAGTAGGCCCCTCCCCCAGAAGATCAGTGAAAACATCCAGCTAAGACCAAGTTCACCGATCAATGACAACTGTGGAACTTCAGGGAAATGCACCACTTAGAATTCATGGCTTTTTCCCCATGATTCTTTATTCTTTCAAAGTTAAATTTATTTTATTTTTTTCTTATTCTATTTTTAACCTTTTTCTCTTTCCTAATTTAACCTTTTTAAACTATTGTCTTATGTACTTCTTAAAATCTTTTTTAATATTCATTGTTTTAGTCATATTCTATCCCTTCATTGTATTTAAGCTTATTTTTTGTATACTATAGGTTTTTCTTTCTTTAAAATTTTGAGATACAGTTTCTTCTAATAGATAAAAACATATCCTAAATCTAGCACATGGCTTTGTCTAGTCTCCAGCCTCATTACATTCTTTCCTCTTTTTCTTTCTTCACTTTTCAATTAACTTCTTATCAATTCCTTTTTTAGAATCTTTTTTAATTTTCATCTTTACAGTCATATTCCATCCCTTCATAGTGTATACCTTATTTTTGTACATATATAAGTTTTTCTTTCTTTAAAATTTTGGGAGGCAGTTTCTTTTAACAGACCAAAATACACCCAAAATCAAGTATGTGGCTCTGCTATATTCACCACTCTAATCATACATATATATATGAGAGAGAGAGAGAGAGATAGTTTTTTTTCCTTTCTTCTGCCTCCGGTTTCAGGTCTCTTCTGATTTGGTTAGTGTATATTTTTCTGGGGTCATTGCTACCCTTTTAATATTTTGTTCTCTCATTCATCTGTTCTTATCTGGGTAAAATGACAAGGCAGAAAAACTCATCTCAAAAAAAAAAAAGAACAAGAGGCAGTACTAACGCTAGGGACATAATCAATAGGGACATTAGTAATATGATGTAATATTAGTAATTAGAATTCAGAATGACGACTACCAAGATGCTAGGTGGGTTCAGAAAAAGTATGAAAGATATTAAAGAATCCCTTTCTGGAGAAATAAGAGAACTAAAGTATAACCATGTTAAAAATTTTTTAAAAGCTACTAATGAGGTACAATAAAAAATGGAGGCTCTTACTGCTAGGATAAATGAGGCAGAAGAATTACTGATATAGGGTGCCTGCGTGACTCAGTCATTAAGCATCTGCCTTCAGCTCAGGTCATGATCCCAGTGTCCCAGGATCGAGCCCTGCATTAGGCTCCCTGTTTAGTAGGGAGCCTGCTTCTCCCTCTCTCATTCCTCCTGCTTGTGTTCCCTCTATTGCTGTGTTTCTCTCTGTCAAATAAATAAATGAATCTTAAAAAAAAATTAGTGATATAGAAAACCAAATGATAAAAAATAAAGAAGCTGAGAAAAAGAGACAGAAACAACTACTGAACCATGAGGGGGAGAATTCGAGAGATAAGTGATAGCATAAGATGAAACAATACTAGAATAATTGGGATCCCAGAAGAAGAAGAAAGAGAGAGAGGGGCAGAAGGTATATTGGAGCAAATTATAGCAGAGAACTCCCCTAATTTGGTGACGGGAACAAGCATTAAAATCCAGGAGGCACAGAGAACCCTCCCTCAAAATCAATAAAAATATGCCCACAACCCATCATCTAATACTAAAACTTACAAGTCTCAGTGACAAAGAGAAGATCCTGAAAGCAGCTCAGGAAAAAGAGGTCTGTAACATACAATGGCAGAAATATTAGATTGGCAGCAGACATATCCACAGAGACCTTGCAGGCCAGAAAGGACTGGCATGATATATTCAGAGCACTAAATGATAAAAATATGCAGCCAAGAATACTATATCCAGCTAGGCTATCATTGAAAATAGGAGAGGTAAAAATCTTCCAGAACAAACAAAAACTAAAAGAATTTGCAAACACCAAACCAGCCCTACACGATATTGAAAGGGGCCCTCTAAGCAAAGTGAGAACCTAAAAGTAACATAGACCAGAAAGGAACAGAGACAACATACAGTCACAGTCACCTTATAAGCAATACAAGTCACTAAGTCCATATCTTTCAATAGTTACCCTGAATGTAAATGGGCTAAATGCCCCAATCAAAAGACACAGGGTATCAGAATGGATAAAAACAAGACCCATTGATATGCTGTCTCCAAGAAACTCATTTTAGACCCAAAGACATCTACAGATTTAAAGTTAGGGGGTGGAAAACAATTCATCCTCATAATGGACATCAAAAGAAAGCTGGGGTGGCAATCCATATATCAGACAAATTAGATTTTAAGCCAAAGACTATAATAAAAGATGCGAAAGGACACCATATCATACTTAAAGTGTCCAACAAGAAGATCTAACAATTTCAAATAATGAGAATAGCCAATTATATAAGCTAATTAATAACTAAATCAAAGAAACACATCGACAATAACACAATAATGGTAGGGGACTTTAACACATCCCTCACTGAAACAGACATCATCTAAGCAAAAGATTGACAAGGAAATAAATGCTTTAAATGACACACTGGACCAGATGGACATCACAGATATATTCATAATATTCCATCCCAAAGCAACAGAATACACATTCTTCTCTAGTGCACATGGAACATTCTCCAGAATAGATCCCATCTTGGGTCACAAATAAGGTCTCAACCAGTACCAAAAGACTGAGATCAGGGGCACCTGGGTGGCTCATCCATTAAGCATGTATCTTCAGCTCAGGCCACGATTCCAAAGTTCTGGGATTGAGCCCTGCATCAGGCCCCCTGCTTGGTGAGAAGCCTGCTTCTCCCTCTCTCACTCACCCTGCTTGTGTTCTCGCTCTAGCTGTATTTCTGTCAAATAAATAAATTTAAATAAATAAATAAATAAAATCTTAAAAAAAGAGATCATTTTCTGCATATTTTCAAACCACAATGCTTTGAAACTAGAACTTAACTACATGAGGAAAGTTGAAAAGAATTCAAATACATGGAAGCTAAAGAGTATCCTATGAAAGAATGAATGGGTCAACCACAAAATTGAAGAAGAATTTTAAGAATTCATGGAAACAAATGAAAATGAAAACACAGATGTTCAAAATCTTGGGGACACAGCAAAGGCAGTCCTAAGAGGAAAGTATATAGCAATACAAGCCTTTCTCAAGAAGCAAGAGAGGTCTCGAGTACACAAGCTAACCATACACTTAAAGGAGCTGGAAAAAGAACAGCAAAGAAAGCCTAAACCCCAGCAGGAGAAGAGAAATAATAATGATCAGAGCAGAAATCAATGAAATAGAAACTAAAAGAACAGGAGAAGAGATCAACAAAACTAGGTGATGGTTCTTTGAAAAAACTAACAAGATAAACCCCTGACCAGACTTATCAAAAAGAAAAGAGAAATGATGCAAATTAATAAAATCATGTATAAAAGAGGAGAGATTACAACCAGCACCAAAGAAATACAAACAATTATAAGAACATAATATGAGCAACTATACACCAGCAAATTGGACAATCTGGAAGAAATGGACGCATTCCTAGAGACATATACACTACCAAAATTGAACCTGGAAGAAATAGAGACCCTGAACAAACCCATAAACTGTAAGGAGATTGACGCAATCATCAAAAATCTCCTAACAAGCAAGAACCCAGGGGAATTCTACCAAACATTCAATGAATTAATAGTCTCCTGAAACTATTCCGAAAATATAAATGGAAGGAAAACTTCTAAACTCATTTTATGAGGCCAGCATTACTTTGATCCCAAAACCAAAGACCCCATCAAAAAGGAGAATTACAGACCAATATCCTTTATGAACATGGATGCAAAAATTCTCAAAAATACTAGCCAATAGGATCCAACTGTACATTAAAAGGATTATTCACCATGACCAAGTGGGATTTATTCCTGGGCTGCAAGGTTGGTTCAACATCCGCAAATCAATCAATTTGATACAGTACATTAATAAAAGAAAGAACAAGAACCATATGATCCTCTCAATAGATGCTGAAAAGCATTTGACAAAGTACAGCATCCTTTCTTGATCAAAACTCTTCACAGTGTAGGGATAGAGGTACATACCTCAATATCATAAAAGCCATCTATTAAAAACCCACAGCAAATATCATTCTCAATGGGGAAAAACAGAGCTTTTCCCCTAAGTTCAGCAACATGGAAGGGCTGTCCACTATCACCACTGCTATTCAGCATAGTACTAGAAGTCCTGGCCTAAGCAATCAGACAACAAAAAGAAATTAAAGTCATCTGAATCAGCAAAGAAGTCAAACTCTCACTCTTTGCAGATGATAGGATACTTTATGTGGAAAACCCAAAAGACTCCACTCCAAGACTGTTAGAACTCATATAGAAATTCAATAAAGTGTCAGGATATGAAATCAATGCACAAAAATCAGTTGCATTTCTATATGCAAACAGTAAACCGAAGAAAGGGAAATTAAAGAGTCAATCCCATTTACAATTGCACCCCAAATCATAAGATACCTAGGAATAAATGTAACCAAAGAGGCAAGGAATCTGTACTTAGAAAACTATAAAGTAGTCATGAAAGAAATTGAGGAAGACACAAAGAAATGGAAAAACATTCCATGCTCATGGATTGGAAGAACAAATATTGTGAAAATGTCTATGTT
This sequence comes from Spilogale gracilis, assembly GCA_004023965.1. Taxonomy (NCBI): domain Eukaryota; kingdom Metazoa; phylum Chordata; class Mammalia; order Carnivora; family Mephitidae; genus Spilogale; species Spilogale gracilis. The sequence continues at coordinate 229,165 of PITA01000407.1, read as the reverse complement.
ACCTAGAGCCATCTACACATTTAATGTAATCCTTATCAAAATACTTCAGCTTTTTTCAAAGAAATGGAACAAATAATCCTAAAATTTATATGGAACCAGAAAAGATCCCAAAGAGCCAGAGGGATGTTGAAAAAGAAAACCAAAGTTGGCAGCATCACAATTCCAGACTTCAAGTTCTATTACAAAGGTGCAATCATCAAGACAGAATGGTACTGGCACAAACACAGACACATGCACATGGATCAATGGAACAGAATAGAGAACCTATCTAGAGATGGACCCTCAACTCTATGGTCAGTTAATCTTTGACAGAGCAGGAAAGAATGTCCAATGGAAAAAAGACAGTCTCTTCAACAAATGGTGTTGGGAAAATTGGACAGCCACATGCAGAAGAATGAAACTGGACCATTTCCTTACACCACACACAAAAATAGACTCAAAATGTATGAAAGACATCAATATGAGACAGGAATCCATCAAAATCCTCGAGGAGAACATAGGCAGCAACCTCTTCTACCTCAGCTGCAGCAACTTCTTCCTAGAAACATCACCAAAGGCAAGGGAAGCAAGGAAAAAAAATGAACTATTGGGAATTCATCAAGATCAAAACCTTTTGCACATTAAAAGAAACATTCAACAAAACCATAAGACAACCGACAGAATGGGAGAAGATATTTGCAAATGACATATCAGATAAAGGGCTAGTATCCAAAATCTATAAAGAACTTATCAAACTCAACACCCAAAGAAAAAATAATCCAGTCAAGAAACGGGCAGAAGATATGAACAGACATAGACATCTGTCCAAAGAAGACATCCAAATGGCCAAAAGGCACATGAAAAAGTGCTCAACATCCCTCAGCATCAGGGAAATATAAATCAAAACCACAGTGAGATACCACCTTAACACCAGTCAGAATGGCTAAAATTAACAAGTCAGGAAACAACAGATGTTGGCTAGGATGTGAGGAAAGCAGAACCCTCCTACACTGTTGGTGGGAATGCAAGCTGGTGCAGCCACTCTGGAAAACAGTATGGAGAGTCCTCAAAAAGTTGAAAATAGAGCCATACTACAACCCAGCAATTGCACTACTGGATATTTACCTTAAAGATACAAATGTAGTGATCTGAAGGGGCACATGCACCCTAATGTTTATAGCAGTGATATCCACAATAACCTAACTATGGAAAGAACTAAATCTCCATCAACAGATGGGCAGTCCATATACCATGGAATACTATGCAGCCGTCAAAAATAATGAAATCCTGTCATTTCCAAAGATGTGGATGAAACTGGAGGGTATTATGTTGAGTGATATAAGTCAATCAGAGAAAGACAATTATCATATGACCTCTCTGATATGAGGAATTTGAGAGGCAGGGCAGGGAGTCAGGGGGGTATAGGGAGAAAAAAAATGAAACAACATGGGACTGGGGAGGGAGACAAACCATAAGAGACTCTTAATCTCAGGAAACAAACTGAGAGTTTCTGGGAGGTGGTGGGGAGGGACAGGGTGGCTGAGTTGTGGAAAAAATAAAAATTAATAAAAAATTTTAAAATGATAACAAAATAAAAAATATATATATAGAGAGAGGGTACATACCTCAACATAATACGTATCCTATATGGTGACAAGCCCATTGTATTCAGTGGTAAAAAGCTATAACCTTTTTTTCTAAGATTGGAATAAGACAAGGTTCCTCACTCTTGTCAATTTTATTCAACATAGTACTGGTCAGAGTGATTAGTCAAGAAAAAGAATTTTAAAACATTCAACTCAGGAAGAAAGAGGTAAAATTGTCAATTTTCTGAGAACATGGTATTATATAGAGAGAACCCTAATGACTCCACAGAAAAAAACAAATCAAAAAACACAACCTGTTAGAATAAACAAATCCAGCTAAACAAATCCCAGTTGTAAGATACAAAATCAATATACAAAAGTCAGTTGCATTTCTATAGACCAATAACAAAAAAAAAACAGAAAGAGAAATTCAGGAAATAATCCCATTTAAAATAACAACAAAAAGAATAAAATATCGAGGAATAAATTTAACTAAGAGTGTGAAAGCTCTGTACACTGAAAACTGTATAATACATTGATGAAAGAAATTGAAGAGGACACACATAAATGGAAAGATAGTCTATGTCATGGACTGGAAGAATCAATATTGTTAGAACATCCCTACTATTCAAAGCAATCTATAGATTCATTGTAATCTCTATGTAATTTCCAATGGCATTTTCCATAAAATAGCAAAAATAATCCAGAAATTTGTGTGGAACCACAAAAGACCCCAAATAGCCAAAGCAATCTTGAGAAAAAAAGAACAAAGCTGGAATCATCACACTTCCTAATTTCAAACTACATTACAAAGCTATAGTAATCAAAACAGTATGGGATTGGCATTAAAAACACATTGCCATCTATGCTAAGTGAAATAAATTACAGAAAGACAAACACCATATGATTTCACTCATATTTGGAATTTAAGAAAAAAGCAGATAAATGTGGGGAAGGAAAGGAAAAATAAAATAAGATGAAAACAGAGAGGGAGACATAAGAGATTTTATAGGAAACAACAGGTTTGCTGGAGGGGAGGTAGGTAGGGTATGGGGTAACTGGGTGATGGACAATAAAGAGGACACGTGATGTAATGAGCACTGAGTATCATATGCAACTGATGAATCACTAAATTCTACCTGTGAAACTAAAAACGAAAACAAATAAAACAGAACAAAAACAAAAAAATCAGATACACTGATAGTGGAACAGAAAAGAGAACCCAGAAACAAACTCACACATAGATGGTCAATTCATTTGTGACAAAAGCTCCAAAAATATACAATGGGGAAAGGACAGTCTCTTCTAAATGGTAATGGGAAAACTGAAGAACCACATGCAAAAGAATTAAACTGGACCCTTATCTTCTACCATACACTAAGGTAAACTCAAAACAAATTAAAGATTTAAACGTAAGACCTGAAACCATAAAACTCTTGGAAGAAAGCAAAGAAAGCCTAGGCAGTAAGCTCCGTGACACGGGTCTTGGTGATGGTATTCTGAATCTGACACCAGACCCAGCCCCCTCTGCTTTGCGGTAGACCACACATAGACTTCATCAACTAATGAGGAATTTCTATCCTATCATTTAGATTGTTAGAAGAAATGAAAAGCAGGCATTCTTCCATTTTTCATAATTTATAACAATGGTCAAAGATCACCTTACCAAGGAGGTGATTCCCGATATAATTAATTTTAATAAATAAAAAATTATGTGCTCATTCCCTTCATTCAGGACTGCCTAATAGTCCCTGCTACAAGGTTTCCCTGATGATCCCATCCAAAAGAACACCCTCTCTCTCACTCTCTGTCCCCGTGCTCTGCTTTAGTTTTCTTTTTTAACACTCATCACTACCTGACATAATACATTTTTTAATTCTCTTCCTCTCGCAGTAAAACATAAACTCAATGAGAGCAAGATTGTTTCTTTCAGTCTTACTCAACAGCAATAGAACAATGCTAGAAGTTCCAACTTGTGCATACTGTTAGAATATACATTTGTTAAACGATTGGGAGATTCTCTCATTTATTTTATTTCAAAGAAATTCATTTGTTTTGTGTCATAGCTCTCCTAATCCTTTAATTGTTTGGAAATTACTGATGACTGGATAAGAAAATGTTACAGGATGAGAATACATAGAAGTGGCTACTAATTAGTGACTGATCTGAAATGAAAGTAAAGTATCCTAAATATGTATGCATATCAATTAGAAAATTAGATTTGACTTATAAAAATGTAATTTACAGACTTGATTTTGTGCATTGTTTATACATAAATCATGCTTTGGTAAACTGAGTCTGGGCCCTCTTCCATTGTCTTCAGTAGACATGATTAAATTTGGAACCCATGGTCCACACTCTCAAGTCCAGTGAGTACAGAGACCCGGTTCAGACATTGCTTTGCTTTATACCCAGTGTTAATGATCAGCAGCCCAACACCTACAATGGGCCTAACAACAATTTCTGCCACACTCGTAACATTCAAGGTCACCAAAAGAAGCAACAATTTTAGTGACATGCACTTTTCCTTAGTCTTCCTCTCTTTTAGTCCAACATCAGACTTGGAAAATCACATATTTTATCCAAACCAAAAAGAGTTTTGAGCATCTATTATTTAAATGAATGAGACTAGGGAAGCTTAGAAAGCCAAGTAATTTACCTGATGTCACACAACTACCAAGAAGGAAATTTGGGCTGTTCGAATTAGAAGAAACATTTTAGTACTATTTGCCAATCTTTTTTCACGTTATCATGTACATTGAAAACTCTCCACATGATGCATTGGGATCAGAACTGAGTAGACCAAGCACAGAAGTCTTGCTATCCCAGACCTTGCCCAATTGCCCCAAGGGCTAAATGTGTCAATATATGGACATACCTGTCCACAACCACATCTGTCCCTACCCACTTGCAGGAGCAGCATGCACACTAGTGGAGGAGGTCTCTTCCATCCCTCTTATGCTATGAGAAAACCACAAAACAGAGAGGGGAGTGGTTTGCTTAAGCAATATACCCAACTGGTACCAGAGCCAGAACAAAAACCTAGTGTCCTGCCCCTCCCGCAGTGCTATGATGGCAGGGATAACAGCAACAGTGAGACCCAGAGGGGTTAAGAAAGTCATCTGCATGAAGTTACACAGTTAGTAAGCGTCAGAGCTGAGATTAAAACCCAAGTCAATACCAAACAGCTGTTTTGAGAACACAATTTTCCCCTGTGGAGATTAAGTGTATTTTATGGTATTCTAATTATTTTTAAAAGGTTACTCTCTTTTAATGAAATTATTTCATTACCTGGAACATTTCATTCCTTTAGTTACCTATATAAACATGAGTTTACCATATAGCCAAAACACAGTGCAACATATACACTGAAGCAAAAAATTTTTGGATTAAGGTGGTTTTAGAATATTTATTTGCAGAGGGAGAAATTGAGACCTAGTTAAAAATCAAGTCCCTACACAAGGTACCATGGGAGAAATCAAAGATAAAGGCCTGATTTCAGCTCCTATGGCTTCTCAGGAAATTGTAGCACAGAATAACAAATGACTCAGAAAAATGAACAATACTGTCTTAGGAAGCATTTTACGAGCAAATAATAAAAAATAATGGTTTGCATTTAATGAATTCTTAGTATGTGCCAGACATCCCAAGCATCTTACGAGTATTAACCGATAACAATATCCAAGACACCCCTATAAGGGGGAATATATCATTATCCTCATTTTACAGATGAGGAAATTGAGGCAACAGATATGTTAATTTGCCCAATGGGTGACACCCAGTTGGTGGCAGAGTCAGGATTCAAATGCAGGAGGTGTGGTTTCAGAGTCTGAAGTTTTGGCCACCATGCTCCTCCACCTACCCTGTGAAACTCAAAAGAGTAATCACAATTTTGGGAGTGGGGGAGGGAGGGAGGGAGGGAGGGAGGGAGAGAGAGAGAGAGAGAGAGAGAGTGTGTGTGTGTGTGTGTGTGTGTGTGTGTGTGTGAGATAGAGACAGAGGAGAGAATTTCTTTGGAGAAAGGATAGATATATAAGGACTGAAACTGTATTTGAAACTGCCCCCCGAAAAACCCAAAAGCCACTCTGTGAACTCTATTGGGGTGTCCGCCCAGAGTCAGGCCTTGGCCTCAGCTGCCGATAGAATGGCTCAGGCTCTGGGGGTGCCCAGTGGTTTTCTCTTCTACTTCACTAAGTTTCTTCCCTGCCCTTTGGGGCCCTTCACTGAATCAAAATAATGGGAGAAACATCTGTGATAAGAGTTTGAGCCAGAAAGTACTAAAAATGTACTTATAGAACTTATTAACCTGGTTCTTTCCAGCATCTGAAAGCCTCAGAAGGCACTACTGGAAGGCAGCCTGAGCTATTCAGAGAATAAATGTTCATTTCCGATTTCTCCTTTAGCAGGTTTTTTTCCAGTAATAAAATAATCAAGGCTCTTTTTTTTCCTAGGAAAAGGATGTTTTCTATATATCAATTATATTAACACACACTACTTCAATTAAGCCATCATCTTTGTTTCAATTAAGACATCAAGTAAATCGCCATTTCAATTTAGCCATTTCTCTTAAAATCTTCTCCCACTGTCTTTGTAACACAGTAAGCAGTCTGAGAGCAAACATCTCCCACAGTGCTAAAGCCCTCCATGGAAAGTGCCTCTAGGAACAGTGGAGACCATGACAGGGGTCCCAGGTTAAGCCAAAGAGTGACCAGAAGCTCCGGCATGAGCTCCCCCTGCAAAGGCGTCCCAGCCGCACATCAGGAAGCTGCTGTAAGCCACACAAGTTTACTCCATTTCCTGTCCTACTTTAGATTCGCCTGGAGTGAACAACACACACTTCTGCCAAAGGGTTAACATACCCATACAATCACTGATAACAACCAAAATAAAATCCAGGAAAGCTATGATCCAGATGAGAGGGTAAAACCAGTATGTTACTGCAGCTGTCCATAGCAACACAGAGAATATGGTGGGCGTGACCCTGAATCTCTCTCTACATTCCGAAATGATCGGAGTTATCTTTGTACCAGACTGCCTAACACTCATGGTCCAGATTGCCAACAATCGATGCTTCTGGTTGTACTTGAGTTTAGGGATTTTCCCAGAACCCGAAGGGCCTGCATTAGGAGAACAGAACCGCAGCCATGCCAGGCTCCGGAAGGACTGTGGGACGGGACCGCTCCGGGTTGGAAGCAAGAGGATCTCTGATGATCCTCACTTGAAAGATAGAAATAAAGTGTGCCTCCAAGTCACAGCTACTACCTCTAGTGTCACCAGTCACACTGCGGCACCGTGTGCCTCCAAGTGGTAGGAGGTCAGCAAGAACTCTGCCAGCAAGCGTGCCCCCCACCCCTGCAGGGCCCACGCGCTTCGCGATGAAAGACTCAGAAAGAGCACAGTTGGGGTGCAGCACCCCGGGGGCTATTTCCTGCAGCTCAGCACTGAAGCACCACTTTGCTGGCTTGTAAACTGAGAACATTGATCCAGCCCCCATGAAGAGACATTACCTATGAAACCTCCCTCCCTGGGAAGCCTGAAGAGAGAGCGAGAGCATTTTAGAAAGAAACCCACGGTTTCAAAACCAAACCAAAAACTGTATCTCAAGGAGGCTGAAATCTGGTAACAATGAATACTGCAGCCCACAATAGATGCACTTGTGCCCACACCTTGGGCTACTAGCTGGATTCATTGTTACTCGTTTTCCAACAGACCTAGCTTTCCATTTCTGTGTGGGATGCACGTTCAGGCACATTTCCAAGGCCACTGATATGGCCGCCATTGGGAAAGTCACATTTCCTATATCCTGAGTAGGCAGCCCTATCCAACTGCGGGGCAGTGACTCCCCTGCAGGCTTGGCATCCCAGTGTCATCCCAGGCATCCCATGCTAGTGTCAGGCTGTCCCTGAGTGCTAGGAGCCCACCTGTTCCCCCTGAGTTGGACTGCAGGCAGGGTTCCCGGGTTCCAATCACTCCTGTTTCCAGCAGAGCCAACCAATCATCCGCTGCTCACTCAGGCGGCAGTTCTCAGGTTTGGGGACTCCCGGGGTACTTGGGGAGAAGTCTTACAACAGCCGTGGAGCCCAGGATGCCCACAATGGCAGAAAGAGTGGGCTGTCATGATAGGAAACACTGCCCTTCTCCGCTCCTTGCCCCTCCTGCTGTATTTCCCATAATCTCTTTGCGGGAGCGCCCTCCTGCAACCTTTAGTTTTCAAAGGGAGTGCCAGGCTGAAAGGTTATCGTTCTCCAAAAGGTTGTTTGGGGAACGAACCGTACTTGCAAGAAAAAAAAATAGGTACAACTGGTTCTCCTTGAAAAACGAAGGAAGACACAGGGCAGGTCACTGAATAAAATATTTAAGAACTTAGAAGCAAAAAAAGATGAATTGGCCTTAGCCAAAGACACAAATAGTTTTCTCATCATTTTTCCCGTGACTTGACTTTGTCTACATAAACTGTCACCCAGTGACCATGGGAAAATTTCTCACATACCCACCGGTACAGGATAAAGGCCACCGTCTTTGTTCTCAGAGCTCACCTTTCTCTTGGACCACTGGCTCTCCCCACCTAGCCTGAGACTGGCCACTTCCGCACAGGAATCTCAATAAACACCACGGATTTTCCTAAAGAGCCCCAGACACAAAGAAGTCTTCTTTTTCTTCATCCTTCTGCCAGTATACCTCTTCTCGGGGGCTACTGCTCCCACCAAAGAACTCAATCCACCATTGAGTCATACACCCACTGAGTGAGCTAGGAGGGTTTCACACGGGTTAGCTGGACATTCAAGGGGCTGAGGGATATATCATGTTTTGGATGTGGTACAGGGGCTGTATTTCTAGACACATCACATCATCAGGAGATTTCTATCTCAACAAGAGATTACTGTAATGTACTTGCTATTAGAGCCTTTACTGCCATAATGAATAAGACATGATTAATCTGAGCTATAAAAAGAAATTAAAATAAAACCCATAATCTCTTATATTGGTGTAGAGTCTTCCTTTTGTTTAAAAAAAAATCATAAACAATTTCACACCACCTCACCTATCTTACCTACACAAGAAAGAACCTTGGGAATGAAGCAGCCAAAATATCATCACTCAACTCTTTACCTTTTATAGGTTAAAAAGGAAGAGAGAGAGAAACTGAAAAAAAAAGTCTCATTTGATGAGCAGTAGAGTTTAACAAGAACCTAGACCACGCTATGAATGATTTTCTGTCTTTGTCTATGACCCGAGCTCAAGTTCAGGGACCACTGCATACCTCTGTCATACTTCCCAGGAAATTCTTTGACCCTGTTGACCAAGGAGTAATTCCAAGACAGGAAGGCTTCGATCTGGGAGCCCTTTGGTTAAATAAGATCTCGGTCCCTGCAACTCTACGAGCAGCAAGAGCAGAGGTGAGGCCAGTCCTCCCCCAAAGCCGATGTGTCCCTGTTATTCCCGCTCTCTGGGAGAATTCAAGAAGCCTCGTGTGTAGGTAATTTAGCAGCCTGCTGTGTTCTCAAACAACGGCCCGTAAACAATGATTGGCCAATTTCATTCTAATCTTCCCAATTTTGCTCTAATTAAAATCAGGCTGTAGCTTTCAAACAGTTTAATTAAGGCTGATTGGGAGAAACAAGGAGGGGCGACTCAAGCCTCAAGTCTCACGCTGTCCTGTTGGGGCTCTAGGGTTCGGAGAGGGCACTGAAGACGGTGTATTTGTAGAACCACCATGAAATACAATGCACTCCTTGGAATGAAGGGCCAGTGAATCTCTGAGACCAGAAGGAACTGAAGAGGGAGCTAAGATCTGTGTTCTCCCAGGCACAGAGACGTCCCCTCTGCCCTGACCTCCCACAGCTCATCTGTTCAACGGTGGAGAAAATGGCTCCACTCACCACTGTTGGCCTGCCCGTTGTGCTTGTCCTTGCTCAGCAAGCTAACAGCCCCGGCCAGGCTTCTCCACAGCAAACATCCGTGGGCTTCCCATTAGCTACTTCACTCTAAGAGAGCTCCCCCAGACTGGCAGCTCCTTCCATTATTTGACAAGTTTATTCCTTTGCAATGAGATGGCCTTTCTGGAATTTGGGTGCATTTGCTTTTTATATGAGCCACTCTTAACTAAATATTTTTTGTTCCTTCAATTGTTTTTAGATTCTTAGGCCCTTCTGCTAAACCTTCTCTGCTTGCAATCTAGCTTGTTAATGGGTTTCTTTTTAAAGATGGCAACCAAAATTAAACGCAATTCAGGAGCTGAGATCTGAGCCGTGGGGAGTACAGGATACAATTTCTGAACACATCATTACCATCAGCATTATAACTGTCCTCATTGTGTCTCTCTACTGAGCCCCTGTAACCGTCCTGGGTGCTTTACACATTTTTTCATCATCACCACAATCTTGTAAAAGTCAGTGGGGTAAATGGACTCCTCATTCTCACCTGGATTAGAAAGGATGCCTTTTGATATGGGACTTCACAGTATCAGTCACTGATACGATGCACCTCATTCCCTGCCTCAAAGATATTGGGCTTGGCTCCCTGACTTTACTCTGGATAAAAGAGGATGGACACAAGGAACAGGATACCAATGCTGGACCCAAAGAGGCACTGCACATTTTTGCTCTTCTTCCTGCCTTCCTGCCTGTCCTGGCCATCAGAATTGCTTTCCCCACCTACCAGCAGGTGCTTCTCTTTCAGCCTAAGACCCGTAATAAACATCATTGGAGAAAACACCAAATAGTCCCCTTGGAGACCTATACCCTGAAGCACATAACTCAGCCAATCTACAGATGCATGAATGAGAAAAGTTATTACTGTTTTAAAATGGTTTGTGGGGTTATTTTGGGGGTTATTTTTATGCCCATAATTATGGCAATAGTTAACTTATACACCACGAGTTTAATCCTATTTTATAGCTGAGCTAGCTGAGGCTCAGATAAGTATTTTAGTCAAGGACACATAGCTTACCAAAAGTGAAGATTGTTTATGATCTTTCATATATATAAAATATATTTCCTTTATTAACACACCTGAATTTTGCATTCCTTTTTGTTTTAATGTTTATATAGTAAATTTAAATCCTTGTACTTATTTTATTGGAGTATAGTTGGTACATTAGCATTCCTTTTTTTGGAAGATAAAAATATTCTTGGCTAACAGTAATCTCGTAGTCAACCAGGTTCCACTCCCCATTTTTTGCAACCCTAGATTTATGTTTTTAATTGCTGAGCCAGGCCATCTATATCCTATATTGGTGAAATTGGCATTTTGAACTTAAATCTGAGGCTTTGCACTTCACCTTCTTGCATTCCATCCCTCTTGGCAGAAACTTGGACAATGTTCTTTAAGCCATTTCTACCTTCTCCTTGGGCTCACAGATACACAAATTTCTCCAACTTCCTGTGTTTAAATACAGTCATGTGACTGGGTTCTGACCTGTGGAACGTGAGCCCAGGCTGAGCCCGGAGACTTCCCATGAAATCCTTCATGCTCTCTCTCTTTCCTTGCTCACCAGGACCCAGAGGAGGATGCTGAGGCCTGAATGATGACAGAGTGTGACTAGATGGACAAAGTAATTTCATGTCTTGACTAATTTCATGAAGCGATCTCCTTTTAACTATCTCATAAATTGCACCAGACATGAGCAATAAGTAAATAATTAAATAAATGTGTACTAAGTCACTGAGATGTGGGGACTGTTTGTTCCAGCAGTTAGCCCACCCTAATACCTCCATCGTGTCCGTCTCCTCTTCTGGCTGGGCAAAATAATCTTCACTCTTGATTTTATTGCCTATCTTGATAAGGGTCTCTTTCAATTACCTGATTTTATTATCTATGTAGTCAAGTATCCATGCTCCCATTTCTCCTTAGCCGAGTAACATTCCCAGATGGGGTCTCTTTTTCTTGCCTTCTGAGTCTAGATGGAAACGGTGTTAGCTTTGAGTCCTTGATTTTTATGCTGTAGGAGCGTAGTGTGTGAGTCCTGCTCTAAGGGGAAAGCACCTGTCACTGTGAAGGATTTACTTTGAACTATCTATAACTATAAAATCAATGAATAGATTAACTCAGGCTATAGTTAGAGAGAGCAGAATGTGGATTTTAAGTGATAAATTTGATTCATGTATGGAGATTATTGTAGAAAGAATTTGATAAAGTAGGACTGCTCCTGCTTTCTTTCCTCTTTCTCAACTGAACTCTGCATTTTCTTTTCATCCCTCTTCTTGAGATTTCCCACTCTACTATGTTCCATATTTATTCTCAGGAGACCCCCTCATAAAAAGAATAAAGCACTTATCTTGAAATAGACCAAATTGGGATTTTAGTTATTGCCAAAGAGTTCCCATAAAGAATGTCCTATTATCCTACCCATTTTACTGATGAGAAAACTGAAGCTCAGTTGCAAAGTAACTTGTTCAAGTTCCCACAGCTGGAAGTAGCAGAACTGCAATTTAAACCTTCACAGTTGGGATTCTAGAGGCTGGAGCCTCAACCACTTATTTTCTCCTTCCATCTAATTCAGTTCCAGGACATCCTACTCATATGGAGGGGTTTCATTCTCTTATTATAGCCTTAATATGGGGCAGACATGGTACTGGGAACTGGAGATAAAAGGATGAAATAAAACATGTTCTTTGCCTGAAGGAGGTCAGAGTAAATAAATACACAAAATAAATTCTATAGCAGAAATATGAACATATTGATGGGGAACCATAAGTAGAAATAACCAACTCTCTTGCAGAAGCCAAAGAAGACTTCAGAGGGAGTTGATATTTAAGTGAGTTGAAAGGTGAGTAGGAACTTGGCTGGCAGAGAAAATGGAAGGAGCTATGCAGGAAGTGGGAATGGGACATGGAAAGACACACGGGACCTAATCTGGGTGAATCTGGAGATGCTTAGTGAGACTGGAACAAAAGGTAGCACAAAGATTTGTATATATTCACACCGAGAAAATGCATTCAAGCTTTATCCTTTGGACACAGAGGGACCCAAAGAGGACCTCAGGCAGGTTGGATTGGAGAAGGGGGGAAGTACAACTGGTAAACAGTTAAGCCAGGAGACAAGAGAAGAGGCTGTTTTTGAAAGACAGCTCTGAGATGGAAGCCACAGCTCAAATGGGGGAAAGAGGCTGGGGAAGAGGCAGGAGTTAGTGGTGCGGTAGCTGTACCAGTCCCAATCCAGGAACAGCAAAGAATACCAGAGACCTAAGCGCAGCAGGAAACATAATGAGCACAGTTTTGGCTATGATTTTACCACAGAAACAAAATCTAGGTGGCCAAAATCAAATCAGATGGGAAGTGGATCCAGTGCCTTGAAAAGCTGAAGAAAAGGTTAGGGATTTACCTCCTGAATTTAACTTGAATGAAAAACCTGTATTCTCCCACCGTAAGCCCAGCACATATTTCCAACTTTTCTTGAAGCGGTGGTGCTTCAGTTCCGAGCACAGACCCAACATCTTCTTGAGGCATGCCTCGGACCTAGAACCACCATCACCAACCTTCGAGAATTGCCTAGAACATGGAAGTATAGGAGGAAATACCTGACCCGAGGAAAGTCCAGAATGTTGTGGCAATCCTGACCCATAACAGAAGCCTTGAGTGCTTTGGAAGATGAGCAAGAAAGCTAGCTCCCTGGGAGCCAGAATTGGAAGAAAATCTTATGACAAAATAAATTTGTGATATTTTCTTATGTAGAAAGATGGAAAGGGGAGAGTCAGGCAAAAGAAACGGGGACAGTTTGAGAGACAAAATGTGAAGGAGGGGAAGGAGAGGGAGAAGAACTTCCAGAGGGAAGTCACACACACATAGTCAACAAATCTTAAAAATCTGGCAGAATAATGCTCTCCAAGTATCCAAAGACCTGTCATGAAGAAGAGGCAATTAGACTTATTGTCAAGAAATAAGAGAAGGCAGAGTCAGGACCAACAGGCGGAATTATGGGAAGAAGGACTGATTCGGTGTCAGAAAGGGCTTTCTAGTGTTTGGGGCTATTGCCTGGAAACTGGCTTCAGGGAACACGCAGGACTGGAAGTTCAAGCCCAGGCTGGTTGACCACCCTCGTGGGTATTTGTAGAATGCTGGTCTGCACTGGGTAGGAAACAGGTGATTTTAACATTTTCCAATCCACAGATTCAAGCATCACTGGGTACCATTCTGCCACCCCAGACCATTCGGCCTTCTCTAGTCACTGCCTTGGTGGCTTTGGTCCCATGTCCCAGGCTGACCATGAAATCTGTGGTTCCCAGATTTAATCTCCTGACCTACAGGCACCAACATGGATACTGCCCTACTTAATAGAAACAGAAGGAAAGACATGTATTATCAGCCTCTAAGCTATGTTCCCTCTTCCATTTTTTTAAAAAAGATTTTATTTATTTGACAAAGAGAGATCACAAGTAGGCAGAGAGGAGGCAGAGAGGGAGGGGGAAACAGGCTCCCTGCTGAGCAGAGAGCCGGATGTGGGGCTCAGTCGCAGGACCCTGAGATCATGACCTGAGCTGAAGGCAGAGGCTTTAACCCACTGAGCCACCCAGGCACCCCATCCATTTTTTTTTAATTTATTTTAGAGAGAAGAGAGAGTACGGCGGAGGGGAGTGGGCAGAGGGAGATGGAGAGAGAGTCTCAAGCAGACACCACACTCAGCACACAGCCTGATGTGGGGCTTGATCTCACAATCCTGAGATCATGGCCTGAGCCAAACCCAAGTCAGACGCTCAACCAACTGTACCACCCAGGCACCCAACAGCTGTTTCTTCTATCAAGTTCCATCTGAGCATGAGTTCCCAGATGACAGAGGCAGACATACAGGGATGAGCACAGCCTCCCTTCCTCTCCATCTTTACCAGACTCAACAGCTTAGCATGTGCACAGAATCAGTCATGCAAACCTGGCTTACTGTGTATACAGTTGACCGTGGTATTAGGAAACCAACCATGTTGAGGGATCATCACACACAGGTGTTTACAGGCTTCTGTAGACACAGGAGAATTCAGTCCCCCAAGAGTCTTCCTTCCTGTCCCTCCTCAGTCACTAGCCCAGGTAAGGCACAGGCTCTCTTGCACATGAAGACATTGAGAATTCTCCCGGGCACCAGGGATGACAACGAAGGGCTTGGTGAGGTGCCGGTTCTGGCTCCCTCATTTTTCTCCCACCAGGGCATCCTGTCTGAGACTTTTTGCTCACCCTGACTTATTATGACATCAGAGCTTGTTGGTTTTTGCAGGGGAGGGAGAAAGAAGCACACTTCTGGGCTCAGGGAGGAGCCTGCTACAGAGGCAGAGCCGGGGAGCACTAAATGGGTGCAGAAGGAAAAGACTCCATCTCCCCCAAACCACGCCCTGGGTGTAAGAGCCCCGGTCTACCCACACCTCCGCCAGCCGACCCCACAACTGGTCAGGCTGCCCCCGCCGCCAGGTCTGTTCACTGTTCCATCGGAATCTATGTTTGTGCTGTGGACGCAAAGGGAAGGGACAGTGAGCCAAAGCATAAGCCACCCATGTCACCATGCAGAACTGAAGATTTACAAAGCATCCTAATAAACAGGCTATTTGCCTCACTGAAGGGTTTTTCTGGCTTTCTGAAACTATCCCTTCAAACAGAAGACATTTCCGTGTGGGTATGTGTGCTCACATACATACCTACTTGGGTACACATACATACCTAAAGTCAGGAACTACAGATTTACTTAACACTGATTTTTATAAGCCATTGCCAGGCAAAACATAAAATACTGCATTTTGGAATGGCAGTAAGTGTCCCTCTAGTAGAGGATTCGATTTACAAAAATTTAATTTACACTGCACCCTTATAGAAATATACCAGCAGTGTAAAGCCGACACATACAGAATTTGCTGTGGGTGAATTGTTTCAGGAAGATTCATGTGTAGCTTCCTCCCATTAAGGGTTCCCCAGAGCCCAGGCGCAGATGGAGAATGGTGGAAACAGAGGACTACAGGATCTCTGAGTGAGATGAGCCCTGCTGAGCCCCTTTGAGGCCCTTCTTCTGAGTCCCAAAGACCTGCTGCAATGCCATAAGAAGAGCACCGGGATGGGGGTTGGGGCGCAGAGAGTGCAGGTGGCTACAACTGGAGGCTGGTTAAGAATCTCAGACTCAAATTATGTATTTGATTCAATAAGCATTTAATAGTCAGATCTTCTCTTGTATGGGTTGAGTGCTGGCTCTTCCTCTTACCAGATGCACGACATCCTCTAAAACTCAGTGTCTTCTCCTATCATATACGTATACAGAGAGCACCTCACTTGTAGATTTCTCATTATAATTGTAGTATGTGCATATATATTACATATATCTCAGTCATACATATATGATATATATTACTTAGTAAAATGTAGGGCATGGAATGAACACTTGAGAGTTATTAATGTTACTAATATTTCCTTGTAAAGGAATACTTTGCTTTCTTTTCCAAGCTAAAGAGTCATCTTGGCCAATGTGCCTGCCCTCTCAGAACCACCTCTTTCCTTTGCCCCTAGTCCCCTGGTCCCATGGAGAAATCAGGGAGGTTGGTAAGAGCCGGCTATCTTGTGGTCAAAGCTCTGATACTGTGTGGTCGATGCAGAGTTGCTATCCCTGCTCCCTAAAAGTTCCAATCTCTCCGACTCCTGGTGCCCTCCAGTGGCCCGTCCCTCAGAGAGTCTCCCCCTCCTCCCAGTTAGCCCTTGTGGAGCTCTCGCGGAGGCCCCCAGCCGGCCCCAGCACCGAGCGGTGCCTTCCCTAGAGGCTTCCCTTAGGACTGGGCCGGTCTGTCAGGCCCACCCATAGGCTCCCGTTGTCAGGGATGGATTGTGGGAAGAGGGATTCTGTCTGGGACTCAGGTCCAAACCTTCGTCTCTCGCCCAGCCTGATGGTAATAAATGTGTTCTCCTCGCCCCCAGCACCTCGGGAGTGCGCTCTCCTGCTCCCGTCCTGGAGGAGGAGATGGGTGGCTGGCGTGGGAACCAAATCTCCCCTGCACCGTTTCACAGACAGCCCCACCTCCAGCCACCTGCTCCTGGGAGCCCCCCCAAGGCGCGGGCCATGTCTCCTTCCCCACTATGCCCCAGCACTTATGAGGAGGCCAGCTCACTCACGGGAGCCATAAATACATGCGGAATGAAGAGATGCCCCATCACGTGCCGCTCACTGTTCTAAGCAACATGGACTGAAATAATTTTCTTGTGGGAGATGTGGGAAGCCCTGAGGTGGGATAAATGTGGCAAAAGCAGAATAAAGAAAAAGAGAGAGAGAGAGAGAATCCATGACCCAGAAAAAGCTCTTCTGTTGAGGAGAAAAAAAGGAAAAGGAAAAGACCACATGACTAGCCCATGTCCCCGTCCGCCTGCATCTTTGTGTCGTGATGGTTTCTAGATGAAGCCTGCCTCTCTCGTCTCTACATGGACACGACCGTAAGTAGCAATTCATTCATGAATAAAATTAATTATTTCTGGAAGCAAAAATGAATCCTCTTTTTCTCTGCCTGACTGACTCAAGATCTTGCTATTAAATCTCATCTGAAAACAAAACTGACCTCGCTTTCATCCCCTTGGCCATCCTGGATTTTCCCTCCATTTGTTGCACTTTTGTATTTTTACATTTTCCCTTCACAGGCCATCTTTGTAATCCTGTTTCAAGCCAGGGTGGACAACCTGGATATCACCCCCAAGGACATAAGAAAATCTGAGGCAAGAGTCATTTTGTTGTGGGTAAAGCTGGGACTGCTGTCTGTGGGCCAAATCTGTCCCTGGTGTTTGAGACGCTACAGTCCAAGGTGTTTTCTGGTGTGTGGACAATCACTCGAACAGGACCACCGAACTCCTAGAAATCAGCAGAATCCTGTTTTCTCTCTGTTGTAGCTTGCCATGGTGCCTAGAATCATGCAATGCACATAGGAGCCTCTCCATAAATACTTGTAAGAGGACCAAGTGAGGGGCGCCTGGGAGGCTCAGTGGGTTAAAGCCTCTGTCTTTGGCTCGGGTCATGATCTCAGGGTCCTGGGATCAAGCCCCACATCGGGCTCTCTGCCCGGCTTCCTCCTCGCTCTCTGCCTATTTGTGTCAGAGATGCTTACATTTAGCCAGCACCAAGCTCGTGGTCAAAATAAATTCTCAATGCGTTGCTGTGTCCCTCTCCTTCCTCCTCACATGTGGATGGAGAAATAGTGCCTGTGACCAGAACTGTAGGCTTGTCATTGTCACCTGCCTCTAATTTTACTCTAATTTGTCTGTTTTTGTTTTGGTTTTTTTTTTTGCTAGTTTGTATGCCATTCACTTACCTCCCTCCATCCCGACGGAACTCCCTCGTTGTCAAAATACAGATCCAGTGGGAAGTTGGGAGACTGACCAGTTCACTTGGGTGAGGCAGTTTCTCCAGAAGACCTCACCTTCTTCCTGCCCGTGCGACCCCCCAGAAGTACAGCCTCCCACGTGGTGCACTGCAGCAGCGCAATAACACAGCCTCTCGCTACCTCCGCCGCTGTGTGGGGATCTACTTAGGCAGACTCAGGTTGCCTTTGGTTGCCGCTTATTTATGTGGATTGTGATCTCTTAATTGGAGATGGTGCCTCTCCCAGGGTTCGCTGTTTATCCAAATCAGTATTTGTTAGTCTGCGAGACGTGGTCTGATGTTAAATCAGCTCTGGGGCTCCTCCCGTGTGATTGCTTCCACAGCTGCTCTCCATTCCTTACCTCTCCATCTCCCAGGAGGTACCCACAGGCTGGTTCCAGGCCCTCCAGCCTTTTCTGCTTTTCAGCTTTTCTCCCAGCTGTTGGATCTATTCTTAGGAGCTCATGTGCCTTGGCACTAATAATTCCTGAATCTCACCTCCCTTGACTACTACTCTATGTCATTTGTAACATTCCCTAGAAATAGTCCCACTCCCTCCAGTGCATCATGGGGGATGCTGCCTTCTGTCCTTCTCTATCCTGGTCAGTCCTGCTGTCTCTCTTTACCTCCCAAGCACTTAGTGTAATCCACTACTGTACTTCTCAGGCTTTCATGGTATACTGTTCACCTGGGGCTCTTGGTACAATGCAGACTGTGATTCTGGGGGGTCTGGGCCACGGCCCCAGGCTCCTGCAATGTGTATGAGCTCTCAACGCGCGCTAGTGCTGCTGATGCACCAACCAGGCTTCAAGCGGTGTGGACCAAATACTTGGGTGTTCCAGTTTCTCCCTTCCCTCACATGTAAGCTGTTGCCCAATCTTGTTTCTCATCCTGATGAATTGCATAAAGATGGTCTTTTCTTAGGGTTATTGCTCCAGTGCCTGCTGAGAAAGCTTCTTTTGCCCTAAATGCCCTCATTTACCACATCGTCTGATTCTATCCCTGCTCGCCCTGGTAGATGTTTCCAGACCCACCTGTTAAAACACATTCCTGCCTCAATGCCACCTGCCTATAGGTATCACTCCACTATCGTGGTTTTCAGATTTGTTCTACTTTGGTTCTCAAAAAATGGCAATATTTTCCCAGAATATGATCAAAATAGAATATCCTTTTTTTGTCAAGGAAGATACCTATTTAATTTCATTTTTGTTTGTTTTCCTCCCAAGAGGCTTCTAATGTAGCCCTAAACCCTTCCTTTCTAAAGAAAGCAGCAGATAAAAATGGGGGTAATAATGACTCAGATCAATAATTTGGAATTACATCTGGCTTTGCTTTTCTCCCGACCACCATATTATGCTCATTGTTCTGTATGATTTCTAACTTTTCACTCTTAATTTTAATTTATTCTTTCCGAGTTTCAAGCGCTTCATCATAGTGGCTTGGATTTTTTCCAATCCCATGATTATC
Source organism: Spilogale gracilis (assembly GCA_004023965.1). Classification (NCBI taxonomy): domain Eukaryota; kingdom Metazoa; phylum Chordata; class Mammalia; order Carnivora; family Mephitidae; genus Spilogale; species Spilogale gracilis. The sequence continues at coordinate 209,834 of PITA01000407.1, read as the reverse complement.
TCTCTATTAAAGCTTTAATACAAAAAGAAATAAAAAAAACCAGACTGCTCATTACTTTGATTTGTAGCAAGGAGAGAATGGAACATTACCGCTAGAGTGTTTCGAGAAACCATATTTACATTTGCATCAGCTCAATTTAGGTGCCTGATTAGGTTGCGTGGTATGATGAAGATGCACTTACCAGTCAGAGCGAAGTGGCATGGTCTAGAGTAATGAGCAGGAGACTTGAAGTCAGGAGCCCTGAGTGCTATTTCTGGCTGTGAGTGGCTACCTCTCCGACCTTGAACAAGTCCGTCTCACTGCCTTGGGCCCTAATAGCCCCCATCTGGCTCCCAGTGCTGCTGGGAGAGGTTGAGCACTTAAGTGATTGTCCTAGTGGGAGCTATGGAGTCAAGCAAGGAGGGGGCACTGAGATCACAAATGGAATTGGAGACAAGACCTCTGCTCTTAAAGCTCTTAGGACTAGCCTGTAAAGAGACAGAGTCTGAGAAGTGGGCTGATTTCTCAAATCTTGGTCTAACAGGACTTGAGGACATGGTAAGAGGTTGGCAAATGGAATTTAAAAGCATACCCAAAGCTGGATGAGACAGCCAAGCCCATCCTGTTATTTAGGAAGGCTTAACAAGAGTGCATATTGCTTTTCTTCTCGTAATTGTGCCATCCTGAGATGGTACATTTCCTCCCCCAGGATAGGGAGACGGCAGTGAGTCATGTCCAGAGGATGCGCTGAGGAAGGCCTGCTCAGTGAGCAACCCCTGACTTTAGAAGAAAGATTTGTACCCGTGGTGACCAGGAAGTGTCTGCCCCAGAGAAGAGACATTCATCTTTTAGTTGGTTTCCTCTCCCAAAGAGAAACTGACTGAGGGGTAAAGATTAATATGCTTGAAAAGGAAAGCAAAAGGGGCGCCTGGGTGTCTCAGTTGGTTGGGCAACTGCCTTCGGCTCAGGTCGTGATCCTGGAGTCCCAGGATCACGTCCCAATTTGGGCTCTCTGCTCGGCAGGGGGGTCTGCTTCCCCCCCCCCAGACCTTCCCCCTCTCATGCCTTTCTCTCTCTCTCATTCTCTCTCTCAAATAAATAAATAAAATCTTTTTTAAAAAAGAAAGAAAAGGAAAGCAAGAGAATGATTTTTTTTTCCCCTCCTTGCCATATAGTCTCTTGCTGTGAAGCCCTTGGCAGACATCGCAAAGACAGGGCCCATGGTTCTCATCTCAATACCATTCTTTCATTGGCTGATATTTGTTGAGGACAATCCAATAATAGGTAATATTTATTAAACACTGTTTTAGGTGCTTAACATCAATTAACTAATTTAATTTCCACATCACCCCGTTACGTAAGCAACTATTATTGTCCCGATTTTATAAATAAGGACACTGGGGAACAAAGCAATTAATTTGCCCAAAAATATATGGCGAGTAAGCTTCAGCTTCAGGATTTGAACCCAGGCCATCTGGCTCCAGAACCTTCCCTCTAAAGCACCTATGTCTACTTTAAATGGACAGGGCAACAATCTCCAGGGGCCCACAGTTAGAGGCCAAAGGTGCTCTATAATAACCAGTCCTCTTCCCAATGTTAAGAGCACACTCTGAAGTCCAAGTAAGACTAGGTGGGATTCGAAGCTTAACAGTAGAACTTTGTCATTTGCTAGTTATGATGTATTTACACCCAAGTAGAGGAGAGTCTCCCTCCCACCGTGAGAGAGCTCATGTGCTTCTGTCCCACGGGAAAGTCTTATTCTTTCCCCACCACAGTTTATCTCCTTTCTTCTACGGAAGGCACAGGTGGACACCATCCAAATTCTATGTACAAAAAGCTTTCTTAAACGAATGAAAGACTAACGCTGTTCAAAACCCAGGGCTGATGTGTTCCATACACTTTCCCTCCCTGTGTCCTTCTAGACAAAATGCCCTTCTCGTCATCAGGGATGACCCTCAATGTATATTTTACCAGCTTTCTGTGATCACTTTCATCAGAGACAGCAAGGTCTTGAATTTGCCAGAAAGAACGCCACTAGAGTCAAAAGCGGAAGGGATAAAAATGAATTCCCACAGGGATAACATAGAGCCCTACAATGATATCCATGGATCCACCATTTTGCTTAATAACTAAAGGCAAAACTCCCAGAATGCTCCTGGAGCAGCTGTATGTGACCACTCTTTCTTCACCCCACCAAAGGGTCACACATCAGATGGCTGCCTTCCTGTCAGAATGACTGGTTACTGTTTCCCCAAGTACAGGTTCATTGCAATGACTGACCTCAGAGAAACAGAATGGCATGGTGTAAACGCTTGTCACAGTAAATGATCAGGAAACCATTACCAACTGATAGTGTGGTTGATGGTGCGGAAGTGATTACAGACACTCCCCATGGGCTTCTCTGAGCTGCCGCGCAGGCAATTTGGGGCTACCAGGCTTGGGGCTGGGGGTCCATGAGAAGGAAAATCTACTGAGGGAGAAGAAATAGGATAGTTTATTCCCCCTAGTTTCTATAGCTCTTCAAAGTGAATGGTGGCATTGGGATCCCCAGCCTGACATTTCAGTCCCAATATACTTAAAATATATACATATATATCTGGTGATACACTGCTTCTGAAAGATTGGGATGAACTGAGAAGTCTAAGGTAAATTAAATCTTGCTTTCCTGGACTAGAGGGATTTGTTGCTTAAATACATTCTAGGGTAGATTTTCTCTCTTTCTCTCTATCTCTCTCTGAATGGAGAAAAGAAATGTTTTAATAAAATGAAGCATCATTCTGAATGACCTTATAGGAAATTTGTGGAGGGCATATGTCCAGTTTCTTACACATTTACTAAAAGTCGAGTCAACCACTTTTGCCCATTGAGCTTCCCTTGAGCAGATGTTAACTCTGCTTCGCCCAAGCTGAGTTGGATGCATGGTGCCCTAGCGGATTCCTCCTGCAGTCTCTGGAGGATGGCAAGGACCAGAGCCCCTGAAGCAGTGTGGGAACTGCAATCTCTTCCGAGACCAGACCAGATCCAAGCACAGTGGAAGAGAAGTCATCAGAAAGGACAGCTGGGTGGGTTGCTCCTGAGAGCAGGACTTTATCCCTATATAACTCTGCATCCATGAAGTACCTGCCCCACAGGCATCTGATCGCGTCCCTCTGTCTGCATCCGTGTGTGGTAATTACATACCAGGACAACTGCCTCTGTAAATGCTGCTCTTACTGCTGGGGTCTTCCAGTGATGACTACCCTAAAACCTTATTTCTGAGACACTATACTACCCTAAACAGACTGCACAATTATTGCAGAAGTTTAAAAAAAAAAAAAAGCACCTCTCAGAAACAACAAAAAAATTGCCTCTAAATATATTTTAAGAATGCAGACTCTGGAGTCTGACTACTTGGAAGCTAATCCTGGCTCCACTCCTTACTAGCTGTGTGTCCTTCAGCAAGTTCCTTAACTTCTCTGGACCTCATTGAACTCATTTGTAAAAAGAAGATAATAATTGTTCTTCCAACATAGGGTTATTGTAAGGATTAAATGAGCTAGTGTGTGTAGGGCACATAAAGTGCCTGGTCGAGCAAGAGCGTCCCAAATTTCAGTATGCTCAAAGTGCCTGTGCCAAAAGGTTAACAAGAGCAACCTCAAGTTGCTAAAGGAACAAGTGATTTTTCTGGTTTTATTTCTTTTTGTGCTTTTTCATACCTCCTCTCTTTTTGTTGCATTAGAAACTCATTTGTAATTGGAAAAGAAATGTCTCTGAAAAAAGGAAAAATTTCAGCAAAGCTCCCAGGGTGGTCTGAAGACCAGGGGCAAAGTGAAGAGATAAAAAAAGCCATGACAACAGGGCAAGCAGGCAGAGGGATGAAGGGGAAGTTTTGATGCAGAGATGCACTCCTGGGAGCCCTGAAGCTCTCTGGGTCACCCAAAGTGAGGATTTCGAGAAACCTTCCTCCCTTTGAAGTACTGGTCCAGCAGCCAGGGATATGTGCCTGGTTTATCCCTCATCAGATGGACTTGGCCCGTCTCATGTCTTTCAGCTCTGATGCTCCCAAGGATAGGTCTAAAGGGCCAAGAAGATCCAGCCCTTTCCCATGGGCAAGGTCACCTGAGGCTGTGCTGGGGCCCAGGGTCAAGGCAGGCTTGCCCCGCGACCCTGCAGGTGTCCCCAGACCTCCCAGGCAGGAACTGGAGCTGCCCTTCCTTCATTTGCATGTCTAGGTAATTACAACTCATAAAAGTATCTAACCCATTAGTTAAAACCCGCCCCAGCATTTGACTCTGACCTCCTGCGGCAGCACGGGCCACATGCTGACTCCATGCCGCCTGATTTGTCCTCAATTTATAAGCAGCACAACCTATAAATAGAAACCCTTTTGCTATGTTCCCCAGGAGGCATCAGCAGGTTTTCCAGCTTGTATGTGTTTTCTTCTTTCTTTTTTTAAAAACCAACATGGTAGGCTCATTCTCCCTGCCGGCTGCTCCTCAGCCCGCTCTCCTGGTTCAGTGTGGGGGCCTGGGAGTGGGCTCGGCCCGCGGAGCCCCGCGCCAGGTTCGGAGGGGCGCCCCTGCCTGCAGCCGGTCCCCACTCACCTGTAGATCCTGTACCTGGTGGTGAAACCCTGCCGGTAGCGCTCCATGAAGTCCGCGTACTCCTGAGCGCGGTGGAAGGGGCCGCGGTCGCTGAGGAGCCAGTCCAGGGGCGGCTGGCCGGCGGAGGACGCATGCTGCTCGGGGAGCGCCGCGGAGACCGTGGCCGTGACCGCCAGCACCCAGCCCGGGAGGCCCAGCGCCAGCAGGGTTGCCCATGGGGCCGCCACCGGCCCGAGCCCTCTAAACCGAGTGCCGCACTGCCGCCTCATGCTTCTCCTGGCCGGTTGGTTTCTTCATTCTCTCGCCACGCTCTCCCCCTCTGTGCCGCTCCTCCAGGGCTCCTGGAACCAAGAAGAGGCCAACACTGAGACGTGAGCGGAGAACCCTGGTCTTACTGAGCCCCGCCGCCCCTGCGCGTTGGACAGCATCCAGCAGGGCCCGTTCTAGAAAGCCCTCACGCTCACACCACCTCTGCGTTCTAGGCCCTGAGCCGGGGGCCTGATGCAGATCTCCTTTCATTCTTAAAAGGATCCTGGAGGAAACGCCACCATCACTATTTTGCAGATGTGGACGTGGGGTTGTGGGCGTGGGATTGAGGACGAGGGCGAAGGTGGCTGAAGTTCATGGGGCTTTTAAATGAAGAAACCAGAATTTTGAACTCTGGTCATCTGACCAACCTTTACAGTAAATTGCTTCTGTGTTTCCTATGTTGACTCACCACCATCTGCTGCTTCTGTCTTCCTCTCTCAGAATGTTCGCTATGTGTCAGTAATGGCCCCACAGAGCGCGAGCTGCCTCTAGAAGCTTGAGGGAAGGTGAACAGCGACCCCACTTCCCAGGGGGCAGATGGTGGGCCAGAGAAGTAGTGAGATCCCATCACTGCTATGAAGCTGGTTGAACTCGAGCAAATCCCTTCCCTTCTCTGGGTTTAGTTTTCTCTAACGGGAAAACTGAAGAACAAAGAGGCTTGACTACATAATATCCAAGACTCCTTCCAGCTTCCAGTAGCTGATTCCTTCTTTAACAGAAGGCCATGCAGGAATGGAGTTAGAATGGGAAACCAGATTTCCCCTCACCACGGTCAGAGAGCTGATCTGTGCATACAGGACACCTGTTGTCCCAACTCTCCACACAGCAGGAAAGCTCCTTGAAGTCAGGGCTGGGTATGCTTCCATCCTAGCTCCCAGAGGCAAACAGCAGGCCTTTAGACACCTTTCTTGGAGGAGTGATGACTATGTGCCCTGTCTTCTCTGAGTAGAAGGGAAGGTGCCAAGAAAGAAGATTCTGGCCTTCAAAACTCTTGGCTGCCTTGTGACTCCTCACATGCCTTTGATTTCCAGTGCCTGCACTTTGAGAATAAGCAGTCATCTTTATAATCCTCTGGGCAGGTGCAGGGGACTGATTCAATACTGTGGGGATCCTTACAATTGTATTCGTTCCTTTGATCTTTAACAGCACATGCTATCAGAATCTCACCTATCTCCCTTCGCCAACACCACTTTAGCACTGGAATGTGCTAAAATGACTTCCAACACCAGTACCTGTGATTTGTGGCTTTGAGGACTTTCTCCGGCTGCCAAAACCAAAGATAGGCTCCCTGGGGATGAAGCAGGGGATGTTAATTCTCTGGCCCTTTCCAGGGTCCTGTAAGGGCAGGCCAAGTGGACTTCAGCAACCCTCTCCCAGCGTGCCTAGGGTACTCTGTAATGGCTCTAGTTCAACAAACTTCCCTTGGACCAGTGTGGGTCCTGAAGAAGCTTCCCAGAGGTGGGGCCAAGTATTAAGGCTGGATCCTCCCAGCTAGGCTGGCCAAAGGCTGAGAGGCCCGAGCCTCAGCATTTGTGCTTTCAAAAGAGTTGTGGTCCCTGCTCATAAGGATGAAGGGACAGAAGCATGAGCATCTGAACCTCCAGAGTCACTCCTCCACTCCAGCTAGGAGGGACTGACCACCCCCTGTGTGCTGGGCAATTCTTAGAAGCTGCCCCACTTGATTCTCACAGTAAATTTGTGATAGAGCATTACTGTTATCAGTTTACTTCTCACTGGGACTCAGCAGAGTTGAGCTAGGGAGGTGCAGAGGTGGAATATGAACCTAGATCTGGCTCCGTACCCAGACCTTGCTAAAGGAGGCTGAGCAACCTAGGGAGCTGGGGGCCCAGCAAGACAGGCCCTTGCTTCATGAGCTGGTTGAGAGAGATGCCCGGAGGAAGAATGGTCAGGCCACACCGGCCCTACTGGGTCTGAGAACATATTATAAAATTCTGATCATTAAAATAGGTGCTACTGGCACACAAACTGGACAGGCAGATTAATGATGTAGAACAGATAGCTCAAAATAGAGCTTATTATAAACAAGAACTTAGAATATACACAGATATATAAAAACATCTCAGCCTAATCGGGTAGGGGATGGAATATTTTAAAATCATATTGGGAAATTAGTTCCAGATGGATTAAAAAGTTAAATATAAAAAATAAAATCATAGAAGGAAGAAAAATCCTCAAGTGTTTTATAACAAGCCATGTATTACTTTTAAATCAGGAGGGAAAGTGATATAAACTAAAAGGAGTCAGCCTTGCAAGGAGGGGGTAGGAATTTTTTTTATAGGATGTAATCTGATGAGGATGCCCAAAATATTTCTCATTTAATCATTCACACATTCATTTCTTGAGAAACATACATTGGGAACTCCTAAGTGCCAGACACTACTATGCTAAGCCTTGATAATACAAAAATGAAGGCTTGTTGCATTATATGAAATGCTGTTGGTGATTCATTCCTCTTATAGAATATTGTTCTGTTTTTAAAAGAATATTGATGGAGGGGAAGGAAGAAGGTTTGTTTTGGGGACTGAAGCTACCTGATGACGCAGGTCAAGGCAGCAAACACAGCAAAGTGGAAATGCACTGATGGGAGCAGAACACTGGGGAAGGCAGGATTCAAAACAACCCCTATGATTCTCATGTTCTTCTGGGTATTCCCTGCATAACTGCCTCCCTTTGAGTGCAGGCAGGACCTGTAAATATGGTGGGCTACTCCTCTCATGATCAGGTGACTATTCAGTTAACTGAGTTGTTTATAAGGGAAAGTATCATTGGTGGGCCCAACCTAATCAGGAGAATGTGACCCTTTAAAAGAAAGTGAAGTGTCAAAGAGATGAGCTCCTGCTGACCTGGAAGAAGGCAAACAGTCATGCTATGAAAAGCCTTCCAGGGTCATGCAGCAAAGGATTGCAGGTAGCCTCTAGGAACTGAACAATTCTCTGTCAACAGCTAGTAAGAAATATGGAAACTACTCATACTGGCACAAGAAAACAAACGCTGCCAACAGCCACATGAGTCTAGAAGAGAACCTAGAGCCCCAGGTAAGAACTGCCTCCCTGGCCGACACCTTGATTTCAGTCTGGTGAGACCCTGAGCAGAGGACCCAACTAACCCCTACCCAAGACCACGAGATCGTAAATGTGTATTGTTCGATGCCATAAAGTTTGTGGTAATTCATTCCACAGCACTAGGAAAATAATACAGACAACATAAAAGATGGCAATACCCCCTCCCATTCTGCACACAGCCTGGTCAGGTGAGGGGTTTCTGCGCTCCCTGAGGAAGGCCAGCTGTTGTTCCCGGCATGTGAAAAAGCTGGTGCGGCAGTCCCCCGAGCAGAGTGAGGCTGCTCACCTCCCCCTGCCACCTCCCACCCTGTCTGGATGACAGACCGCGCAAGGTCAGAGACCAGAGATTTGTTTTTGTAACTCCAGGCCTCACACACAGCCAGTCCTCCAAAGTATATGATGAACCAAGCCCGTGCATTTTGTAGAAGGATCATGGTGAGCCAGCGACCACACGTGGCCTTGGCCCAGCCCCTGAACCTCTTGTGCCCTGTGCTATTGCTGGGGGGGTGGCTGCCATCTCCCCTACCAATCAAGAGTTTTCCGAGGACAGGTGTGAAAAAGCTGTGTGCTCTTAGAAAGAAATGAGATCTATTAAGTCAATGTGAGCTTCTTGTCATTCTGTGTTTGTAATTATGCTTTTTTCAGAGTGCACAATGTGCCAGAACCTGCCTGGTTAGAGGAGTACCAGCTTTACAATCAAATGTTTTTGATTGCCTGGCCAAGTCTGCTGAGTGCAGCAAGAACGCCTGAATTCAGTGCCGACTGCTCCTCTGATACACTTGGCCTTGGAATCATATGGTTTCCGCTTCATTGCTTTTCTGCAGGATCTGAAGACATTTTGACTAAAAAAAAATCTCTCTTTAAGAAACAGAAGTTTTAAACTGATTTCAAAACTTTCTTTGGAAAAAAAATCTCTAGAAGGTGTTCCTTTACTTTAAAAAAAAAAGACACAATAATTGCTGCATTGACAGTTGTGTGAAAATTAGGTTCTTTGAGGGGAACAGCTTGGGGCTAGTTCCTGTTTATGCTCCACAAATAATATCACTAGGAATTTGATAACAGCAAATGTCCAGCAAATTTTAACTATCAAAATTCTCTTGGCTTCTGGTGGTGCTAACATTCAGCAAGTTAAAGCAGTCAGCACCTTCCCCACGATGCTTGCGAGGACCCTTTTACCCTAAAGCTTGCCCTGTAAGTAAACCTCCACTTACATGTGAGTGTCTTAATGGCAGGGCTGAGCTAGCTCGTTGGGGAAAGAAATTATAAATTTACTTGCGAAAGCCAAATAATTCCATTTCACTTACACTATACTTAAGACAGGGTTTTACACCTACACCAAAATAAACTAGCTTTGGACCAAAGGCACAAGGAAAATAAGTTCACTGAGCTGTGAATGAAACGGATAACCGTCTTGCCAATACAGAAATCAAGTACAGACGAAGTCACATGAGAAGTAGACAGTGCAGCCTTCAAAATGGGAGAGCTTATAAGACTAGAGTTCCCCCAGTCTGTTGCTGTCACCCAGCTGAGGGTCCGTGGGGACTGTGCGGCGTCTCCCTGGTGGTCTCAATCTCCATTTACGCTGGGTGTGTCGATATGAAGAGCTGTTAGGATTTGGGGTATCTGCTGCTCATGAGCTAAATCTTGGTAAGCAAGACAGAAGGAGAGTCTCCTCTGAAAATCATTCTAGAGGAGAATCACCTACCAGAGAAGTTGAGGGTACAGCCAAACTAAGTTATTGTTAGAAGCCAGAAGAGATGGAGAAAGAGATAGGAATTTAATATTGTAAGTAATAAATTGTTCATGTCATTAAAGAATGCAGCATGGGGGCGCCTGGGTGGCTCAGTTAAGTGTCTACCTTTGGCTCAGGTCACAATCCTGGGGTCCTGGGATCAAGCCCCGCATGGGGCTCCCTGCTCAGCAGAAAGCCTTCTTTTCCCTCTCCCACTGCCCCAGCTTGCGTTCCCTCTCTTGCTGTGTCTCCCTGTGTCAAATAAATAAATGAAATCTTTTTTAAAAATGCCAGCATAAATCACTTAGTATGTGCATAGTGGGTATTGCTCATGAAGCATAGGATGATAAAATTGCACTTAAATTCATCTTCCAGATTTTATGTTCCCCATTTAGCAGATGAACATACTGAGGCCAGGAATGGGTAGGTGAACTGCAGAAGTCAATCATGTGTTTCAGTGGCAGACCCAGGCCCACCGAGTCTAGATTCTGTACTATTTATGCCTCAGTGCCTCACTTGTGGGATGTGTGGCTATGAAACTCCGTAGGCTTTGCCACTTACAGGTCGGTTCCCCTTGTGAGCAAGTCACTTCCCTCTGGGAGCCTTCTTTTGGTCATCAGGGAAATGATTTGAGAGGTAAGATGATCCCTAGGGTCCTGCCCAGTGCTGACATTCCATAATTCTATGCAAATAGAAGGGGTGCACACATTAGGAGAGAGGTATTAAGACTCTAGACTTCTTTGGGAGGAAACTCTGCTTCCAAAAGGGAGTGAAGCATATGAGAAATGAGGTAGAAAAGCCAAAATTCTTGCCCGTTGGAGCAGTGACATTTAATAAAATGATTAGGCAGTGACATTAAATAAGCTTTCAAGCCATTTGAGTGGTTAATTGGCCAACTCTATTGAGATGTTTTCTTGAGTAAATCGGGGCGGGGGGCATCCAAGGTAAAAATTCACAAAATGTTGTTTGTTCTTGTTCTCCACAACATCTTAGTGTGAAACCTCCCCTTTGGCTAGAAAGAGAGGAATGACAGGAAGATCTGGGGTGGGGACTCCGGAAGGGGACGGTGTCAGTTCCCATCACTGACTTGCGTTCTCCCCTTGTGTTGGGATGGTCGGGCAGCCTCCACAGAAACCAACCACACATTTTTACCCTGACCCTATGCTCCTGGTTGCACTTCTGAGAGCAGTCTTGGTCATCATCCCCCAGGTGAACCCAGGCAGATGTCACCCCACGCCCGACCACCATGTCCTATCCAGGCTCCGTGATAGAAGCTTCAGCTTCACCCCCAGAACCAGCCTGGCCCGGGCAAGCTGCGTTCACTACATTTTCCGACTCCTGGTCAGGAAACAACTTGAAATAGGTGAGGCAGATGGAGAGCCTCCTGCATAAAATCAGGTGAGCAAGATTAATGCTTATTTGTGCAGAGCTAAGAGCTAATTATAATGGTTGTTTTCTAAATGTTCTTACATTCCTCTGAGCTCTCAAAGAGGAGAGGTTAGAAGAGGGGAAGGGCCTTGCCAGAGGGCACTCCACAGGGAAGCAGAAGGCAAACTCAGACATTCTGACTCCAAGACCGCTAACTCGGCTGACCTCCCCTCGCCCACTCGGTCCCTCGGTCAATCACGAAGCGATGCCTGCGCACAAGGGACGGACCAGGTGGATGGCACTAAGCCTGATGAACAGACCCAGCACTTGCCTTCAGAGGAGGAACAAAACATCGGATTTGGGGATCTTGTAATGAGTTTAAAAGAATGATATGCTTATACACACAGGCGCGCACACACACACACACACACACACACATAGTGACATCAGACCTTGCGGCCTCCGTCCCCTGAAGGCTCCAACTTTACGGTTCCGCTGTGTGATAACCAGCTCTTCACTTATCAAGGACAGACTCATCTGTCAGCCGCTGAGGCTTCACACTTGCCCAGCAGTGTCCTTGGCACTTTCCTTAGAGAGACAAGCTGACAGGTTTGCCCACGGGCTCACGCGGGCAGACCAGGGGGGCCCCTCTGCCCCAAAGCTTCCCTTGGGGTCACGGGCTTTGCAAAACCTTCAATACCTCATCCCTATGCAGGTTAACCTTCCTCAAAACCATTTCCGTTATACTCCTTCATGAAGGAAGAGCAGGTCCCATGGCTCTGAGCACAAATCTGCCCTCCCCTGCCAGAGGGGACCCCCGAATGCCACTCCACAGAGGAGGGGCTACGAGCCCCGGCAGGGGCCTGAACTCCTCATAGTGACTCTAATTATCTTACCTCTGTTTCCTCATATATGCTGTACATATAATATATATACATATCCTTTACCTCTCTCTATATATGTCCCCACATCTCACTATATATGTCTCCTTTATATGCATATAAATGATAATAATACGAGTGCCTCCTCATAGGGTTATAGGGATTAAATGAGTTAATATTTGCAAAGCCTCTAAAAAGTGCTTGGCCCGTGGTGAGTGCCATGTGTGTGTTCACTGTTATTTCTTCCAGTACTTCCACACAGGTTATAAGAGCCAAAAAGAGTCCACAGGCATCTCCTCATCAATGTGGGGTTTTGTTTGTCTGTGGTTGTTTATAAGAACCCTGAAGACTGAGAAGGTAAAGTCTCTGCTAAAAAAAAAAAAAAAAAAAAAAAATGTGTGTCCTCATTATCCTTTGGAGCTCTCTACAGCTCACTCTGAGTGACCTCACTGGTCCTCCTCTCCAGGCCCTTGTAGTTAATGACCTCAGGGGTGGCCAATCCTTTTGCCTGTATCTGGCCATTTATTATCTGGCTATGGGCCCCACCACTGTTTTCATCTCTACCTTCCTTTCCCCTCTGTGAGTCTGTGTCTGTCATATTCTAGAGTCATTTCCTCCAAGAAACTTCCCAAAGCTAGACTCTGTGTTGTTAACTTTGCCTTCTTATAGTCTTTGGGTCCCTGATTAATTTCCACTTCATCATGTCATGGAGTTGAAGGTGTGATCCCAAAAATTATCCAGTGCTTCTCCACAGCCTGGAGTGTGTATGGAAATGTGTGTTAGCGGGAGTCAGGAGGAGGGGTATAGAGATAGAGAGAGAGTGAAAAAGGGAAATAATTGATGTCTTAGGTTGGGATATATTCCTATATTTTGAAATATTTTGCAGATCCCTCAAGGAAATTTTGCTATGATTCTCCAGGGCGAGCCAGTGATGGAATCCCCTTCACAATGGACAATAGACAAGAAAATGTAGGGCCACAGGGATGCAGTGAATTATTCAAAGTCACAGTGCTGATTGGGGGCAAATCAGGACATGAGCCTGGTCTCCCAACGCTAAACCCAGAGCTCATTCTGTCTGTTTCACCTACGTCACTGATACATTGGGAAATTTGCAGGAGTTAGAACCAATGAGTTCCAAAACTACCTTCATCATCATCTTCACCAATTATTGTGTAGGTATCAGTTACTATGTGCCAAACACTGGTCTAAAAACTTTCCATTCATTGACTCATTTAATTCTCATAAAACATTATGAAGTTGATGTTGTTATTGTGCCCATTTTACAGAGAGGAAAACTCAAGAATGGAGAAGTCAATGATGTTCTTCCAAGAAAGTTCTTAATATGGTCAAAATGACCTACATACCTAACATCCACAGACTTTACTCGGATAAAGGAGCTAGATGTCTCTAGGTCACTTTCATTTAAAAACTTTCTATAGATTGATGAAAAGCCTAAAATCCTAGAGTTTACAAGTAGGACTCATCGGAAATCATTTGCTTCCTGGATGAAGACAGTTAAGCCTTCTGCTCTGGGAGAGGTGCTGTGGCTCCTGTTTAGATGAGCTGTCAGCATGCCTTATGAGAAGGCTGTTCTATTTCATTTGTATAGTCTTAAAAATTATAAGGTCAGACCTGTTTCCTCAACCTAGGCCCATGTGAACAACCTGCAGCTGCTGGCTTCCTGCCTATCCCTGAGTTACCATGCTCTTCCCTCAGACCCCCAAACCAACCGGGCCTGGGCACAAGTTCCCCATCCCCTCCCTTTTACCCAATCGTAGTGTATGCATCTCAGGTAAGGGGCTCATGCCTTTCCAACTCCTGCACCCCCAGCCCTCGGCTCCCCTACTTGCTGTTAAAGGAGACAGACCTCCAAGAATTGTCTACTCTTTTGCTTAATTCTGAACTAAATTCTCTACTGATTTCAGACCCCCAAGCTCTGTTTGTGTTCCTCTTTATGTGTGTTGGCCAAAGCTTGGCCTTCCTGCTGCCAAGATCTGCCCATGGGTGCCTGCTTCTGGGGAGGCCCGGCCACCTTTCCTGGGTCCAGCTACTGACTAATCCACTCCGAGTCCTAGCACACAGCTAGTTCCATCCTCCAGGGAGGAAACCCTCTGTCTCTGCCTCCTTCCCACCAGCCTCACTTCCATCGCTTAAGCCCCTCCTCGCTTCCCAGCAGAGCCAGTCTCTATGCACAAAGGACAGTTTAAGAGTTTCTTTCATGCCTGGGAAGCCAACATAAACCTAAGTCAATGACAGAAACTGCTCACCACTGTGAAGGCTTTCCAACCGAGGTGGGACGGACAAGCAACTCTCCATTCTGACCCTCAGCCCTCCATGCTACGCTTGCTCTTGGCTTTCTGCCGGGCCTGTCACTGAATCTGCACTTTTAGCCCCGTCTCTGCCCTCTTTGGGCCTTGGCACGGAGCAGAATGTAAAATGATAATGCCCTGCACTGTGCCAAACGGCGCGGAGCGCCTGAGATGCCTCGGAGGCAGCTGTGACCAGCAGACACACTGTTTCCGGGATGGTGTTTGTAAATACATGAGTTGCCCGACAGCTTGTGGAATTAAATATAGATGCTACCTCACAAACTCCAGCTAAAATAAACTATATGCTGCTCAATGAATGTCAATAAGTACATTGAGAAAGAATCATTATCCTGTTTTTGCAGCACAGTCCAAGAAACCCATCCCTAAGTGAGTTTTTAGTTTGCTTTGTGATGAAGGCGATGTTTTCCCCAGACAGGATTTTGACTGCTCCTGGAGGGCAGCTGGGAGATGGGGGCATGAGATGACAAAGGCAGCATGATAATAAGGTTGCTGTTTTGGGTGTGCTGTGTATGGAGTGGTGACAGCAGCAATCTCAAGGTTCCTGGATCCATTAGGCAAGCCAAGTCGACCTTTTGGGATTGTTGGCTTCAAGAAACCATTTCTAAAAGTATGGTTTGAGGTGGTGTAGGAATACCTTATGGAAAGCAAGCTTACCCATCATTGCCAATCCTCTCTTCTGTTCTGGAGCCAAATGACTTCCCTTGCCTTACACTGATTTCTACTGGTTGCTTGTGTATCAGCATCCTCTTAAATGAGTAACGGCGGAAGTTGGTGTTCTCACGCTGAAATCAGCACCCTGAAACAGGTTTCTGAGCTGTCATTCAGTCTTCAGCTGAGAAGGCTTGTTACCATGTGCCCGTGGGTGTGACGCGGAGCCCACGCTGCCCACATTGCCAAGACTCCCCCTTCCCAGGAGGTGGCGCACAGTGAAAGGTACTTTGAATTCAGGGCAACTTCAGTGGGGTCCAGAGGAGTGAAGGTTTGCCTTGTGTTGATCCTCCTGAATTTATGCAGTTGCCACATTGTTGCCAACTCAATTTATTTATTTGTGTTCCTCTCCAACTCTTAATGCTCAGTTCTTTCTCCTCTAGAAGGCGGAGCTGTAGACTTAGGTAGCCCGAGGCAGTGAGGGCACTGTCTGGCTCCTTGTGCAAAAAGGTTTCAGAGTTTCCAAGGGAAGAGCTGGAGACATCCTCTAAAGATCTTAATTCAGACTTCATTCTGGCTCACACTGCCACTGGCTCCCTAAACTATTTTTGACAAATTAAACCCTCTGTAAGATGTGGTAATAAGTTTCCCCACTTCCTTTTAGGAAAGCTAATAAATAGCTACTCAGTCATCCAAATAATGTTTATTGGACAAAGAACATTTAGTGAGAATGTAAAATGCATGAAGGGGATGATGGAAGGAAAGGTTAGAAGATAATGCTTGGATTTCTTTGAAAGAAAGGTGAGTGCAAATCCTTGAAATAATTCGCTTACAGCCACTTTAGGCAGACTCTGTGCTGACCAGGATTTGCAGGTGTCCACAGTTCAGTGATACCCGAGGCTTGACGCTGCAGCTTCTAAGATTATTTTCAGCCTAATTTTGAATTGAATCATTGATTTTCAGTCCAAATCTTTAGAAAAATAGTATAGAGGACCTCCTTAAATTTTTTTAAATTAAATAAAATTTTCCATTCCTCAAGCATGGTAACAGAGAACACAGCTAAGACAGAGCCAACCATTTATTCTTGAGGGTCTCCAGTGCATGTGTGTGTGTGTGTGTGTGTGTGTGTGTGTGTGTGTGTGTGTGCATGCGCATGCATTAGCTCCCATGGAACTCTCTCAATTCCTAAAGGAATATTTGGTTGTAACAACTCGGAGAGGGGTGCCTTCCCTAGTGTGTCAACTGTTAAGCATCCTATAATACACAGGACAGCCCCGCACAACAAATAATTATTCCCTGACCCCAAATGTCAGTAGTGCTAAGGTTGAGAAGCTCTGACTTACACCAACAAATTTAATGATCCCAGATTCATAAAGTACCTTTGAATAATGGAGACCAACTTTTTAGGAAAGTTTCTGATGCATATCTGTTTGCCAACATATGTCATGGTGGCGAAGACCAAAATTACTCATCCTCAGTATTCCTCCCTCTAGGCCTCCTGTTTCATGCTTAATTGGTCATTGACAACAACTACAAAAACAGTAATAAGTCCTATTTATTGATTATTTATTTCCTACTTGGCAGTGTGCTAAGCACTTTACTATCAACAAGATCAGTATACTAATCCAGGAGTGATTAATATAAGGAAAATGCGTTTCTAAGAGATTTAGAAACTTGCTCAACTTCCTTCCTCCTTCCCTCCCTTCCTCCCTTTCTTCCTTCCTTCCAATTCAGTCAAAAAACCAATGGGCATGCCCGTGCAGAAGGGTGAGCTAGGAAGGAGCTGAATCCATGTAAGGTAGGTGGTTGAGTGCAACAGCAGCCCAGTGGAGTCAGGAAATTGGTTACATACAGGGGGATTTAGCCAATAAGTAAATATATTAAGGATAACAGGAGCTAAATTTCTCATGGTCAAAAAAGGGAATTATAAACATGGAAAGAACAAAAGCTAAAATAAACCCTGTGGTGTGGCCTTAAGATTAGAAGTATGAACTCATGTTTCTAAATAGAGAAATAGAAGGACAGACAGAGAGATGGAGAAGCTGACAGAAGAACAGATAGGTAGATAGATATCTGATAGAAATGTGTATGGCTAAATATAATGTGATATTCTGGATTGGATTCTGGAATAGAAAAATGGATGTTAGTAGAAAAACTGATGTAGTCTAAATAAACTTTGTAGTTTAATTACTAGTGTTGCACCTATGTTAATTTCTTAGTTTTGACGAATGTACCATTGTTACAAGATATTAAATTTAGGGAATGCTGGGTGAAGGATACAGAGGAAGCTTGTGCTCTTTCTAACTCTTCTATAAATGTAAATTATTCCAAAATAAAATGTTTATTTAAAATTAAAGTGTATACATGCACACACACACAAATACATTCCCTTTTGTATGACGCATACACACACGCACGCACACACACACACACACCCAACAAGCCATCTCTCCCAGTTCTGTCCACCCCAAGTACGTCCAGTAGGGCTCACCTCACTTTAAGATCTTGGTTTCTAAGTCCTGTTCTCCACCAAAAGGAATCAGGGATCCTTGGAGAAATGGATGATCACAGCCTATGGCAGCTAAGGTATAACATGAACTTGGAACCTCTTTTTGTGACTGAAACATTGGTGTCCTGGCAAATGTTTACCAGCCAGCTCTCCAGAGGAACAAGTTCTGGTTGAGTACTTGCCAGTTGCCATGGTGTAAATACTCACAACGTGCCTGATTCCAAGCTACCAAATTGATGTTAATGACACACATTTCCTGAAAAATTTATAGTGGGCTCCTCCAAGCCTATATGAATAGATACATTATGTACAGGAACTTCCTGCAGCCAACATTGAAGCCACCTTGTAAAGGTTCCCTTCATCAATTCTGGGACAATCTGAACATCAGATAAAGTATCAGTAGTAATAGATTATATGTCTTTGAGTAAATAAGAATCTATGAGGCCACATTATTTACACATACATATAACCCATATTACAGGGTGGAGGAGGGGAACTTTTTCTGGAATAGAATGCCAACTAATAAGTGTAGGGGAAAATGATGGAATTAGAAAATCATCATTTAGGAATTATCACAGTGATAATTCATTCAGGCAAGAAACATAAATCAGTGCTAAACTGTGAAATACCCCATTCTTCATCAAAGAAGAATAGTTCATAGTCTCAGAATATCTTCCTTGAAACACTTGTTAATTATACAAAGAAAAAAATTAGAGTGGACAACCTGTCAGCTACCATCTTACCCTAGTGATCCAAGTTCGTATCAGCAGAATTTAGACAAAGAGAAATCATGTGAGATCACATCACTTCTCTCATACTCCAGGCAGAAAACCCTAACTTGAATTCAGCATGAGGAAACATCACATAACCTAAATTGAGCAATACCCTACAAAATAAAGAGCCAGTAATCTTCAAAAATATTAAGGTCACAAAGGTCAGAGAATGACTGAGGACGTAATTGTTCCAGACTGAAGGGCACTGAAGAAAGAGATATGGCAAGTATGAGCAGTGCACAGTCCTGGGTTGGATCTTTTGTTATAAAAGACATTATTGGGTCAGTTGCGAAACTTCAATGGGGTCTCTGGATAAAGGGAATATGGGAGTTCTTTGTAGTCCTGTATGACTTTTTCATGTGATTGAAATTATTTCATTCTACATAGGAAAAAGGAAAAAATAAAAAAGAAATTCATCCATGATTACACAGTTCCTGCAGCCAACATTGAAACCACTGTTTTTTTGTTGTGGTGGTGGTAGTGGTTTGTTTTTGGTTTTGGTTTTGGTTTGTCTCTTTCTTTGAGCTCTGACACCTGTGCTATTTACCAATCCATGATTTGGAAATATGTTTGTCTATTGAGTTACAGAAGGATATGTAAGATAGAGACAGATCCTTGTTTAAGACAGATGGATCCTGATCCTTTAAAAAAAAAAAAGATTTTATTTATTTATTTGACAAGGAGAGAGATCACAGGTAGGCAGCGAGGCAGGCAGAGGGAGAGTTAAGCAGGCTTCCCACTGAGCTGAGAGCCTGATGTGGGGCTCGATCCCAGGACCCTGAGATCATGACCTGAGCCGAAGGCAGAGGCTTAACCCTCTGAGCCACCCAGGCGCCCATGGACCAGGGTCCTTTACATCTTAAAATCATCCTTTACATCTTAAAGGATATAACTAGAGACTTGCTACGTGTGGCTATATACAGCACTATCCAATAAAAATATAACGCAAACTATGGTAAATTTATTATCAGCTGGACTAAAAAGGTAAAATGAAATAGATGCAGTTAATTTTAATAATACACTTTATTTAACCTAGTGAATCCAAGATATTGTCATTTAAATTAACTTTGGTGACAGTAACTATATTTTTCATGGTGAGCATTGCATAATGTGAGTAATTGTCATCACGATGTCATACACCTGACGCTAATTTATATCAGTTGGTGACTATACCTGTGTTGAAAAATAAAATAAAACACAAAATTTTGTCATTTGAACAGGTACTTAAGAAAATTATTACCAAGATACTTTGTTTTCTTGATGCTGAAATCTAGGGTATATTTACACTCACAGCACACCTCAGTGTCTAATTTTTCATCAGAAATACTTGATTGTTTAGATTTGAAATAATTTACAGTTGAAAAAGGAAATCACATACCCAGCTTATTCAAGGATACTTAAATTTTTCTGATAATCAAATTGAGTGTAAGTTCTGAAAATTAATTAAAACTCAATGAAATTTCAAAACAGTTTCTTAGTCGCACCAGCCACATAAGTGTCCAAGAGCCACATGTGGCTCACAGCTACCTTACTGGACCACACAGGCCTGGATGGATCCACAATCTACCTGTTCCTCTATATCCCCATACACGCACTTGCCCACACCATTCCCATGTACAGAAACACACTGTGACTTTATACGGAGAGGTATATTTTTTTTCATTTTTTTGCCGGGAGCATAAACACTTTGAGTGAAGGGTCCTGGCTCCAGATTTTCTACCTCTTTAAATCATGGCTGCCTCTGGACTGGCATTCAGGTGAATAAATAAGGGAAATACGTAGCAGAACGGTGCCACAAAGGAAAGTTCTTTACAACTGAGAAGCATTAGACAGACGTTCATCATTCAGTGTATTATTATTATTCGAGGCCAAAAGCAGTGGACACTGCCATCACGAAGATTTGGAATGAGTCCATGTATTTGTTATTCTGACATCTCCATAGTAATCGCAAAAAGATGCACTACTCTCTTCCAAGGAAACCTCACACACCTGCCTTATAGAATGAATTAGAAAGCATCTTCAAAGCTGTGCTCTCCTGAGAGAAAAGTGTTGCAAGTACATTTAGATTGGTAATTGTTGCCAAGTGCTGCAATCATGGATACATTTTCTTTGCTTTGTTATGATTTTATGGATTTCTAGGTTTTCTACAAAACAATGCATTATTTTTGTAATCAGAAAAAAAAAACCTTTTTCTAATTAAAAGATAATTGAAGATATGAGGAATACTGTTCTATCTCTATTTTCCCCACCATCCACACGACTGAGCAGGACCTGAGTCAGCCATTCTGGCTAGGGAGCTTCAGCCACCAACTGGAACAGATAATCCTTCCATTTCCATCTCAGCTGCTCGCACTTGGTCCCTCCACTTGTGTGAGGCGGAGCTGGGCTTTAGTGGAAACAAACAGAAACAATTCATCACACTCATTCACAAATGTCGCTCCTTCAGGCTCCTTCAGCTCTCTCCCTGCCCCTCCACCCTCGACAGTCGGCCAACTCTAGAGCCTTGTGCTTATTCAGTCCTTGGCCAGGCTGCCTGGGGGGTGGGGGGGCTGAAAGATCCTGGAACTGGCGCTGGTGATTCAGCAGGATGGGGCTTTCTGTCTCACTCCATCCATCCTCGCTCTCACCCCTAATGAGTGGCCCAAAGCCTGAAACTGCCCTTCTGACATCACAGCCGGCCGGGAAGACCTGGGGAGCAATTACCCGGATACTCTCTGGACAAGGCAGTCACCGTCTTGGTGACATGGAACAGTTGCAAAGGGGGTAGACAGCACATGCAAGAAAAGACCCAACCGGCAAAGAGTAAGAGAGGTACCCTTGTCTGACCATGTAGGACATCTGTGAGTACCATCAACACACCCGCTGAGGTGGCCTGACAGGTCTAAACCACTGGGGCCATGATACACAAAGGGAGTGTCGGGGAGGAGGAGCTGGGGAGCAGTGCACACAGTGTACGGATCTGGAATGTGGGAGCTCTTTCTCTGAAGGGTGGGGAGCCGCAGTGAGCAGGTCACAACCTCCACCACAACGGGCCGGAGGGAACGGTTAAGTGCACTCCTTAAAATACTTACCTTCCCATTTTCATTTTTGGTTCACTCACAGACACAAAGTGATTCTCCTCCACTCTCCCCCGCAAAATGCCTTTCAATGTTGTTCTTAAATCTGCCTACCCATAGCCCCCCCCCCCCCCCTTCGAGAAACATCACTGAGCTGGATTTCTGCAAAACCCACAGCAACTGTCCAGGCTCCAAACCCGAGGGATTCCCTGTACCCTGGTCCTGTAGCTGATACCCACTGAGTAGTAGGTGGGTTCCAGACAGCGTCCTCACTGCCTTACGCACAGTCTCCCGAGATCTGCAGGACGATCAGCATCATGTCCTACTGTCATTTATAAGGAAGTGAGGAGTTAAAGAGATGAAGTAGTTTTTCAAGGTCGCAGCGCTTCACGGCTGGGGTGGGGATCCAGAGCCACATTGTAGCCACTCGGTTCTACCCTCCTCTGGCCAATTCTCCCTCATCACCCCGGCTTCTTCGCATCTTCGGGCACGGCCAGACTCTCCCGCTCCACTGCTCTCTCCCTTTGCTTCCACCTGGCTTCCTTCTCTTACTTTCGCTGCCTCCCTCACAGAAGCAGCTCCTTAGGCATACCATCCTCCATCCATGCAGCACAGGCCTATCCCCTCAGCCCTGCCCATCGAGGAAAGGAACCAAGCAGGAAAAAACTCTAATGATCGTGATAGAGAAACATTCCAGGAAGAGGGTTACCACCTCGGCAGCTAACATCTGGAATTGTCGACGTGTAGAAAGGTCCCTTGTTTCGTAGACGAAGAACCAGAGTCCAGAGTGTTGTTACAAGCTTGAGGCTTACGTGTCCAGTTAAGGATGACCTGGGATTAGAATCTAGGCAGGTTTCTGCCACCCAGCCCAGAGACCCTTCACTGAGCCCTACTCTTTCGACAAGACTGTGGTTCTGACAAAGACCCAAGGGACCCATTAGCCACACAGGACTTCCACATGCCCACCCACACATATCCACATCCCAGGGTGACATTCATTTTCGGCAGCCCACTCTTCCCCTTCGAAGCCTCTTTGTACCCTTCATTTCTACCCTCCGTTTGTCTTCGGCTCTGAGTTTTCTCCAAGCCTGTCTTCCGTCTACCTGCCCACCTGTGATCATGGTTTTTCCAAGCTGTTAGCCCTCTAGGTAACATCTTTCTTCTTCTATAGGGTTGTTTTCAGCAGGACACAAAGGCCATTAGTAAATCAATAACCCTTTATTTAGAAAGTGGGGGAGAGGAAGGGACCTGGAGTTTTTAATTCAGATCTAGCAACTCCTGGGCATTATCAGGAGCATTCTAAAATTAGGCCTTTGAAAAGCATGATGCCGCAGCTGTTGGAACTTGATAGCTTCCTGCCCATAAACGGGAGCAGTTTGCTATGGGTGGGATCATTAACCGAATTCTCCCTCTCCTGCAGTTCATATGGCTTCCTCTGATTCTAACGCCATATGCATCTCCTATTGCTCCGGAGCTTCTTGTGGTATTCTTGCCTCCTCTCTCTCCTCTCCATTCATCAACTTCCTGGGCTTCGCGTGTGGCCTTTTTTTTTTCTTTCTAGGAATCTTTGCGTTTTCATATATCAGTGTGTTCCCATCCAAGGCAGCAAGTCCTTCTGCCAGTGCATAGTCTTATTTATCAATGGAACCACATTGAGCATCCACAAGCACATACCTTTCTGATAGGTTCACGAAGACAAGCCTCCAAAAGGCTTGTTTATTGGCTGATTACAGGAGAGAAACTGATTTATGTTTCTTAACCGATTGTTAATTATCTATTACTGTGTAGTAAAACTTAGTGAGTGAAAATAATAAAAAAAAAATTTACTATCTCACACAATTTCTCGGGGCGGGGAACTTGGGTGGTTCCGGCTCTGGGTCTCTCATGAGGCAGTAGTCGTGATGCTGGCTACGGTGCCAGGCATCTGATGATTTGGGGATAGAAGATCCATATCTCAGTTGGTTCACTCTCAAGGCTGGCAAGTGCATGCTGCATCTCTAAAGGAGGTCTCCATGCCTCTTCGCAAGGACCTCTCCAAAGGGTGGCTTGAGAATCCAAACATGGAAGCTGGCTTCCCTCAGAGGTGGTGCTCCAAAAGAGAGCAAAGCAGAAGCTGAATGACTCTTATGGCCTAGCCATAGAAGTCACACACCACAATTGTGCCCTGTTTGTTGCTCATGTAGACCAAACCTGATTCTCTGGGGGAGGCGACTACATAAGGGTATAGATACCAGGAACTGAGACTCACTGAAAGCCATCTTGAAGGCTGGCTACCACATATGGGAAACAGCTTCGCCAAGAGAAGAAGCCCAGAATTCTTTGTACTGTGAATCTGAGAGAAGAACAAAGCCAGTCTGGCCCTGTTAGTTCTAGACTTCTTTGTTTTTGCCAGCTGTCTGTGTCAACGGATATGCATTCTGCCTGCTCTCTGTCATCCAATAAACTTAGCACAGCGGGCTCTGCTTCCGTGGCATGGCAGTCGGCTTGCAGGGGGGGTGAAGGGAGGGCTTGTGCAGCTAAGCCTGATTTAGTTCCAGATCTAGGTCATGTTCTCTACTTATCTCTTTCAAAAATGGAGCTCATCTTTACCTGTGTCTTATTCCTCAACTGATTCCCAAGTTCCGAGTGCGTTCTATTGACCCATCACATTTCCATTGTGTTTTTTATTTTAAAATGTGATCCTCATACCAGTGGAAAATTTAAAGCACCTAAATGATGTGGACTAGATTGTTTGGGCATATTATTACATAGCCATATAATTCAATATAATGCAATCATTTAAAAGTATGCTTTATAAGGATATTTAATGATACAGAAAATTATTTAGGATATATTAAGAATACAGGATATAAACAGCATGCAAGTTATTGTTGTTAAAAGTGTGTGTCTGCTTTAAAAAGAATTCTAAGGTGTGTACATAGATATTACACACACACATGAATCGTAGTTATTATCATTGGCTCGTAGGTTTATTGGGTAGTTAAAATTCCCTTCCTTTTGGCCAATCTGTTTTTCCCAAATTTCCTACATTTTACACTCTGTACCTCTGTAGTGAGAAAAAAAGGAGAAAAAATTTGCATATGCTAGTTCTGGGGTTCAATTAAAGGTAATTAAAATTTTCTAGCATTGTTTATTAGCATTTGAGTGACTCCCAGCCTACTTCCACATGTTCATTTGACACCACTGATAATTCTTTCATAAATATGTTCTTTTCTTGGCTTCCTTGACACCCACTTTCTGTTTTTCTGGTTTCTTCTGCCTTCTCTGTGGCAAGACCCATAGACTCCTTGTAGACCCATACTCCTAGATCAAAGTGGTTATATGTTGGGTGTTCTCAAAGCCTACTCCCAGGCCTTTATCCCTTTTCCCTATATGCTCTACCCTGGGTGGCCTCACCAGCATTCATGACTACACAAGACCATAGAACACAGATCATAGATCATAAGAAAGTCATGCCTCAAGCCCATGCTTCCCTCGTGAGCTCATATGATTTGTGTATACAACCTGAGTACTTTAACCGATGGCTCAAAACTTTAAGTCAGTAAGCCCAAAATCAGCCTCAAGATCTTAAGTGGTTTCCTATCAAAGTGAAGGGCAAATAATCCATCTGTTCTCGTGGTTCTCAATCCTGGTTACACACTGGAATCATCCGGAAAGCCTATTTCAAAATACCAATGGTTGAAACCCAAAGATTCTGACTTAAAAACATGGGGTCAGATCCTGGTGTGCATAGTTTTTAAAAGCCCCTTCAAAGGCTTTTAATGAATAGACAGTGTTAAGTGCCACTGATCTACTCATTCAACAGAAACCTTATGGTAATTTTAATATCTTCCTCTTTCTTGTCCCTGAAGTAGAACCCATTAGTAAATCCTATCAATCTGTCTTCTAAACTATTGCTCAAAGTTAACCATAAGGCTTTATTCTCACTGCCACCACCTTAATCTAAACTATCATTTCTCATCTGGATTGTCAATGCATTCTGCATAATGCATCAGATCTAAATATGTCATCTCTTTTCCTTCCCTAAGGTGGCCCCCAGCGAGTCAGAGCCTTGGATAAGGCCCTCCTCTTGAGTACAGGAAGAACATGTTGCTCGCCTCTAACCAACAGAATGCAGCAACAGTGAAGGGATGTCACTCTCACGATTACCCTATATTATGGAAGACTCCATTTTAGCAGACTAGAGAGAGAGAACCTCTCGCTGGCCTTAAGGAAACAATAGCCAGGCTGTGAACTGTCTATGCAGAGGGGCCACGTGGCAGTGGCCTGAGACCACCCTCCAGATGACAGCCAGTACAAAGCTGAGGCCCTCAGACTTTTAACTGTAAGAAAATGAATTCTGCTAATGAGCTTCAAGGTCTTAAAGGTGGATTCTTCCTTAGTTGAGCGTCCAGTGACAACGTAGCCTGGGCAAGACCTTGACTGCAGCCATGTGGGGCCCCAAGCAAAGGATCAAGCTGAGCTGTGCACAGATTCCTGACCCATGGGAACTGTGAGATAATTAATGTGAGTTGGTTTAAGTTACTAGATTTGTGCTAATTAGTTATGCAGCTACAGAAAACTAATAGACCTCCTTAATCTCAATCCCCAAATACATAAATCATTCATTGGCTTCCCATCACTCTTTACATGGGTGTAAAGGTGAATCCTCTCACCTCTCCAAATTCATAGGTTCTATCTCGCTTTGTGCACCAGCCAAAGTGGTGGTCTCTTTCCTGTCCTGCTTTCATACACAGTCATTAACAACAAGGCTTTCTTTAAGGGCCTTGGAGGAGTCTAATACCCTCCAGCCACTGGGGATTTGCTTCTCATGTTGCCTCTGTGGGAGTAAATGTCCTTGAGGGCTCTGTTCACCTTTTACTCAATCCACTTTTCAAGCATGCCTTCCTTGAATGTCCCTGTCAAGAGTCAAATTCCCGATTATAGCCATCTATAATACTGCCTCTCTTTTACCCCTAAAACTTGGCAACTATAATTTTATATATTTGTCTGGGTCATTATTTGACCAAAGCAAGTCTCCTTACTAGTCTGTAAGTTGTTTTGGCTTCTCATTTTAACCCTGATATTTCATATATTACCTAATGTTTAAAATGTTCCCTGAATGAATGAAAGAATGAATGAAAAGAGAATTGGATGTGGCTTTTGTATCCCACTTCACCCCAGTGCTTTCAGGTTTGAGCACTGGCTCTCGCTTCATCTTAGTTGATCCAGGTTAGAGGAAAGTTTATAAGCCTAGGCTTCAGGAAAAACAAACTACAACCAGCCAAATAGTCAACAACTTTTACTCTTCAAGCAAAGTATTTTTAATGGCAACCAACTATATGTAAGACTAACTATATGTTAATTATTTGTGGGCTGCCAAGGGTACTGCAAAATCTCTGACTTCCCATAACAAGCAAGGACGCAAGTTAGGGTCTCAAGAGAAAACTAAAGTAATCTCCTCTTTTATTCAAGAAACAGTCTTTTATGATATAGCTGAGGAAGTTGAAATTTCCAGAAGAGTATTGTTCAAGACCACCCTAATAAAAAGAGGGGCAAATTATGAGAAGTTTAACAAAGGGTACATTGTAGGTTTGAGTTTCCAGAACTCCTGAATGTCCAAGTTCTGTTCAGCACCTGTTTTATAAACTATGAGTCACAATAAATCCTATTTCTCTATCTTACATTTATTCCACAAAATATTGACTCATTCCTACATGCTAAGCATTAGTCAACTACTTCTTTAATTTACATTCTAGTAGGATAGAGTACAGACTGTAAACATATCAATAATTAAATATATGATGCATCAGGAAGTAGTAGTTCCATGAAGAAGAATCCAGCAAGGCAAGGGTCTAGAAAGCAACAGTGGGGGTTGGGAATGCTGTTTTCTATCAGGTGTTCAAGTAAGAGGTGTATCTGAGCAAGGACTAAACACAAGTGAGATGGAAACATTAGGAGAGCATTGGAGGATAAAAACACACCAGGCTAGGGAGCATTGGGTGTAGGCAGGAGTTTGCTGTGCCAGCCAGAGGAATGGAAAAGAGGCTGGCATGGAATTGGAGTCATGAGGGAGTGAGGAAGTGGGAGAGAATGGGGTCAGGTAGGTGGTAGGCAACCAGATCCTATAAGATCCTACGGGGTATGTACCTGAGTACAAGGTTATGCTATAATAGGTTCGCTCAGGCTACTCTGGGGAGACAAGAGTCTATCTAAAATGCCAAGGGTGGAGGAGAAACCAGGTGAGGTCAGAGGTCAGACAATGGACCAGGTAAAAGTTGCCAGTGCCCTGGTGTAAGGAGGCAGCTGGGGAGATGGTGAACAATGGTCAAATTCTCTCTACAAACCCAGAGGGAGCATCTGTTGAGGCATTGGCTCAGAGCATAAGGGAAAGACAAGTTGGCCATACCCTAGAATTCAGGGCATTTTGTTTTTAAAGAAGACACCCTTCAATCTCTTTCCTGTCCTTCTTTCATACATCATCATCAACAAATCTTAGGATAGGCTTGAATCCCAAATTGCTCAGCTTAAATACAATTTTTTTAAAATTTATTTTATTTTTTCAGTATTCCAAGATTCATTGTTTGTGTCCCACACCCAGTGCTCCATGCAATAGGTGCCTTCAGTACCCACCACCAGGCTCTCCCATGCCCCCGCTCCCTCCCTCCAGGTCCCTCAGTTTGTTTCTTAAAAATTTTAAGAATTAGAATATTAAGAAGCACTTTTTCCCCAGAATATGCTGTCCTTTTCTCATATCCCCACTGAGGGAAGAAGAGAAAGCGTTTTGGCTGGAATATGATGGGGTCCACTTGGAGACAAAAGAAATCCAGATGATATGCTAGGAGTAAGTAAAAATGAGTACTTAAAATAACCCTTAAGTCCAATCTGCCCGGGACATTTGGGGGAGGGCTGATGGCACTCCAGTCTCCTCTTGCCTCTGTTATTTGGGCCTCAGAAGGAGCTGATGATCAAAATTATCGGATAATCCTCCTCCTTCTCTACAGCAAGCTGGGCTCATGCTGTGCAAAGTTGCCCTTAAAAAGCCAAACAAAAACTGTTCCAGTACATGTGGCCAAAGTTGGAAATCCAAACCATCACCCCGCTGCAAATAGATCGTTGATTTTCCTCAAGTTTGGCCTACAGCTGCTGTCTGTTGGAGAACTAGCATACTGCCCAGTTTAAAAGTTTAGACTTCAACCATTTGTTTCTTTTGTTTTTTAAGTTGTTTATTTTTTTAACATTTTTGGGTTTTTTTTTTTCAGTGTTCCAAGATTCATTGCTTATCCCCCACACCCAGTGCTCCATGCAATTTGTGCCCTTAATACCCACCATGAAAATGTACTTTGGAACTTCATCTAAATAAAAAGCTTCTGCACAGTAAAGAAACAGTCAACAAAACAAAGAGGCAACACATGGAATGGGAGAAGATATTCGTAAATGACACTACAGACAAAGGGCTGATATCTAAGATCTATAAAGAACTCCTCAAACTCAACTACCAAAAAAAAGATGATCACATCAAAAAATGGGCAGGAGACATGAACAAACACCTCTGCACAAAAGACATACAAATAGTTAACAGACACAAGAAAAACTGTTCATCATCACTAGCTATCAGGGAAATTCAAATCAAAACCACATTGAGATACCACCTTACACCCGTCAGAATGGCCAAAATTAATGGCACAGGAAATAGCAAGTGTTGGAGAAGCTCTGGAGAAAGGGGAACCCTCTTAGAAAGTTGGTGCGGCTGCTTTGGAAAATAGTGTGGAGATTCCTTAAAAAATTAAAAATAGAGCTACCATATGACCCTGCAATTGCACTACTGGGCATTTACCCCAAAGATACAGATGTAGTGAAAAGAAGGGCCATATGCAGCAATGGCCACAATCGCCAAACTGTGGAAAGAGCCAAGGTGCCCATCAACAGATGAATGGATAAAGAAGATGTGGTACATATATACAATGGAATAGTATGCCTCCATCAGAAAGGATGAATACCCAACTTTTGTAGCAACGGGGACCAGATTGGAGATTATGCTGAGTGAAATAAGCCAAGCAGAGAACGTCAAATATCGTATGGTTTCACTTACCTGTGGAGCATAAAGAGTAACAAGGAGGACAGTAGGAGAAGGAAAGGAAATGTGAATTGAGGTAAATCAGGGAGGGAGATGAAATATGAGAGACTCTGGACTCAGAAACGAACTGAGGGTTTTGGAAAGGAGGGGGTGGAGGATGGGTGGCGTGTCTTGAAAGAAGTTGCTTTGGCCGATGTCAAAGAGGTTACTGCCTATGTTCTCCTCTAGGATTTTGATAGATTCCTGCCTCACATTGATGTCTTTCATCCATTTCAAGTTTGCCTCTTTGTGTGGTGTAAGAGAATGGCTGAGTTTCATTCTTCTATACGTAGCTGTCCAATTTTCCCAGCTGTCTTTTTTCCACTGGATATTTTTTCCTGCTTTGTCGAAGATTATTTGCCCATAGAGTTTCGGGTCCTATCTGGACTCTCTGTTCCATTGGTCTATGTGACTGTTTTTGGGCCAGAACCATGCTGTCTTGGTGATCACCACTTTGTAATAAAGCCTGAAATCAGGCAACGTGATGTTGCCAGCTTTGTTTTTCTTTTTCAACATTTCCTTAGCAATTCAGAGTCTTTTCTGATTCCATATAAATTTTAAGATTGTTCCAGCACTTTGAAAAATGTTGGTGGAATTTTGATCGGGATGGCATTAAAAGTATAGATTGCTCTGGGCAGTATAGACATTTTAACACTGTTTATTCTTCCATTCTTGGAGGCAATAAGGTACAAGGGTGGAGGATTTTCATACATGCTTACCCACCTCTACTGCCATGCTGTGGTAAGGAAAAATCTAAGGGTGTTTTCTTTCCCTAAAATATCACCTCAGGGATGAAAATAGAATGCAACATCCATGTCTATGTGGAG
Organism: Spilogale gracilis; assembly: GCA_004023965.1. Taxonomy (NCBI): domain Eukaryota; kingdom Metazoa; phylum Chordata; class Mammalia; order Carnivora; family Mephitidae; genus Spilogale; species Spilogale gracilis. The sequence goes on along the minus strand of PITA01000407.1, from coordinate 179,661 downwards.
CTTGTATGTATGGTGTGGGACTGTGTTTCTACAAGCGTGTATGTTTTCAGGATTAGGAGAGGAGAGGGCAGATACGAGAAATGGCAGAGAGAAGAAAATAAAAGTTGTCTTTCTCTTGACCCTCTGAATCTCCTCATTACTAAACTTAAATGGCGTTTTGCAGGGCTGACCTGACTTTTCTCACAGCATATGACACTGAGGGCATTCCCCTTGCTAAAACGTGTCCTGTCGCTCCACAGCTACTGGACGGCTGAGTACCTATTATGTGTCAGGAAGGACTGGGGGGTACGGTAAGGGATGAAGAATCTGCTTCCTCCAGTGTCCTTCTAGGGCTAATCCCTCTATGCTCCTACCCCTTCCTTGTCATCCTTTAAACACAGTAGGCCCCAGCCTGCCATGCTTGGAGGACTTTTCTCCTCATTCCCAAGATCCCTGAACTCCCACACTTTTCCCTGTAACTTTTCCCTTCAGCAGTGCCACCCAAATAGACAACCCTGAGCTCCAGACCCACCCATATGTGTTTGCACACGCAACACACACATGTGTGATGATTACTGGGTTTGTTAAAGGTTAAATTGGCATTGCATGCTGTCTGCAACAAGGAAAATAATAGAGGTCTGAGGAGAGCATTCATTCTGCCTTCCCCCTCAGTTGCTCTGAATGAGAAACATCAACAGCTTAGTGCATGTCTTCAACAACTTTCTCCCATCCATGTGCATATAAATCTATATGTAAGTCTGTTTATATGTGATATATATATACATTTATAGATTTCTATATATATTTTCTTGTATAAATTTTCCACAGACATCATAATCTCAGTGCATCTTATCTTTAGACTTTTGATCCAAATTTCCATGACATTAGTTCACATTTGCTTTGTTCTGAGCTGGAAACAAGCACATTTCCTAACTCATCAATCTACTCCCCAAGGCACTATCCTCAGACCCAGCCTTTTCTCCCCTAACAGTGACCATTCTAAAATGTAGCTCTGATGTGCTTACATTTTTCAGTGGCTTCTCACTGCTCACACAAGAACGTCTGAACGCCTTGCCCTTGTATAAGGGGACTTTAGGATCCAACCTCAGTCTCTCTAACTTTAGTTTTTGCCACACCTCACACCCCATCACGTGCCCCTCATCCAACACCCTATTCTTCTGTCCACCCCTCTGCATAAGCTCAGCCTCTTCCTGGTGAGCGTATGCATTAGTTAGCTAGGTCCACGATAAAAACAGTATCACAGAGTGGATGGCTAAAACAACAGAAATTTATTCTCTCCCACTTCTGGAGGCTGCAAGTCTGAGAGCAGGGTGTTGGCACAGTTGGGTTCTGCTGAGAACTCCCTTCCTGACTCACAGACGGCCACCTTCTCGCTGTGTCAGCACACGGCAGAGACAGAGACACAGAGGTCTCTCTTCCCCCTCTTACAAGGACACCGCTTCATTTCGTCTTAATTAGCTCCTAAGGATCCTGTCTCCAGATATGGTCACATTGGGATGAGGGCTTCAACATATAATTTCGGGGAAGGTTTTTCCTTTCTTCTCGGCACCAAGGTTAAGAGTGGGTACTTTGAGGCAGCCTGCCTGGGTCTGAATCCTCTTTCTGCCATTTGGTCTCTGAGTGACTTTGAGCAGGTTGCTAAAGTGTTTTGGATAGATGAGAATCAGAATCAGCTGAAGGGCTTATAAAAACAGGTGGGCATCACAAGCCTACCCAGCTTTTTCCGAGTCAGTTAAATCTGGGGCGGGAGTTGAGCACTTGCCATTCCAACCAGGTCCCTAGTGAGGGTGCCAGTGTCCCTGGAGACACCACATTTGGAGAATGGCTTCCCTACAATAAAGTGGAGCTAATATTAATACCTGCCTCCTGAGTTTGCCGCTGGAATAATTCGATGAGTTACAGGGTACAGTGTTCAGAGCAGTGCCTCCTTATGCTGACTGTGAATGAATGTTAGCCGTCATTATCATGCTCTGCTGGCAAAACGGTACGTTTGTCTTCACTCATAGTCAATTTCCATTCACTGAAGAGCTTTCTTGACATTTCCTGGTAGAATCTGCAGTCTTACACCTATGTCCCCCCTACCCCATTATAGAACTTGCCACACGAAATTGCAACTACTTACACCTGACACTTGAAAGCCTCTGTCTTCCAGGGACTGAACTGTTGAAGGGTGGGGACTCTGTATTATGGACCTTTGAGTTCCCAGGATATACAAGCAGAGAGCAGCTGCCCCGTGACTATATCTTGATTAAAGAATTTGAAGCAGAGTCTCCTGCATCGATGAGAGAACACATAGGGTGTGCCGCAGTCAGGAAGGGCCGTTGTCCCTCTGCCATTTCCAAGTTCACCTCAACGCTGACATACAGGTTTCCTCTTCCGGCGGTGGTTGTCAATTCTGAATCACCTTTTACACCAAGCTGATACCTGGGCCCTGCTCCAGAATAATCAGTACAGCATCTCTGGGTCTAGGGCCCATGGGGCACTAAGTTTTCCAAGCTCATCAGGTGATTCTAATGTATAACTAGGGCTGAAAACAACTGGGCTAGCAGAAAGCAATCTATTAAAATGTGCATTTCCTTCAACATTAGCAATCTTCTACTCCGGACCATACATTTGTTTCTCTTATCCCAATATAAATTGCCAGCTTTGAACAGTTGTGAAAAGGGGTAAATAGAGAAATTAGCATTTGTAGGGCACTTTACAGTGTTCAAAGCACTTTCGTACTCAGTGTGTCATCAAAATCTTAAAATAACCCAGTGAGGAAGGTATCATTATTCTTTACAAATGCTTTGAGGCAACAGCCCAAGGGAGGGGGGTACACACCAAACCCTCTTAAAAGAAGCAACAAATCAGCAAAATGCCATCTGTGGGTTTTTTTTGTTTTTTGGGGTTTTTTTGGTTTGTTTTTTTTGCTCTTGGCCTATCTGTTACCAACAATGCTACCTACAGGCCATCTTTGCTACTCGTCCAGGATTTGGATTCCAAAGTTGTTTTTTTTTTCCCACTTGGCTTTTGACATACCATGTTCCATGGCTGGTCAATGACTTCTGCTTTGCCCCTTGGCATCCGTAGGTTGGCCTGGCTCTTTGCCAGCCACTTTTTGAAGAGCTGACTCCTTGCTGGTGCACAGTGACACTGGCCTGATGTCATTCTGCCCACTGAGAGCCTCCCATAGTTCTCCGAGTCTTATGGCTAAGGAAACGGGGGGTCCAGAGGAATTCAGTGACTTGCCTAGATGGCAGTCACTGAGTGGCAGGAGTGAGACTCAAACCCAGATGAAGGAAGAAACCACGCAGGAGGACTAGAGCTTTGAGGTAGGAGTGGGCAGGGAACAGGGAGAAGGACCCAGTGAGGAAAGAGAGGGCCCTGCGTGCATTCTCTGCCCCCAGTGTCCTGGGCCCCCTCTGAGCTGGTGGGCCTAAGCCCAGACCATAAAATAATAACAACACTGTTTTAAAATGGGTGAAAGGAGTCAAAAGATTAAAAAAAAGAAGTCAATTAGTCTGATACCCAGAATACTGAAAGAATCACAATTACATAAAAAAGCTAACTTTATTGAATGCTTACTTAGATATAGCTGTTAAGCACTTAAATGAGAAAATACTGTCAGTCTAGAAATAAATATAGCACACGGACTGGTGAAAGATAGAAAAAGAAATGTCATCAAGGCACACCGACCTCACTTTTTCTGCTTCGAAATCAAGAACAGGGTAAAAACAGAGAAAGTAGCAAAAAAATACAAAAACATACAAATAAAAATACATAAAAACACATGGAATAAATCTGTTGCTAAAAGTGGTACCTGGGGGGGGGGGAGCACTCAGTCGGTTAAGCTTCCAACTCTTGATCTCAGCTCAGGTCTTAATCTCAGGGTCTTGAGTTCAAGCCCCGTGCTGGGTTCCACAAAGGGTGTGGAGCCTACTTAAAAAAAAAATTTTTTTTTTTTAAGTCATACCCGCAGGGTTGTTCAGAAGATTGTTACTTCAGGGTATGGATGTGACAGTTCTATGATGTTGTATTTAGGGAAGTGTTTAAACACATGCGATTAAAAAAATTAAAAAATGACAGTGTCCAATGAGGGCCTTGATGGACCATGAACTGAGATATTAGGTTAGGTCACATTTAAAAAAAGAAAATGTCAGAGAGCAGTCTTCTTTGTAAGGGTGAGTGTTGTTTTGTGGCCTCTTGGAGACAGTGGAGCACACGTGAGGATGCCGTCAGCAAGCAAAGTTCATTCCATACGGTGGAAACACAAAAAAACATGAAAACCAATGGGGTCAATGGATAAGTTTAAAGACATGAAAGACATGAAATAGGGTTTAGAAAAATAAAATAATAGCAATAGTTGGCTAAATACACTGGAATTTAAATCCCCGAAAAAATATTTTGCTCATCAAAGAAGTCCCTTGGGCACACTGTTTTCTTCAGGGATGTGACAATGACCCAGAGATATTTTTGGAAGTACGTCCAAAACCTGGAGCACATTCTTGTAAATATAATTAATAGTGGCAAATATTTGTCCTGAGTAATTTATGTTTAGATGAAGAGTCAGAACCAAATACGATGCATAAGAAAGAAGACCGCAGATGAGTGGGGCTTGTTGGGACAGAACTGGTGCTATAAGCTCCTCGAGGACAGTGAGGACCTCTGTTTATACCTGCACGCTCCTCACGCTCTGCTGTACTGCCTGACACACAGGGTGAGTGACCAGCAGGTGTCTGATGAAACAGTGAACAAATGAACCAATGAGCGGAAAATATTTTGCTACAAGGCCCAGAAGGTGATATATTTTTTTAAAGTTTTTTTTTTTTTTTTTTTTTTTTTTTTTACTTATTTGACAGAGAGATAGAGAGCATAAGTAGGAGGAGTGGCAGGCTGAGGAAGAGGGAGAAGTAGGCTCCCCACTGAGTAGAGAGCCCGAGGTGGGGCTCAACCCCAGGAACCTCGGGATCATGACCTGAGTTGAAGGCAGACGCTTAACTAAGTGAGCCACACAGACGCCCTAGAAGGTGATATTTTTAAAAGAATACCCCCAAATACTCTAATTAGTAGGAATCACTGGAGAGAGTTTTAAGCTTCTCAGGGAGACTGGAGGCCAATTCTGGGTCAATTCTCATTGAGTAATGCAGGTGCTGGTATGTACGCTTCACACCCTTGCACGAGCATGCATGCATGCGCCCACACACGCACGCACGCACACACTCATCACTTTATAGTCCTACCTTTCCTATCCATGTGCAAATACGTACAAGGTATCCCTATATGCATGGAAAGAAAATTAAATCTTCTTAGTCATGGGTAGCTGTTCAGGAGAGAGGGGAAAATGAAGGCTTATTAAAATCAAAAGGGGATAGAAAGAGATTTGATACACTAAATGGTTAGACACAAGGTTTTGCCTACAAATTAAGAATGTATGTCATCCCTAGTTCCTGATACCAGGCAAATGAACATTTCTCATCTTTGTGATCCTGTGAGTATCCTGGGGAAATAAAGTCCAGGACCTAGCCTAATGTACTCCTTCCAGACCTGGGTTCTCCGAAGTATATTAATGGAGGGACAGAACCCCACTATCAATTCTCTTTGAGTTGTGGGTAACCAAACAATGGTTTGGTCATTGTAAAATACACTGCTGATGGAAAGAAATAAGCCTGAGATCATATTAGAGACAGATTTGTAGGTTATTGAGAAGAATAGAAAATTTGTTTTCCTACCAGTTAGCTTAAAAATGTTATTGGGGAAAACAAAACCAAAAAATCCTCCCATGCCTCTCCTATTGAATAACGTTGGGGCATAAAGAACAGCAGTGTTACTTCTTTCCATGTGACACAAGCAATAAAGTACACAGCTAAACATCTCGTAAATGTCATTAACATCCCCTTCACTTGCCAGCCTCGGTCTAGTCCTAACACCAGCATTTCTCTTGCAACAAGAGCATGTAAAAGGCCAGGGTCACGGACTGGGAAGAATGGGACCCCCAGCTACAGCTGCAGCCCTTGCCAATGACTAGCTCTGTGACCTTGAGCAAGTGACCTCTGAGCTTTGGTTCCCTCTTGAATAAAACGAGGTAATTGTAATGACCAATGTGAGATGGCTGGATCTCCTTCCATCATGCTGGCTGATATTTTGAAAATACAGTCCCACCATGTGATGGGAAAAACAAGCCGAGAACAATCCAATTCTGTAAATGCTCCCAACGATGTCTGCTGAAGAGATCGTGCCTTTGTTGAAGGCACACCCTGCACGTGACAAGGTTCTCGCAGTTAAATTCTACCTGAGGCCTGCTTTAGTGGCATGATTCAAGTTCAAGAAGCGTGCAGTTTTAATTCCTTCCCCATGAAAAGAGAGACAGATAAAGATTTTGTTAAATTGCCCAACAAGGGGAAAACTAAGAATTTCATGCAATTATATGCTTCCTGAAGGTTCTACTAATTGAATTACCATAGGCGCCTGTTGGGCATTCCTGGCCGTGTCCCCTATAATTCCATTAGTATTACTTCTGTGGATCCATAAATGCCATTAACATAAGGCAGATATTTGCTTTCAATAAGATAACACAGATGATCTTATCTAATTGTCTTCCTAATCCCTCCCCCTCACAGCCTGGGAAATCACTTACAATTGCTCAAATCCAGGCATTTGTTATTGCTGATCAAAACTGCTTTGGAAACAGGACAGTGTTACTGAGGTTTGGCTCCTTCCCTTCACCCATCACATGCTCTTGTCTTCTGACCGTGCTCTCATCTTCCAACATGAGGAAATGAATCATTTGGACTGAGAGGCCCACAATGGATAGGGAGGAAGAGAAAAGTGGACGGAGCCTGTCCTAGTCCTTCCTACACTACCTGGGAACACAGGACTGGTCTCTTGAGCAGTTTATGGCTCACAGCTCACGTGGGTTTCCTCTTCCAAGTTTCTTCTACCCCACACAGGCTGCCGTGCGCCATTGGTTGGGTGGTCATGTCCACCGCTCTGCTGCCCCGGGAGGCTGGCTCTTACCGTCCAGTCAGACCTGTTATTCTTGGGCTATTCAATCTTGGATAGCCCTAAATCTTGTGTGTTTTTAAGTTATTCGGGCTTTTTGTTTTACCTTATGTTTTCCACTACCTGATTACTCATTCATTTCTGCATATTGCCTGAGCAGGGTAAAACCTGAATTCTTTTGCCCTTGCTCATTGCTCCGATGAGATATTTATAGGAAGGCTTGGGTGAAATAAGTTTTAAGTGTTCTGTGAATTGCATTTATTCATGTTCCAACCCACCATTATAAATAATCCAAAATTGAACTTAAGGTCAGCCCATGGTCAGGGGAAGTATAAAACTTGAAAAGCAGTTGTACCAGGGAGACAACTGATGTTCTTAATAAGAATAGAGCTTGGATGGGCTCATTTCCTCTCCACAAATATATATATATATATATACCCAGAGAGTGTAGCAAGGGGAAAAAAAAATAAGTTAGATTGAGTTGGGGACCAGACGGCTTTCACAGTGGGCCTCTGTAATCTCACTTATATTTCTGCAAATCACTTCCCTCTTAGACTAATCCTCTGATAATTACCAGGCCCATCAACCCACAGTCAAAGTGGGCCTGCACGGGTACAGAGAGGGGCGTGACGCCATGTGAAGCTGGCCGTCAATTATAGATTGCAGGTCTCTTGTCTCAGCTGCAAAAAGGTTTATTACCCTTCCCATGTTAAGGGAGGTTCAAATCAAAACATTCTTAACTTTATGAGATTGGTGAGGAATCTCCAACAAAGATGGGGAGTAATGAGAGGAAATGAGACCCCTATTATCTCTGCTTACGGCAGAGCAATTATTAGAATAATTGCTTCACCAGTGATCACGAATCCCACACTTAAACTTGTATCTCCATTATTTTCATTATTCCAATTGATCGATGCCACTTTTAAACCTATTTGAAAGAAGTATGGTCTTTCATTATAATCTTTTATTTGTTAATGTAAGATTAAACCAAGATATGTATCAAAGAAAATCTAAGACGAAATACATATTCTATGTGACATAGAAAATAGAGCTGATCTTTGTAAGGGCTAGCCACTATAAATTTTTAGTTACAAAATATGCAGCTAGACAACAGCAAATTTTTGTGTTTTCAATCTGGGTTTCCTCTGTATACATTATAGGTGAAAGGCACATGAATCAAATGAACTGGCTTTGGAAAGGGACAGCCAGGGTATGAAGTCCTATGTCCCCAAGGGCTACTATAGTTCGTTCCCATCCTTGTACTCTCCAGAGTTTCAGCCAGTTTTGTTTGAAATGTCTTAAGCAATGCATTTCCCCGGAGGAAAAGGTCTGGGGAACAAAGCTTCTTGTTAGAAAGCCTTCCTGACATAAGCCCTTGCTGTTCTTTGAAATTCAGCCTCAGAAATGCTCTATGTGCAAATTACTACTTGTTCAATTAGGACACAAGTTTTGGTAGGCCTTTTTAGTGATAAGACGCTGGGTTAGTAAACTAGTGCTCTGTGGGTAAGAAGCCAACGGAGACATTATACTTTCATGGAGGGATAACGCTCTCTGGAAATATAATGACACAACCAGATCCCCTTTGCAATATGAAGGCACTGGGTCTTCTCTTGGCTGTTGAGGGAACAGTGGACTTTTGCTCATTGGTTTGGGATGATATCCTAAAAAAGGTAACATTTCTGGGACAAGTAATCGTGCTAAACTCTGAATTACCTCAGTCAATCTTCACCATAGCCCCGTGAGGGAGACACAGTGGTCATCAACATTGTGTGTATGAAGAAGCTTCAATCTGGTAAGTGACTCATTCATGATCGTATAACTAGCAGAACCCAGAGCTGAAACCAGGTCATCTGACCCTAGAGTTCTAACCACACCTGGGTCCAGGCAGACAGATTGAACTCCAAAGCCCACTCCCTATCCTGTAAACTACAGTTCATTAGTGAAGGAGGAACCCTCAGATGGTCTGGTCTGCCTATAGTTGCTTCAGAGGGGATCTACATGCTTTTCCTGACTGACTCCCACCAGGGGAAGAAAGAGAGGAAAAAACAGGAGCCTGCCAACCTCGACAGATGGCGTGTAGGCTGTTCTGGAGATGGGGAAGAGAGAGATTTTTCTGGCTGACAAAGAACAAGGGAAAAAGATTGGAGAGAAGTGTGACATAAGCAGAAAGAGCTAAACATGAAATACATGTGGTGGAGAAGATTGAGGGATAGAGACTGATCTAGGACAGATGGGTAAACAGACTTAAAAGGACACTATTTTAAATGCCACATAACTCCAGTCTACTGAGGAAAAGGGAGCGAGGAGACACAATCAGAAATGAGGGAAGTTCTTCTCCATACTGTTTCTGTGGTCTCTCAATGGAAAGATTCAAAAGACCCATGATTGGTCCCCTCCACCCCCACTCCCAAGCAGTTAAAAATCCAACTCCATGTCCAAAGGAAACTTACCCTAGTCATTCCAGGTTGGAGTCAGCCTTGCAGAAGAGTAGAAGTTTTGAGGAAGCTTAGATTGTATCTGTCCTATTCATCATCAACTGAGGTCCAGAAAGCGGGCATTAAAATGTAACAGAATTTCTGTTCATTTGAAACTTGTGGGTGAACCACCTGTTACCAAGCACCCTTCCAAATCTTGGCTGAGCTACCACCGATGGTATGATCAGTGTCCCACATACTCTCCTTTCATTTTCTCTCACAAGCCTAGCTTAACTTCACATTAAGATGGTTTATTCATGAGGTGCCTGGGTGGCTCAGTTGGTAAGCAGCTGCCTTCAGCTCAGGTCATGATCTCAGAGACCTGGGATCGAGCCCCGCATTGGGCTCCCTGCTCGGCGGGAAGCCGGCTTCTCCCTCTCTCACTCCCCCTGCTTGTGTTCCCTCTCTAGTTGTGTTTCTCTCTGTCAAATAAATAAATAAAATCTTTAAGTAAAAGATGGTTTATTCATGAGATTGACATAGGAGACAGGAGATAGACAACCTGCTTCTGTGGGGGTCTCTCTGGAGATTGGCAGTTACACAATACATTACTCCATCAGGCTCTATGAGGACAAAACATCTCAACGTAGAGGTCTCTGTTGAAACTAATGATCAGTGTTGTGTAGGTCCCAGTTTGAGAAGCATTTATATTAATAAAGTTGCTTGAAGGAAAAAAAAACAAAACAAAACAGAAACCCAAAGATTCTTTAGTACCAGACAGGGCAGGTCTTTGTGAAGGAAAGATTGGTATCTTGTCTGTTGCATGCAACAAGCCTGAAGGCTTTGATGCACCATCCTAAAGGTAATCTACCATCATTGGCTGTGGTTCTTCTCAGGAAAACATCAGGGACAACCAAATTAATCACTCTGCCATCTCTCTATACCATTCACTGTGGACAGGTGCTTGACCAGAGGCAGAACTGTCTTGGATCCTATTCTGGAAGGTTTGGTTACTAAAGAACCCAATTACTAAATAGACCTTGGGAGAGAAGTCCATGGCAGAAAATCTTGCTGACTATATCATAAGAAAATTACTTTTTTCAGGTAACTTTGTTTTTCAGCTTCCTTAATAGAAGTTTTTGATCAACTTGTTTGGATTTATGGAATCAAATTTAACTGAGAACTATTGCTTTCAATTAAGGTCACATAATGTATAATTGCAATTCTTTTTTTGTTTTTGTAACTGTAATTCTTAATTTGCATTAAGACTTCTAAAATTTTTTGTCACAGTTAGGACTGTGCTGAACATCAGTCATGTCTGTCCCTTGCCCTCCTACACCATAGCCTTTGTCACCTTTCCAGAAATTCTTCTGAGCTATAGATTTCCCTACAATTTGTGTTTTGTCCTGAGTTAGCTTAATTGAAAACATCAAACTAATAAAATTTAGAAAAGAGTGTCTTACAAAGGTACAGGTAGGGGCGCCTGGGTGGCTCAGTCAGTTAAGCTTCCAACTCTTGATTTCTGCTCAGGTCATGATCTCAGGGTCCTATGATCAAGAGGTCCACATAAGGCTCCCTGCTCAGTGGGGACTCTCCATGTCCCTCTCCCTCTGCCCCGGCTACTATGTCCACTCACCCACCACACTGTCTCTTTCTCAAATAAATAAATTTTCTTTTTAAGGTACAAATAAAGGGGGTGAATTCTATTGTAGACCTAGATGCTGCCGTTTCTGCTTGTATGAAAAGGAACTCTCAGGAAAGATAGGTGCGGCTTTATTTTCTATAAACAACTACTGAGGGGCACCTGGGTAGCTCAGTCGTTAAGCATCTGCCTCCGGCTCCGGTCATGGTCCCGGAGTTCCAGGATCAAGTTCCTGCTTGGCAGGAAGCCAGCTTCTCCTTCTCTCGCTCCCCCTGCTTGCGTTCCCTCTCTAGTTATGTTTCTCTCAATAAATAAATAAAATCTTTAAAACAGCTACTGGGTTCTTAACCTATGCATGGCACTGAGTAGGGAGGTCGGGATTTAGCACAAACATAAAGATATTACATTCTCTAACCTTTCAAGGAGCCTACTGTGAGATAAAACAAGCATATCTTGGAAGTTAGGAAGTGATGTAAGAGTTAAATAGGTCTCAGAGAGTTATTAAACAAAATATGTTGGTTTCCCACTATGGGGAAAGTTCTCCCCCAGAGGCATGTGACTCACTTTCCCACCTTCTTGTGGTCTTTGTTCAAAGGTTACCTGGTCCCCGAGTCCTGCCCTGACTGTCCCATGTAATTTTGCAACACTCCTCCTCTGTTGCAGCATCCCCTGCTATATTTTTTCCCATAGCACTTACTATCATTCGACCAAAAATACAACTCATTTATTCATAATGACTCTTGCTTATTTTCTGTCTCCTCCCACAAAAATATAAGCTCCATAAGGGCTGGATATTATTTTTTGTCTATTTTGTTTACTGCTATATCTCTGGCTCCTAGAAAATGCCTGGCACCTTGGAGAAGCTCAATAAATATCTGTTACTCTCATTACATGAACTTGGAATTGAACTAGATAGAATGAACAGGAAGCTCAATAAGGTACAGTACCTGATATAAGGAACTCACAAAATGATACTAACAACAAAGATAAACAAGAATATAGCAACAAAGACAGTTGTTCATTGAGCAATTTTTATGGGCTAAGTTCATTATTTCATTATTTTGTTTATTTTCTATAATAATCCTTTTAGACAGATTATCTCCATTATATTGGTGAGAAAACAAAGGCTCAGAAAATTTAAATCATTGGTCCCAGATAATCATTGGTCTCCAAATCCATGATTTATTTTATCCTCTTAATACTGGAACTTTCTGGAACATTTACAAAAGAGGAAAGAATCATGCGATGAACCCCCTCTGTATGCCCCACTCAGCTTCAACCAACACTGAAAAATCCATGGCCAACCTTCCCAGAATTTATGATCTGTACCACCTGCTATATGATCAAATAAGTGGAACAGAAGTTTTACTCCTATGAACAGAAGAGCGGGGCTCTCCACACAGAAGTGCTTTGGGGATGCTTCATGAGATCCACTTGGTTAAATGCCTCTCCTTTCCTTTTCTTTCTCCTCCTCCTCACAGTTGATTATCGGGCTTCCTGGAAGGCCCCCAGGAATGGAATGCTCAGTCCTTGCCCTGCCCTGATCCTAGGCTCAGCAGAGACCTGGTCCAAACGAAAATTACGTAAGAACTCATTCTGGTGACTGTATGTTCTTAGTTTAGGAAGGAGGACTCTCCCACTGAGTTCATTACTGCCAAGGGGCTTCAGGGTCCACAGGGACAAGTTCAGAAAGACAGACCTTGGAAGTAGCCAACGACAGACCAGCTCGCTCTATGGGCTTCTGGGGCTGGTGCTGGATGACAGGTCATCAGCCTAGATTGCACATAGGCATTTTCTGCTAAGGGATGGAAACGAAATAGTGTAGCAGGAAATGGTTGACTTAGGAGAGCCATAGAGCTTGGGTGCTGGGAAGACTTATTTCCAAGGATCCTGATGTGATTGTAGGCAGTTCCTTCCAAGCTTCTGTCATTGAGGAGCCAGAGCTCCACCGTCCCTCCTGCCTTCCTTCCTCTCACACCCCTCCTACGTGGTTGAAAGGAAGAATCGGGGATGTAGGCAAGACAGATCTGACCTGGGTTCACAAGTTCCCACTTGTGTGACCTCACGCTAACAGCAAACCTGCCTAAATTTCACCTTCCTGATCATAAAAGGGGCAACTGTATAGTTTCCCTTTGCAGAGGCTCTAAGAGGTTGCTCGGCACATGTTAGTTCTTTGGAATTGGGGTTTGGAAATTCTCCACGATTGGCATGTGATCCTTCTCCACCTTCCATTAATGAAGAAGACGCAAAGTTCTCAGTGGGACATGTCTATAACTAGTATTATTCATATTTTTACAAAGAAGGAAATTAAAGTCACCAAAACTGGCTGGATTGTAAGTCCCAGTGACCCACATCCCACATGCATTTTGGAAGAGATCCAGGATCTGGGAGCCACAATGTATCTTTCTCAATTCCCTCTCACTCCCAGAACCATAACTTTGACCTCCAGTTATCTCCTCATTAACACCTTTAAAGGAGATAACAAGAAAGGTCTGCTCTTGCCACTGAGTCATCCTCAGGCCCTGATGGCACAAAAGGTTAAAGACATGTTCCCTGTGTCAAACATTGTAAGTATTATGTATATATATGTATTATGCATGTAAATAAACACAGATACACCAGTTCATTCCTTACAATAATGCAGGTGTCATTAGTCTGCCTTCTCCTTCCAAATTAAGATTAGGAAACAGAGGGCCAAGTTGGTGAAGTAACTGGCCAAAAGCCAAAGTTGGAATCGCATCCCCCAGGCCAGCTGGCCCCTGCAGGGACTCCTCTGCTGCTCAGAAACACGAAGGGGTTGTGACCAGGCTAGAGTGACAAGGGCCAGGCTATTGCTTTCCATATCAAGGTGTCAGAAGGATGGCCAGATCTTCAGCCCCTACTCCGTTTCTTTCGTAGGCACAGGACTCTGCACCTAATTGCTCTCCATGAATCATCCTTGTCAGGTTGTTTTGCTAAGCATATTTTGTGTTTAAGTACAGCAAAATCTTTCAGAGGTTCAGGCGGTCATTATAATAAATTCTCTGATGAATAAGGAGCAATGATCCCAGGTCCTCTTGCAAGAAAAGAATCCTGAGGAGCTGGAGCTGTCATTCCTCCCTGATGGAAATTTCCAGAACCTTGCTACCACAGGTGAGGTTGTCTGATAGAGCAGGAAAAGGACAGGCTCTTGAAGCAGACTGCCTGGGCTCAGATCACACTCTGCTACTTCCCAACTCTGTGATCTTGAGCAAATAGTAGCTTCTCAGTTTCCTCCTCAGTGAAATGGGGATAAACCGTCTGACTCATAGGGTTATTTTGAGAAGTAAATGAGCTAATGCATATTAAAAATATAGAACAGTCCCTGGTAAGTACTGAATGCTTAACAAATGATAGCTCTTATAACACACTTCTCCAGAGGAGCCTGGGTGGCTCAAGTTGGTTAAGCCTCTGCCTTCGGCTCAGGTCATGATCCCAGAGACGAGCCCCACATCGGGCTCCCTGTTCAGCGGGAAGCCTGCTTCTCCCTTTCTCACTCCCCCTGCTTGTGTTCCCTCTCTCACTGTGTTTCTCTCTGTCAAATAAATACAATCTTAAACAATAACAACAAAAACAAAACTAAACATTTCTCCAGACTACGACCACTTCCCCTGGCCGGAGATTTCGCCAACACCACACTCATTTTGTTCATTCTCTCCTCTGGAAACGTGGAGCTGGGTTGCAGTGTCACCCTTGTCCAGTAGATGCTGCCCTCTCCCTCATGACAATGCTTTCCATACAGAATTCATTCAAATTCAATAGGTATTTAGCCATAAAATTAAGGAATTAAAAGTTTCAAGGTCAAGACATATTAGAAATATTTGGCTAAATAAAGTGAAAGTATGTTTCCCTATCGCAGAACTTTCCAGAACCTCTAACCTGCTAAGTGCATCGTCAATCTCCCAACTGTGTATGAGCAGGTGGGTGGGAAGAAAATTGTGTCCCCAACTCTTCCAAGCATAGACCTTGTTTCCTTCATGACACCCATTAACTGCTTCAGGGACAATAATAGCCGACCAAACTGAATTGGGTAACATTTAATTCAGCTTGCCTTCAAATGTCGTTTCTCAAAGTGTGGTCTTTATAACATCCATTTATTGAAATGCAGTTTCCTGAATTTTATACAAGACCTATAGAATCAGACTCTCTGAAGGAGGCGTTGAAAATTCTGCATTTTAACAAGCTCCCCAGGTGCACATTAAATTTTGAGAAGCACTGCATTAAAGAAAACCCTTCCCTGATTTTGGAATTCTATACATTTGAAATCCTGAAAACTAAATTTTTCATAATATGAAAGATACTTCTTAACTTCCCAGAAAAACCATATTTTATTTAATGAAAAATGGATACTGTGGGGGTAGAGGGTAAGGTTCGTTCAATTGCATCAACATTAAAGGTTTTCCCTGTGCTAGATAGCAGACTCGGATCCTGGCTACCAAGTGCTTACAGTCTGTCACTGAGAAGAGAACCAGGGATACGGTTCAGTTTCTTGGAGCAGTTACCTGAGTAGTCAGGTTCACATGGGAAATAGGGGGTTCCTTCTAGGAATAAAGTAGGAAGGAGGAGAATTAATTTCTCTTCTAAATGGCTCAGCCACAAATGAACACCAAGATACTATTTTGGTTTTGCTAACCAGAAAGAAATGCAGTAGAAAACAGGACAAAGAAGTCAGACAAAGCAACGGGTGAGAGTAGGAAGTAGGGAGGGGAAACCTAATAGCTAGATGAATTATGGGAAGAGGAAAAAAGCCCAACCCTGCTGACTCTATTCAGTTTAAGGTGAGAAATAACAGGATTAGAATGTCAAATTGCTGAGTGTTGCAGACCTGAACCATAAACCTTCTTAGAGAAGCTGTTCAGCCTTTTTCCTCCGCAGCCACTAATTAAATATTGCCTTGAAAGAAATAAAATAAAACAAAATAAAAATAAAATATTTTTTTTAAAAAAGCCAAATGCTTTTTTTGAGTCAAATAGAAAGTATGTCATTAGCCTGTCATGGGGCTGAGGACCCAGCTGCCCCATGCTAGGAGCTGGAAGTGGAGGGCTTTATGAGAGGGACAACAAGATAATAGAGAGCTTGCCTCCATCTTAAACTTGTCATAATCACTTTTTATTTCATGTGCAACCTCTGTGGTATCTTATTTTCACACGTAATCTCTTTGCTGTAACTAGTAGTAATGGAAAATAGGTGGGATTCCCCCCTTCCATGGGGAAAACCAGAGGATGCTGAAGGGTGCTATAAATAGTAACCAAAGTCCAGAAAGTATCAGTATATCCAACAGGAGGAATGACCGGGCAAAGCTCACCAAGTCAGGGTGGCTAAGCAGTTCAGTGTCCTTTGCACTAGCCTCACCTTCTGTCCAGATAATAACTTTAAAACTGTTGGCTTTCTTGCACATAAAGCTTGCCACACAAGTAGGTTCCTAAGTCTGTTCTTGCTCATTGCATGAAAACACAGTGTGTGTGTGTTCCAAGCCTGGTGGTTGGTATCCTTATGATAAAATGTCTGACTCTAGCACCTGAGGCCACAAGGAGTCCATTTGTCATTCAAGTCTCCTATGTGGAATGGGGCTGCCACCAAATAAGGATTTAACTGACTAAAGCCCTTAACAGAGATATCAGGGCCCCGTGTTCGTCTGCTGTTTGCTTGGGTAAAATCTATCATGACTATATGCATATGGCATGTGTCAACTGGTTTAAAATTAGCCAATTTTCCTAAGCATAAAAATGGATTTTTGTCATATCACACGAACCATATATCACAGAAACAAACCAGTTTTTGTTGTGGTCTTTTTTTTTTTTCTTTTCAAAATGCATTAAGTCTTTTTAAGTCACTGCCAAATCCATTTTGCTCACTGCATTTGTGACATACATTTAAAGAAACCAAGCACGGTAAAAACAAAACAAAACAAAACATCAAAAAATCTCATGCAGTGCTGTCATCTGGAAAGAAACCTGGTTCATTACCAAATCGACCACACCTAGGAGGCTGGATCGCTTCACCTGCTTCTTAAATAATAAATACAGCATTTGTACACTGCCCTTCACTGAATGTTTGGGATAGGGCAAAAATGATAAAAATAAAAATAAAATGATTAAGAAAAAGAGCTGTCATTTACTGAGCACTCTGTACACACCAGACATTATGGGAAGTGCTAATTCTCCGTTCTTTCATTTCTGACTCAAAACAATCCCAGGACATGAGTTTCACAGTGTCCATTTTATAGATGAGGAAACTGAGGTTTCTGTGGTTAAGTAATTTGGCACAGTTACCCAGCTAGTACATTTTAGCTGTGGAAGAGGAGGCAGGAGAGAGAGTGCTTCCTGTGTGTGCCCATCACCTGTACAAGGTGCTGTTTTTCAGGATTTGGGATGCAGGCAGGACTTCTTTGGGAAATTCTGCCTGAGTGCCCACATAATGTCCCTAACATTGCTAAGATCAGGGGCAAAACAGCATATGTACCGAATAGGCAGCTGTCTGTATGGTTCCTTTTGAGGGGCCTACAGCTCCCTTCCTCAAAAGGGAAACACGGTCTCTTACTTGGGTTAAAATATGTGAATTTGTCTTTCTGAGTGCTCAAGTGTTAATTGAGAGGGCAGCACATTAAATCATTATTAGTCGTTAATACTTCACTACAAATTAGTTGATCAGGTTATTGAGAAGTGTGAAGGGCCCTGAGGGAAAGATAACGATTTTGATGAAGGTGGTGGGGCATTGCGGGGAGGGCCAAGCCGACCATTTGCTGGGGGAGGGGCCGGGAGTGGTGGTGGGCAGGGCTGAGTAGGCAAGAGCATTCAAAGGGAGAATCGATGGGGGCAGGGAAAGAGGGACACAGACACTTCTCTCCCTCCCCCCACCCCCCGCCCCTGCCCCTTTGGAGTTGACCGCGCTTCCGGGAGAAAGTCCTGGGAGCAAGTCCTGGGAGCAAGAAACTAGCCCCACTCTGCAAGCTCCCTGCAAAAACGAGGCTTGCGCCTCCGCGGCCAGAGGGCCTGTAATGCAGCCTTTTGCCTCTAGGGGTCTCCAGTGCCCCGAGGCTTCGGGAGGATGTTGACCTTGCTCGGTTATCCCGCAAGGCTCCAATCCCAAAGGACAGAGATTGCGGAAGGGAAAAGAGGTGCGTGCAGGGAGCCCTCAAGACCCCATCCCCCACCAGAACACCGCTCACCCACCTCCCCTGCTTCTGCCTGATGGCTTATTTATAGCACACGCTCAATGGCTGAACACCCGTGAGGGGGAGGTAGAAATTACTTGCCCCCGCATTCCTTACTGAGTGCCTAAGCATTGCCATACCTCAAGGGTATTCCAAGGACAGGCTTCCACAGCCCCACCCCACACTCTGCCAGTAAGCCCCAGCGCCAGGCTACCAGACCACAGCCCAGCAGGAATCCCCACACACCCTCAGCCCTGCAGCCTGGTGCTCCCCACACTGCCGGAGTCCTGGCAGGGAAATACTGAGCGGGCTCCTCCTCATCCCCAAGGTTCTCCCTGCCCCCGGGACTGAACCCCGATGGCTAGACCCTCCCTGAGGTTGGAGAGGAGGACAGAAAGAGACTCTGCGGGAGGGCCGCAGCCTGGGTCCAGGGAGACCTCAGTGGACTGGGGTAGCAGTCACTGAAGGCCAGAGGGTCCAGAGAGAGTTTTTCTGTAAATTCTCACAACTAAGGAGTATTGGAAAAAGTGAGGAAAAAAAAACCCAAAAAACCTTTGAGAGAGAGAGAGGTAATAATTACTCCTGGATCCATGCTAGAAGAGACTGCAGGTGTTGGTGGCAATACTCTGATTTTCTAATCCTATCACTTGGGTTTGAAGCCCAACTTTGCTACTGAGATTGTGGATAATTGACTTAGCCTCTCCGTACTTCATTTTTCTCCTCTCCAAAATGGGAATAATAACATCTACTTTGTAGGGATCTTTAAAAATTAATTAAGGGCTGTGAGTCAGTAACTGTGTTCAGCCCCATGCCTGACACACGGCAGGCATTTAATCCATACCTGCTGAATTTCATGCATCTGTGGTAGAGAACAAGAATGAACGACAGTCCTAGGCTCACTGGAATTCACAGGTATGTTGAGGCTGGTGAGAGTCTCATATTTTAAAATCAATTTCAATATGTCACCCATTATTTTAAATGAGTTGCAATTCTTGCTTTTTAAAGGAGTTTTCCAGGGTGGTGGTTTTCAGTGTGCTTTGAACAGACATTAGATTCCAAGAAGGTGCCTCTGGGACTACTTGTGGTTGAGAAAAGGGAAGTGAGAGGTAGGGGAGCTCCAGGTCCCCAGGCCTGCTCCGGTCAGGGAGGTCTGCTTTTATCTGTTTCATATATTGGGGTTTTAGGTTAAGGGTATATTTGATTAGAGTCTCTACTCCTTATTTATTTATTTCTAGATTTTATTTATTTGAGAGACAGAGTGAGAGCACAAGCTGGGGGAGGGGCAGAGGGAGAGGGAGTAGTAGGCTCCCTGCTGAGAAGGTGGCCTCAGTCCTGGGGACTGCAGGATCATGACCTGAACTGAAGGCAAACGCTTAACTGAGCCACCCAGGCGCCCCTCCTACTCTTTTTTTAAAGGTTAAAAAACACTGCTAATATATCCTTGTGTAAATCAGGGAAAACTTTACCTCCAAGCCTAAGGACATTCAACTCATTTTATTTGTTTTAAAAGCCTGCTATTTTGAAAATGGATCATACCTATATCCAGAAACAGAGGCACTTGAAATATTCAGCCCACACAAAGTGCCCACTATATGTAAGGCATTGCTCTTGAAACGTGGCAGCATTTTTGAACATGCACTAACTCTCTTGGCCTGCCCCACAAGCCCCCGAGGGCTTGACAGTGCTTCCTTTCCACTCCTGACTGATTGAACCCAGATCTTGGAGCTGTTACCCTTAC
The DNA here is from genome assembly GCA_004023965.1 of Spilogale gracilis. Taxonomy (NCBI): domain Eukaryota; kingdom Metazoa; phylum Chordata; class Mammalia; order Carnivora; family Mephitidae; genus Spilogale; species Spilogale gracilis. The sequence goes on along the minus strand of PITA01000407.1, from coordinate 159,715 downwards.
CTTGACCACAAAGATGCCTTTGTCCCTGGACATGAGCTAAGATAGTGGCAATTTTGCAAAGCCCAGTGTCAAAGAGGATTTCTGGGATCTGACAGACAAGGGTTCAAGTCTGAGCTCGGTAATTTCCAGGTTGTGTGACCTTGGATTAGCTGTTTCATCTCTCTGAACTTTAACGTCCTCATCTGCAAACAGAAAAGTACAACCCTTCTCAGAGGGTTGTTGGATGATTAAATGAGACAGTGCCTGGAAAGCACTTAGCAGGGTGCCTGGCATAGGGTACGACTGCCAGGACGGTTCCTGACTCACCGGCATCTAACGGCATGGGCTGAAGCTACTGGCTGACCCCCACTGACCGCAGCTAAGTGCCATCCTTGCTCTCCACGGAAGTCAATGTCTGTTGAGCTTGACTACTCTGGGACACAAGCACAGTAGCTGCCATTTTGGAATCCTCATTGTGTGGCAAGCACTTTGTTGATATTTTTCACTCACTACCTTGAATTATCATGATATTTGTGCAAGATAAGGGGGTTACTGTCGTCATTCTACTGAATGGAGATAGTGAAGCTCAGAGAGGCTATGTAATGTGCCTGAGCTCACACAGCTAGTGAATGAATGACCCAGATTAGATTGAAGCCCAACTTTGTCTGACCCAGAAATCAGGGGCCTTTTCTCCCCACCTTGCTGACTCTTAGAGCCTTCCTGTGTAGAAGGCAGAGGTCATGGTGTGGGGGACAAGAGCCCTGGATCTCAATGGCAACCCCTCTGTGCTTTGTCTTAATTTCCATCTTTAAACAGGAATGATACTCATAAAGGCTGTAATAAAAATTAAATGAGACAACGTGAGTAAAAATAAGCCTAGTACAATGTTTGTCATAAAGTAGGCTTTGGATGTATATTAAATAGGTATGAACTTGTCCCACCCACTTTTTTAGCTTTATTATGAGAAATGTTCATAGAGAAGATATGTGTGTGTGTCATGTGCTATGTGTGAATATCTATGTATGTGTTTATGCATATATGTGTGTTTACATATTTATAGATATACGTTCATATGAAAAACTGCAGCAGAAACTACCACCCAGGTCAGAGAGTACCCCCTCACCCTGTAAATCCCTCCCAGACCAAATTCCCTTTTCTCTGTTCGGTCCAAGTCACTTTTCGTCTTGTTAAAAAATAATTTTCCTTTCTCCCTTCACTCATGCCTCTGGGTTGTCTTCAGCCTTTTTGCTGTGCCTGCGCCTGTCATTTCACTAAGGTTCTGAGTGACACGTCATTCACGGGAGAGAAGTGAAATAAAGTGGTTCAGCAGAGCTGGGATGCGTGCGCATGTGTGCGCGTGTGTGCGCGTGTGCTTGCACCTTCTACCTTCTTGAAGAGCAGCAAACCAGATGCCTTGTGAGAAATGTCTTAAACTGAAAGAACAGAAGGGGACAATTGGACTGAGGGTTTGGGGAACATTTGGGACAATCTGTTGCTCCCTGAGATGCCTCAGGACTGAGTGTCTACCACTTGCAAGGGACATCCCAGCAGCTAGGGCCCTGCTTACCACACAGCCTACGATCTCTCTTCTCCCAGATTCTTCCCAACCCTGAGATTTCTATCTTCCTCAGTTGACAATCAGGTCTCAATTTAAATGTTTCCTCCTCAAGGAGACCTGTCCACCCCTTCACTCACTCACTCTCTTCTAATACTCTTTTTTAATCATCTTCATTACCAGCACCTGAAATGATTTTATTTGTATATCTCTTTTTCTTCTGGACAACACAGTAATAGGCGATATGGGTGCAGAATCCAAACTGGGTTAGAATACCAGCTACCCCATTTACTAACTGTGAGACTGGACAAACTGTTTGACCTCGCTGGGCCTCCATGTCATCATCTATAAAATGGGAATGTAGGATTTATTAAAATGGGAATTAGAGGATCATTGGGTGAAGTCGATGAGTTAATGTATGTCAAGCCTTCAGCAAAGCCTGACACATAGTACTATTAAACAGTTGGCTATTATCAGCAATCTTAATAATGATCATTATTATGATTCTCATCCTATCTTCCCTCTAGAATGTAAGCAGCTTGATGGCGGAGTTTTTGATCTGTTGCTCTCCGCTGAATTCCCAGTGCCTGGGAAGAGCACCTGACACATATACCTAATAATATCCTGAATAAATATTTCCCGGGAACTAGGAAACCCAATCCCAACCGTACGTGTGAGCGCAGGAGATAGCCATGTAAACAAATCATTCCAGAGTGCTGGATACAGGACACAAGAGTCTAAGTGAGGTGTGTAGGAGTACAGAGGAGGAGGCAATTAATCCCTTCTCAGAGTCTCAGGGAAGTGTTCACGGAGGAGATCATCCTTACAGAGTCTCGAAGCTCTGTAGCGCTGAAGAAGCAGGACAGGGAAGGGGAAACCCCACCGCTTAAAGCCCTGGAGTGTGGAGGGAGTTCAGGCAGCCCGAGTCAGAATGGTAGCCTAGAGAGAGGCTTGAGGAGGCTGCTAGACTGGCTTAGGAAGGGTCTCCTCTTTCTCACGCTGAGACATTTGGGTTTTATTCTGACAGTAGTGGGGAGTCATTGGAGAATTACAGCAAGGGGAGAAGCATTATCAAGTTGATGGTTTTGAAGGATTGCCCTAGCTGCAGGGAGGTGATGGGACTGTCTAGGCTTTGAGAGGAAACAGGGAGATGGGAACGCTGGGAGACTTCAGGTGAGAAGGCTGAGCGCCTGATAAAAGAGTGAGGGTGGGGGGCAATGGGGGGCCGGGGTGGCTCTGAGAAACCAGGAGTAGGTAGGCCTCCTCAGGCCTCGGAGAGTGATTGGGTGTGGCGGGCTGTGTGAGAGAAAGGGGAGTCCAGGACAACCCGGATTTCTTAGTTATGCCTCTGGGGGGTTGGGTGAGCCTTTATTCAAAGCAGGGAATTTGGACAGGGGAAACAGTTTATGTGTGAAATTGGTAAACAAAGAGTTCACCTTCGGACATTTTACTCTTGGCACAATCAAAGCCAAGACCTGTGCTAAGAAAGGATGCTGGCATTTGTTGCACAACTACCACATGTCTGGAACTGTGTGTGGAACCTTAGATAGCTTATCTCATTTAACCTTCAGAACAACACTAACAGCACTTGGAGAGATGGGGTATTATTACTTCTTATTTTCCAAATGAAGCAGCTGGGGCTCAGAGAGGTAATATGTCCTCCGTTATGTAGTTAACCATGGAGAATAGTAAGTAGACCAGTTTGAATAAGTAAGACTTAAGTGCCTACAAGAGAAGGCTTAGAAAACAAAGTAATAATGTCGGGGCAGATCATGGAAAATTTTGAAAAGAAATAATAACCACTCCATAGGACTCTGGTGAAAATCAGATGAGAGAAAGCTTGTAAAACATCCCGTAAACTCTAAGATGCTGAGCAATTATGAGGAGCTCGAGTTGTGGCCAAACCACATTGCAATGAATAATAAGATAATAATAATAATAATGAGTGAATTATAATGTTCAAATCTGTAATTATTAAACAAAATTCAATCATGATGCCTTCCTCCCATTCTTCTTACCAATAGATCCACAAAAGAATCTTTAACACAGAGCAGTGGCTTTTCTCCCCCCCGCCCCCACCACCACACTAGCAACAGGGCTGTCTGCTCTGAACGAAAACTCCAAAGGAAGGATGATAATGTCAGAGTGATGAGAGGAAATGAGGAGGTTTGAAAAATCAAACATACCTAGCTAGCCCTAACTGCTGTTTGGAGTGAAACCCTAAAAATAATCTCCTTGGTTATTTCCACTGTCACGCGGACACTCAAAAATATTAGGATAAAATGACCAGGCCTCTCATCTGCAGATTGTTTGCAGGTGAACCAAGAGCTGCAAATGCTTTGGGTGGGCTGAGTTACTGTTGATGAGGTGCCCCTCAAACATAAATCAAAGTAAGCTATGTGTGCCCTCCTTGACTTCAGATTTCAGAGATATACACCCAGAGGCTCTCTGGGCTGCTTGGCTTTGCTCCCTGCATGTTCTTTCTCTTCAGGTCTCTAGCTCCTCTTATCTCATGCCTCTGCCCTTGGTCTATGTTACCTGTCACTATTCTCCAGCTCCTGGACCAGCACTGTCCAAAAGAAACAACATGAACCACAAACGTGGTTTCAACTGTTCTGATAGCCACATGAGAAAGTAAAAAGAATGGAGTGAAACTAAACAATATATTTTGTTTGACCCAAGATAGCCAGAATATTATCATTTTAGCATGTAATCAATATTAAAAATTATTGACATGTTTTGCATTCTTTCTTTTCAGCCAAGTTTTCAAAATTCAGAATGCATTTTATACTTAGAAGCCATATTTCAAGCCCCTGAGAGCCACATGTGGTCAGTGGCTACCGTGCTGGGAGGACAGTGCAGTTAGAGCACGGTCTCTTGAGATATCAAATTGCCCACTCCCTTGCTCAGCCCCGCATTCTGGACATTTTGCTTTCCACATGGGTTCCAGGAAAAGAAATGATAGAACTAGGTATTGAAGATTCCATGCTCTCATAGTGTTAGTCAACTTAACCTCCTTCTGCATAGCAAAGATTTGAAAACAGATCAAGCTGCGTCCTGATTGGCCAAATGATGCCCACCTGCACAGCCCCCAACTGGAAGCATAATTGAGTAGCCTCTTTTCACTCCCAAGGGAAAAGGCTTTAACCCACCACTCACCACATGTCCATGGGCCTGGATGTGGCAGTGGATACTCCTGAACAGAAAAGAAAAAGGCATCCGCCCCCTCAGTCCAGCTGCATGATCTTTTAACACAGAAAACAAAGAAGGCCTAAGGAAGGATTTTTAACAAAAAGGAAATACCCCTGAGGACTGTCCCGAGAGTGAACTCTTGGGGCTAAGGAATCGAACAAACTGGATTCTGGGGGTGTTCCTCTTGACCTGAGATCAATTATGGTGTGGCTTTAGGCAAGTCGTTTTACTCTCATGCCTGATAGCAACCGCCTCCATGGTGGAGTGGGGCCACCCAAGCGACTAGTGACATGCAGGGTAGACAGATGTCTCCAACCAAGTGAAGACCAATGAATAGTGTGGCTGTTCTCTCACAGAACCTATGACCTTTTCTCTAGGAGATGGGGTTCCCTGCTGGAGCAAATGGTGTGGCTGGCTGGTTGTAGTCATCTCCTGGTGGTCTGCAGCCCATGGCCCTTCCTTGAAGCAGGCTGGGCTGGCAGCCCGCCTCTCCCCTCTCCTGCTCAGCGGAGCAGCCACAGTGCCCCGTGGTAAGGCTGCGGGCAGTCCTGCGCCCCACCCTCCTGCTTTTTGTGGCCTCCTCCTTTGTGACTGCTACAGCATATGTTTTATTAAAAGGGAAAGAGGAGGGAAGGCAAGAGGTTATGTACATGGGTGTGCTCAAGAATCTTAAGAATAAAAATCTCCTGCTCAGCGCTAAATGCCTAAGGGCTTTGGCATTTTGCCGGTTCCTACTAAACCCCAATAGGGACATTTGGGTGGGGAACCTGAAAACAGAGGAAAATCAAACCTCTCAGGAGATTCTGATTCTAAAATACCAGAAGGTTTTCTCATACTCTCTTGAAACTTGCCTGGTTTTACCCCCAATATCTTTATCCCAAATTTCTTGATATAATGTTGATAAGCTCCCTGACCTTGAGCACTATTTTTCTCATAATATATGGATTAGACATGAGGGTGGGTAGGAGGCTAGGTGAATTTCAATGCCAAATGAGGCATCCACGGCCCCAGAGTAGCTTCCTCTAGGCCGATATGGGCTTCAAATAATTAACTCAGGTGTATGGTATTTCCAGGATCCAAGTGAAGGAGTGACCCAGGGCAAACCCGAAGGAAACAAGCAAGCCTCCACATTTTCAGCATTCTCAACTATGGGGCAATTGGTATCTCTGTCACCTGGAATCCCTTCTCTATTTCTTCCTCTCCAAGCAAATCCCACCCCATCCCCTATGGTGTAAGTCAGATTCCCTTTCCTTGGAATACCGATAGCTCTCATTATCTGAACAAATCAATTGTGGATTAATTAGGCCAGCCTCGTGAATCTTTTGTATTGAACTGCTATTAAGACTATGTTGTCCTTCCTCTTTTTCACAGATGGCAGCCTCTTTTCCTAATTAGACTGTAAGATCATTGAGGGCAAAGGCAAGATCCTCTAAGGTTGTATCCCTCACAGCCCTTAGGTCAGGGCCAGGGGAAAAGCCCGACATCACCACAACCTCCCATTCCTGTAAAGTACATAACAATTCAATGGTATCTCAGTTACTAAGATGAAACCATTTTCTTAGGAGAAGTTGGTGGAATCTGGGTTAGGTCCAGGAGTGCTGAGCCCCAGACCCCACGGCAGTTCCTCTTTCCAAGGTTCTCTGATCTCTCTTTTCCAAGAAGGAGGCTAAAACCATTTGGGTTCCACTTCGTAGGGTAATCAAAGGCAAACGAGACAATAAGCTGTGTGAGAATTAGATGAGCTCCCTGAAATGCTCTCAGCCCACTGGAAAAGGATGCCATTATAAAATGTATACAAGGTCTTCTTATTTAGGGGAAAGAGTTGAATCACCAAAAATGTAAAGCACAGTGGGGAAAAGAGAACACTAACTAGGAAACCTCAACACTAAGCATCCCAGTCAGCAGAAAGTGCCCACGCAGCTGTCTCAAGTCCCTCCAGATTACCTCTTGTTTGTGAGCTGGGGAGGGATTCTGGAGCACGGTCTCAGAAGGGCTCTTTCTTATGTGATGCTCCCCAGTGGCCAGCCTGTGCCTTGGGAAAGGCGATCAGAAGGAATTGATGACGCAGGGATGTTCTCTGCCCTCTGGCCTTGCTCTGGTAAACAGTCTGTTACTAGGCCAGAAGGGAACACCCAGAGGATGATCTTCCCCCATCCTTGAGCCTGGCCCCGTGCTGGCAGAGCAGGATCCCTCCTCCCTCCCCAGGCCTTCCTTCCTCTCCTCCTTCCTGGTGCCCACACTGCAGTTCACATCACTCCATTCTGGGAGACAAAGCCAGCCCCATCTTTTTGGAGAGGAGGGAAAAGAAAGAGTCAAGGATGCTTCTGTCTTCTCCAGGGCTGCTGCCCAGCTGTCAAATCCTTTGGTTCCAGCTGCCCCCCAGCAGGGAAGACCATGGTTTGACATTTGCTTCCTTTCCCTCAAACATTTCACAGTATCTGTGCTCTGCGCCTACTCAGATCACATCTCTCCTCGAATAAGCAAAGCATGCATCCTTCCCCAGAGTAAGTAGCAGCTAGGATATTGATAAGATTTCAGGATCCTTGTGGCAGCCTTGCTTGGTCATTTCCCCAGGGCTGCAAAGCAACTTACTGTGTGTGAGAGTGAACTCCAGAGGGTCCTGCTTTAAACAAATAACACACAACTGTGTGCAATCAAGAGGGAAAACACACAAACTCCAGCATCACTTTGCTCTCGCCTGATGTCATCAGACTGCCCCCCAGGGGATTCTGTAACATACTTTAGCTGTTTGGTGAATGCCAGCATCATATGTATTCTAGAGAACACGGGCAGAAAGAGTGTCCCTTCCACAAGCACATGTCTGGAGAAGGACAGAGGCACAAATACTTGACTTATCATAAACCTTTTATCCTCCTGCTTGGTCGACGCTGACATATCATTATTCCTGCTGAATAAGGCCCAGATTATCCAGCTATAAGCATGGCATGTTATAATTGCCATCCTTTTAAGAAAACATTTGCTCCTGCTCAGGGCACCCGGCTCCCAGGGCTGGGAAGAGCACACACACAGTTCTTTACAGAGGGGTCTGTTCAATCATGTTACAGTGCATTAGCTTGATTATTAGTTAATATTTGGCTTAGGTCTATATACCGTGGATAAATATGTACCATGTAGAGGGCTTGCTGGTTGAGGGGGAAACTCCTCTGGGCTGGACCAACAGCTCCCAAGTTCATGCTCCCACTAGGAAGGAACACTGCAGGGGCCTAGGCAGAGAGCTGCACATGCATGGTCTTCTGGTCACAGCCCGCTTCCTGCATACAGCTGTGAGCCCAGGGACACACATAAACACACATACGTACCACAGGCAGCATTGGACTGGGGACCAAGGTGATCAGAGAACCAGCCAGAGGGATCACTCTAGAATCTCAGCATGCCCCTCCCTCCAGCACAGCACCCTTCTGCCTGGTGTCTCCAGCGTGCTGCCAGGCTCAACTCGATCAATGGGGCTCTGCCACCACCCTGGGGAGTCTATGTGCAACCTACGGGGTTCACTCTTCAGAAAAAAATTTTTTTCTGGCTGCATGTGCCTGGGAGAAGGAAGACAGGCTTCTACGGACATGCCACACAGCTGAGCTCTAGGAGCATGTGAATACAGCTATATGGACATGTGAATATGAAGGTATCATGTATCCCACCCTCAGCTTTTGGGGGCCCTTCCCAAACGTAGCCAACAGCCTACAGTTCAGTCCAGCAGCCAGAGAGCAGGCAAAAGTCCTCATCATCTTCTGCAATTACCCAACCGGACTGAATTTTCTGAGGCTAATGGGAGTTGCACTAACTTTGAGGACTTAAACCAGGCAAAAGCAATATAGGTCAGGCAGAGCGCCCAATCTCAGCAACACCAGGAGGCAATAACGGCGATCTCTTGCTAAATCCTGAAAACCACGGCTCAGCTCCACAAGACAGGAACTAAGAGGTGGGATTATTCCCTCTGCCTGCCACCCCCAGGCACCTGGGCAAGAGGGTTGCAGGCTGGAGGGCGAAATTATCCCCTTCCCCAGGGACACACCAAAGGACAGCGAAAACGGGAAAGAGAAATCTCACCCCAAACCTGTACGGTTACCTTGAATCCTTGCAAGAGCCCTCCTTGCAGTATCAGCTGCTCCCCAAACCTCCTACTGGGAGGAGACTCCTAAAACATTCCAGATTTTTGTGCAACATCTCCAGTGGCAGTTTTCCAAAGTTTTTTACTTCATGATTTCTTGTGGCTCCTTCTCATTTGGGGGAAACGCGAATGCCTCCCCCTCAGCGTGTGAGAGGGAGCGGATGTCTCTTTTCAAATTATCTTGGTCCCCGCTTTGCTGCTGGTGCTGCTGCTGCTGCCGCCGCCGCCGTTAGACCACTTGCCTGCTGTCTTCCTGCTGAGCAGCGAGGGTCCCCGTCACCCAAAGCATGCTTGAAGTGGGGCTTCGGCACCAGGCCGGGGCGCACGCGGGTGGGAGAGGAAAGGAAAGTGTAAAACCCAGATGAGGGAGTCCCCTGTCCCTCCACGGAAAAGACAGCCAAGATCTTGCTTTCTTTCCAACTCTGAAGAGACTCACCCGCCCTCTGTCTGTCTCTCTCTCCCAAAATCAATGCCTTGCACTTGGGCGAAGACAGTTCCTCGGGCTTCACCGCTCTTCCTGTTGCCTGCAGACCTGCCCCCGAGCTTGCACCGTACCGCAGGTGCACGTCCCCGGGCAAGTGTTAACGGGAACCTCCGAGCTCAGCGGAGGCGCTGCCGGAGCAGCGGCGAGCAGCTTCCGAGGCAAGCGGGTTCCATCCCAGGGCTGCAGCCCGGTGCGTCCCTGCTCCGACTCTGCGCTCCGTACCTAAGCGGTGTCACCTGCAGACTCAGACACCAGATGAGTGTCTTAAGATAACAATGCTGCCCTGCCAGCCTCTCTCTTCCTTTCTTATGCACGTAGGCTGGCAGCCAATGGGACACAGCGCCACACTCCCCGCAGGTGCCTATTGGCTGGGTGGCTTGGCAGGGGGCGGGCTCCGAGTCTCACCGGCTGTCTCGTTTGGTTAGCTGGCAGGCTGGGGTACCAGCTCTGTTAACCCTCCCGGCTTTGCAGCAGGGACTTTTTGGTGTGGATTACGAAGCCTTGGATACATTCACGGCTGGGGAGTTGGAGGGTGTTAAGAAGGCTGACGAATAGGAAGAAGCTGGGAGCTAATTACATTTTCTCCTAATCTTCCTGAGTTAGCAATAATCATTTGTCCCAGACCATTTTGTTTGCTTGCTTAACTAGAACTCCCAGAAATAGGGACCCATTTGAGCCATTTTCCTTCTAATTTGAGGTTTTATTCGGTTGTTTTGTGCATTTTAGCCTCTTGGTCTTAAATTGCTTAATTAGAAATGAGCCCCCAAGTGAGAAATACTTATACCACAGTGCACGCACGCGCGTGCGTACACACACACACACACACACACACACACACACAGCAGAGATACAAGAGAGAGGGAAAAGATAGCAGGAACTCAGTAAGAAAAGGAGAGAGAGCCTTTGAACAGCTAAATCAAGAAATGTTCTGTCCCCAAAACAAGGATTGTGAAGACAAAGGCACAGAGGAGAGCTTTGGGTTTCTGGGGAGAGATTAAAAAGGAAAAATGTCCTGCTTCCAAAAAAGGGAATTGTTTTGCCTGTGGTGCTGCCCTTATGTGTGTCTCTTTTTGCTTCAGTGTGTGTCAGGAAGAGGGACTGTTGCTCTCCATTTGGTTTTTAAAGGAAGACTAGAGAAATCAGAACAGGACCAGCCTTGTTTCTGTGAAGCAGGTGCTGTTGCTGAGCCTGTGAATGAGAGGAGGGGCGGGGGAGGAAAGAGTAAAGAAAAAAATTCTTAACTTTGGGTCAAAGAGTGTGAAATACATTCTTGATGTCCTAATGAGGATGCACAACTGAATTACGACCAGCTAACTAAGATACTAAACTAAATTTGGGCAAGAGCACAGGAAAGTAATAGTTGAAGAAAAATCCAATCAACGGAAGAGCTAGGGACTGGAGCTGGCAAAGGAATTTGGGGAGTTCACAGCAAGTTGTGTGGTGAAGAAAATACGGAGAAAAGAAATACATAGAAAAGGAGAGAAGTGTTTTGATTTAGCTTTCTTGAATGGAGAACAAAATCAAAGATTATTTTGTAAAAAAATAGGAAAAAATAAAAGAAAGCAGAGGTTTAATGAATACCCAAGTAGTGTGTGTATATATATTAGCTAAAAAGGATTAGCTAAAAAGCATTAAGGAGCCAGATGTTCTGAATGAATGGGGAAAAATGAGAACTTCTCACATACACGCCCTTAGCCCCCCCCCATCCATCACTTTCTCCTCCTCTGTATCTTATTATACAGGTTTGACTTTTCTTCTTCATACTGCAGGTATGGAGTTCTAAGCCATGTTAAAAACATTAATGAGGTATCGTGTACATTAAAAATTCCACAAGTGTACCATCTGGTGAATTTTTGCCTTTCTATGCATCCATTTAACCACTACCCACATCATTCCCAGTATCCTGGAAGCTCATCTGCCCCGCTCAGTCAAAATTCCCCATTCTCCAGAGATAGCTGCTACTTTGATTCCATCATCAAAGGTTAATGTTACCTGTTTTTGAAGTTCATAAATAGAATCTGAGCGTATACACACTTCTGTGTCGGTTTTCTTTTGCTTATCATTAGGTCTGTGAGATGCATCCGTGTGACTATGTTTTTATTGTTGTGCAGTATTCTAGGGCATGGCTATAAACCATTTATCTATTTTCCTAATGATGCATTTTTGGATTTTTTGTCTATTCAAAGTAAACCTGCTATAAATGTTCTTGTGTATTTCTTTTGGAGAACACATGCAATCATTTATCCTTGGTAAATATCAAGGAGTGTAAATCGCGTGTTAATTCGCTTCTGGCTACTACAAGGAGGACAATCTCATGAAGGAGATTCTGAAGCCCACTTTCTATCTGAAATAATTGAATAAAGGGATAATGTTAAAGGCTATCACTAGAACACACCAACTCAATGCCTAAAATGTGTCCCATCTTTTCCATACATAGTCTCACTTTCTTCTCACAACTACTCTATAAAGTATATATAATTGTTTCTATTTTACAAATTAAGAATCTCAAATACAAGACATGGAGGTAGGAAGGGCCCTGGGCCTTGTAAGGTGGAGCGTGTGTGTAAGTGCTCTAGGAGGGGCTGTTGAGAAAAGAATGTGATAGAAAGACCCACCCTATAGATAAGGCTGGAGATTGGTCTGTAGAGATGAGATGACCTGGGGAACACAGAGCAGTGCCTCCCAGGTGGATAGAATGGCATGGGAGGACTGGAAATGGGAAATGGGCTTTAATTTTATTGGAGTGTGTACGTGTCTTCAGGGGAGAGGGATAGATTAAAGATAACAAAGCCTGATATTTGACAGCATCTTAGTGAATATAAGTACTTGCACCTGTCTGTGGCCTGTGGGGTGGGCCGAGATCACTGATTCCATTCCACTGATGAGGATATTGAGGATAAGAGTGGTCCAATCTCCGAGTGCGTGGGTGGCTCAGTCGATTAAGAGTCTGATTCTTGATTTTGGCCCAGGTCATGATCTCAGGGTCTTGAGATTGAGCCCATGTGGGGCTCTTAGATGGGTGTGGAGCCTGCTTAATATTCTTTCTCTCCCTCTCCTCCTACTCCCCTTCCTGCACATGTGTTCTCTTTCTCTCTCTTTCTCAAAAAAAAAAAAAAAAAATTGAATTTCACTTCCAAATAAGCAAAGTAAGGAGTTGAGACTTGCATCCAAACCTGTAGTTTGCAACTATATCATATTGCCTATACACAAAAGTAATGCTTGAGATGCATACAAATTTCTCCTAGTGCCATTTAAATGTAAAACATCACACAGTACATATGCTCTAGCTTCTGTGAACTTCAAACTCTCCCTCATATCTATGTATTTAATTACCTAAGAGGAAGCCCTGTGACATTGTATCTTTGTTTACAGGCATTCTGTGCCCTGGCAATGTAATACCTCTTTTTATTTGTACAGTTCTTTTGTCTGATCTTCCTATAGAGAAAGAGGTCTATAAAGGCTTGAGACAACATCCAAATATTTCCAAATCAATATACATTTTTCAATGACCATTTAATCACTGCATGTTTCCTTTTAAATGTGAATAAGAAAGCATGTAAAAATGGCCAGAGATAGGCAAAGAATACTAGATATTGTGTTTTCCTGGCATCTATTCTTTTTTTTTTTAAGATTTTATTTATTTATTTGACAGAGAGAAACACAGCCAGAGAGGGAACACAAACAGGGGGAGTGAGAGAGGGAGAAGCAGGCCTCCCGCTGAGCGGGGAGCCCGATGTGGGACTCGATACTGGGTCTCCAGGATCATGACCTGAGCCGAAGGCAGTCGCTCAACCAACTGAGCCACCCAGGTGCCCCTCCTGGCATCTATTCTAATCTTTCATAATAAACTTGGCATAACTAAGTTTAATACAGCTTTTTATGCTAGAGAGAGAGTAGGAAAAAAAGTTTCCTGGGATCTTTCTCTCCTTCAGTACCTCCTAGGGAATAATGAAAATAAGAACGAGTTTTAGGAAAGTCATCAGTTAATAAAACTTTTTTGCAGTGGTTTCCAATGCTCCACGGTAATCTGCCTCCGGGTTAGTTCTCAGTACACCAGATTCAAAAGGCAACTTTTAATAAAGCATTTTTTCATTCTCTTTTCATATTAAACAGGTCTTTCACTCCTTAACATGACTCATTTTCTCTATTTCCAACCATCAACTCGAGTAACCTTGCAAAATAAATATATGGCAAAAGTGATTTTTTTCTTTTAAAGTACATAAATTCCCATGTGCCAACAAATTAACACCAAGTGCCATGAGAATGAAACTGTTTCTAAAATGGGGTGGGGGTCCTCTTCGGAAAGTGTGGTACATTAAATTCTTAGTAATAACTACTTATATGAGACTTACAGCACCTAATATTTAAATCAGTATTGAATAAATGATGTTGGAAGAACAAACTTTTAAGTAAGTTATTTGTATCACAGGAGAGAAAGTTAAGTAAAACATCAGATTCCAGCACACACAAACCACTTTTCGACCACGGTTATTGCATATTGTTATCCTTTTGTCAAGGCAACATTGCCTAACTCTAGTGGAAACAAAACTTACACCAGTTTTTGGTGCTATCTACACTGATCTACTTCAGATGGGGCTGGGGCTGACCAGGCCCATACCCAAGGATACTCTTTTATTCTTTTTCAGTTTGTTAGGGGTGCTTAGACACTTCAGGGCTTTTTGTTTCTTGGTTTTTCTTTCCACATTTTCTTCCAGCTCTATTGTACTTAGTGGATTCTCTAAAATTAAAGGCTCAACATCTCTTCCAGGTAGTTTTACTTTTCCTGTCAATTACAGCATTTCCCACATCATCTTTATATTGGTTATCTTTGACAACATTGGTAAGAGAAATGAAACAAAGAGCAGGAAAAAAGTTGCCAGTAAAACTTCTGATCTCCTGTTTTACTGTACACCGTGCTTTGGCTTTGTTTTGTTGTTCACATCTACCTCTTGATCTATCTGTATCTACAAGTCAAATATTTCCTCTAAATATTTCTGCAAAGTTAGTGTTGAGTAAAAATATATACTTCCATTTTTCACAGCACTCGTTTATCTAACACACTTATGCAAAACTAGTGTGTAAAAAAGACAAGAAGGAGACCCATCTAATCCACAAAAGAATGGGGGGCTCATCTGCATCTAGAGAGACCCCCCCCAACCTGCTCTCAGGAAGCGCCTTTTAAGGTGTGTGCGCCTGTATGCCCTTCCCAAGCCATCTAGATGATGATGCGAGAGGGAGGACTTTGCATTGCAAAGACCGATATTTAAAAAATGCTGTGCAGGTAGTTCCTAGCCAAGAGCTTGCTCGTGCCGGGGGAGGCGAAGGAGGAGAAAGGCGGCAGCACCGGCAGCCTGCTGGGGGCTGACCTGATTCCCTAGAATCCTGGGCTCCCTTCCTCTCTCCTCCGACGTCCTTCCTTCCCTTCTCTTCTCCTCCCCCCCTTCCCTTCCCCAGCGAAACAGCTGCGAGGAACAAAGAACGCGGGCGCTCCGGGAAGCAGCGCGCAAGCCCCGCGCACTGCGCGCGGCGTCTGGTTCCTCGGAGCGGGGCTCTCCCGGCTCCACGTCCCTCCGCAGCCGCCCCCGCCTCCCGCGCCCGCTCGCTCCCGCCCGCTCGCCGCCTCCCCCACCTTCGCGGCGCCGGAGGAAGGCGGCCGGGGCTCAAGATGGCTTTAGCCGGGCTCTGCGCCCTGCTCGCCTGCTGCTGGGGGCCGGCGGCGGTGCTGGCCACGGCCACCGGCGACGTGGACCCATCCAAGGAGCTGGAGTGCAAGCTCAAGAGCATCACCGTGTCGGCGCTGCCCTTCCTGCGCGAGAACGACCTGAGCATCATGCACAGCCCCTCGGCCTCCGAGCCCAAGCTCCTCTTCTCCGTGCGCAACGACTTCCCGGGAGAAATGGTCGTGGTGGACGACCTGGAAAACACGGAGCTGCCCTACTTCGTGCTGGGTGAGTCCCGATGGAGGTCGAGGCGGCCCGGTGCCCCCACCCCGGCTCGCGCCACACACCCACTCGCTGCCGACCTCCCCTCCCCCACTCCTACCTCCCAGGATCCGCCCCACCACCAGCCCGCCCTCCACACCCACCTGCCGGCCTCCATGCTCCTGACTTCTTCCCAAATACCTCATTGCTGCTGGGCCCTCGACCTCCCAGCCGCCCTGCCCCACCAGAGCAGGTTGCAGGAGTCTCTCTGAAACCTTTCCTGGCCTTGACCTCTCCGCCTTCCTTCAGAGCACATTGACAGAGCACTTGTCTGAGGTCGGCTCAACTCCCATAAGCCATTCTCCCCACTCCCTGGCCACATGCACTGTTCTTTGCTTCACACCCCCTGGACATCCACTCCTACAGCATTTCCTGGGGGAGTTAGAAACGGGGATCCCGCCCTCCCCATGGCAGGCATGTGCAGGCCACATTGACTGGCTGGCTCTTCAGCCTGCACTCTTGGAGAGGGCTCTTTCTTTATCTCTCACCAGGTGACTGGCACTCTCTCTGGCCTTCCTGCACAACACTCAAGTTTTCTCTCCCCTTGGTGTCCATCCTGCCTTCACACTTACATGCAGCAGTGTCCTCATGCCACCACCTCCACATGCCCAGGCCACACCACAATGCTTTGGATAAAGAAATCATCCAACTGCAGTCTGTTCATGTTGGTATCTTCTTTGTTTCCAGCATTACCTTAGGCAGGCAGAGGCTTTCCTACACGCAGCATGGTCTTCCTGGCTAAGAGGCTCCCTTTGTTTGTTTACATTCCCCTCTCTCTTGGTACCCCTCTATTAATTTTCTTAGACCACAAAACTTCAGATCCTGGGACCTTCTACTCCACTCTTTCACTGCCAGGCTGCAAAGATACTGTGGTCCTGTTCTAGCATCTTGCAAAGCAGGACAGGTTCATGTGACTTCATTAGCCAGAATTTCCCTCACTTTTCTTGTGTAGATCTATCCCTCTCCCTGCTGTGCACGCCTACCATGCAATCCATTGCTTTAGTGATGCTGTAAATCATCCTTATTTTGCCCATGAGGGAATTCAGTGATAACCCAGCTCACAGTTACTCTCTGGATCCAAGAACTGACAAACAATGAAACTGTCCAGGAGGCACTCCATCTACTTAATGTCCTACCGGCTGGAGTTCACTTTGTGGGAACATGGCTTCCTGATGGCCAGACACAGGTTAGAGCCATATGTGGAATGCCCCCTAACACCTCCCTGGTGCTCTTTATTCACAAGAGATCTCTTCACATTGCAAACCTTAAGAAGTGGGTGAGTAAACCCCTACTCTCCAACCCTTATGGAAAAGCGATTTCAGAAATTGCCTGGTCCTTTGAAAAGTTGGATTGCAGTTCCTGGAGTGTGGCTTAGTTGACCCTGTTAAGTGCAGCCTACACACTTGATGGCATTACTTATTTTTGCATTAGAAACATACCAGTAACATAATAAAAACTGGGGGCTGGCTGGGAATGGGGACACTGTGGATATGCCGGTCATTAAGAAGTACAATGGCTGGGTTATTCAGTGGATGTAAATTTTGTGTGGAAGTCATGCTGATGTGCAAGTACAGTCTGTTCTTCATAATATGCAAGAACGAGTATAGGGAATTATGTGTTTCTAAAGAGCCTGTTTGGGGCTCTACACATCGTGTTTACTGTGCACGAGGAGGGATATGTGTGGTGCATGACCAAAAGGGAAATTGGACTAGCAGGTCTTCAAAATCTCACTTCCTTTTTTGCAGCATCCTAAAGCCAGGGCCTGAAGCCATGATGCGTCTGCTAGGATCCAATGTATGCAGCAAGAGACCAGATGTTAAAGAATGGGGTTTCTGCACTTCTGTGCAGAGCTGCCCACTGCAACACCCTGCTGGTGTTGCTATGGTAACCTCCTGCAACTTGGCATTTGCAAACAGGAACAGACACACTCTCACTTCAGGGCCAGATGCATTTCCTAAATACATTGATTGTGTCCTTGCCACCCTCTCCCCCCAGTCAGTGGGGGCATGTTCAGACCTAGTATTCCTAGAGGGAATAGGAATGGAATCACTATCAGCGTGGGTGGGGGAGCAGAACTAGCAGAATCGTGTAGTCCAAGTTCATGGAGGGTAGACTCAAGTGTATAGTTGCTTTCCAAGTTAAGTTTTCTGATCTTGGATTCTGTCACTCATGGCCAGTAGTAAGGGCTGTAGTGACTTTGATTTGGAGATTTCCCTCCTCTTATCTCTGGAACTTGGTTTGCTGAAGCCATCCCCAGGAGGAATATGAATCCACCATTTCTGGGACATTACTGATCATTTACTTGCTCAGCACTCGTAGGTATTCTTAAGATCGAGAAGTAAAAAAATCAAAGCTCCCCTGCCCTCCCATTCTTTCTAGTCAGTGGAAATGCAGACTGAAATACTTGCAGGAGCCGTCAGTGATAATGCTGGAGCATGTGGTATGGATGGCAAGGGGTATAGGAATTCTGAGGAAGGAATGACGTGTGTGGTAAGAGCTGACTCCATGGATGACGTGGGCTTGACGAGGGACCTTGACCCAAATCAGGTCCGTTTGTTTCCTTTTGTCTCCAGGATCAAGTCCTTTTACTTCAGTGAGACAGAAGGTTTAGCCTTTTGACTCTAGCCAACTTCCCCAGCCTCCTATCCCTGCAAGCCTGCTGTAGCCTTTTGAGACTCTCTCGAGACTTTGCACATGCTGTTCCCTCTACCTAGAATGCTCTTTTCCCCCTTTCCACTTGGCAGCCATCTCATCTTCCTTCTAAACCCTGCACACCCATCATGTCTCTATGAAGTTTTCTCCTCCCAAGTCAGAAAAGTTCCTGTACTCTTTGTGTGGATTAAAAAAAAATCGAAACAGAAATGAACAGAATTCAAGATGGATTCAATATGGCATGGCCTAGGGGAGGTAAAGCCACTTGAAGTCATGGAACAAAGATAAGCAGTGGGTGGTGGTGAGAGTGAATATGGGATGGTGTGCCTTGTGTATGGTGCGGTGCAGTGACTGGTCTGACAGTTGGAGAGCAGTCAGGATGGGGCCTGGTTCTCTACTTAGAAGTCAGGCAGTGGAGGGCCAACTTGACTTAGGAAGCGGTAGAGTCTGACTCCCAGAAGTGACTTAGCATGAGTCCTGCCAGGTTTGCTTGTAGGATAATCCTGCAGGGCAGTGGAGGGGGTGGTGGGATCTACTGTCCTCTTAAGTGAGTTTGCAAATTGTGGTAGAAGGGCCATATGAGACTTTCAGCTGTGCTTCGTTTGGCTATGTGTAATTTTAAAATGTTTTGAATTCAAATGTTTTCACTCAAGGCCTGCCATCTCGAGATTGTTCCCTTCATGGTATTTCTCTGACAACTCTAAATCAGATAGCTATATCTGCTTTCAGAAATGTTGCAAACGCTACAATATCCCAAAGTAGTGGTAATTTCTAATGGAAGGTATTTAAATTCATAGACCTGGGAACCAAAAAGAAGAGTGTATAAAAGCAAACAGGGTTTTTTTTTGGGGGGGATGGGTCTTAAGGATTGCAATCCAGGAGGCATATCACCTATGGAAAAAGAAAATAATGCTCAAATTGCAAGCCGACAGTACAGGTTTATAAAAGCAAAACCCACAAGGTTACAGAACTTGTTCTGAAAGAATTATGATTGGTGCTGACAGAGTTAAACTGTAGATTACAGGATTGGCTATTTAGCTAACAGGTGTTACATTGGATTTCAGTCCAAAATAGACTGATGGGTTCCAGGAGGTGGTCCAGTTGTAATTGAGAAGTTGCAGCTGATGAGGGCAAAAGTTCACGGGGCTGTTGAGGAGAATTGAAACAAGTACATGGGCCCTGCTTCCTCAATGCCCTCCCCTCCCCAATTTTGAACAATTTGGAATTTTCCTTAACAGACCTTATTACACTCCCAAGAGAATATAAAAGGTTTCCTAATTTGCCAGTGAAAATTTCATATCTCAACTAACACTTTGTATCTTAGCTTTCAAAAGAGGAGACATTCTTGCTTTGGAGGCATATTTGATTTTGAGTCAATTGATTAACCTGAAATGTAGCTTCTGCATTGAAGTGTGGTTTTCTGGGCTGTGAATAGAGCAGATTTATCAGACTCACTACTATTTGAAAGGGATGCTCCTGTTTCAGAACCAACTATGGAGCTTGTGCATGGGTAAAACTTAGTGAAGAAGGCTGTTTCTCTTGAGCCTTGGCATTTTGTTTTCACTGTCATGGCTTTCACTGAAGAAGGCCCTCCTGAAGATCAGTCAGTCAGCCTGCAGAGATGTGGTGAGTTCCCACACTGCAAGGTGCTGTTTCAGCTGTCTGGAGCAGTCCAGTGTGCTGGTTAAAAGCACAGGCTTTGAAGACTGATCTAGTGTCAACTCCCCGCTTTCCACTTACTCCAACAGTGGAGAAAAGTAAGGATCAGAGAGGTTAAATAATTTACTCAGGGTCACATACCTAACAATTAATGGATCCATCACTCAAACTCAGATCAATGTAACATTTAAACCTTTCTCTTAGTTGGGTATTTTATGCCTTAAAATTTCTCAAAATCTGTTCTTTTTCATGGTTGGATAAAAGGAGCCCTGGCAATGGTTAGACTAGGGAAAGTACACTAACCTAGTTTGTACACAAGAATCCTTTTTGATTTCTATGTAAATACCTTTTGAATGTCCTTGCCAATTGAGTGATTTTTCACACAAGGCTTTAATGAAGAAGGGAATGAACTTCATCAAGAAATATTTGCCTTTGTAGGTGTACTTACCTAAGTAGAATTGGAGAGTTCTTATTTATAGCGTCCAGGTTTGGGTAACGATGTTTGTTGGGAGTGTTGTGGCACCCACAGTCATGATGAACAACCTGGGATATATGGGGAAGAGGATACATGTCCAGTGGTCTTCTTAGAAGGAGCCCACAGAAATGCAAACTGAGAATCTGAGAAGAGGGCTCTACTGTTAAATGGGGCCATCCAGAAGATGCTGTGGTTTTAGCTCCTTGTCTAAGGCCACTACTTTTTATATTAAGTGACCGTGTGCTTAGAATCCACCATCAGAGCCGAGGGGAGCTGCTTGAATAGTAGTTTCTGAACTCTTTAACTGGCTCCCAGCATAATTAATACCAGGCATAATTTTCTACCTTTCTGCAAAAGATGAGCTTTTGCCTAATACGAAACAGCTCTAATTTTTTTTTTTCCGCATGTCTCTCCATCTCCCATTTGAGAAATTTAAAATTCGCTTCTTTTCCTTCCTTTTACTCTCAGTACTCTCTGCTACAGTGAGCAGCTTAGGTTAACGGTAAGATTTGTATAGAACGGCAGCGCAACCAAGACACGGAGGATGAATGGCAGCAATCTTAAAGTAGGGTCTTCTACGCTTATACAACTCATCCTAGCAGAATGCACTAATTGTTAGTATTGAGAGGTTTATTATTTACTGTTTGTCTACAGAAATGTAGATTTTTACATCAAAGGCATTTTGAATGCAAGAGTGATGAATTTTACAACACTTCAAATGCTTTTCTAAATATAGCAATAGGTTTGAATTCACATCATTGGAGTTTTTGAAGGAAAAATAAAATACAACCTTGATTTCTTTATTTTTCTTTGTGGAGTAAAGATTGAGGTCTTCTAGAAAAAAATATATTTTCTAGAAAAAATATTTATTTAATTTTTTTTAGGAATGTAATTAAACCCAAAAGGCTAGTAGTTTCTCAGATTAAAGCCAGTTTATGGGAACAGAACTTGGCTGCCTTTCAGCAAGAACATGCCGAGTCTTTGTTTCTTCACTTTTACACCAAGTTCAAATATATGTATGCAGATGGCAGAACAAGCTCTATTTTGAGCAAGTTGATCTCTTGGGACAAGTTAAAGCCTATGGTAATTTCTAATGTACCACAATTTGGCATCTATCATCATATCTTTATTAGAAGTATGTAATAGTTACTATGTTATTTTTTAATCACATATAATTTAAAACTTTGAGAAAAATGAAGTGCCTCTATTGATTCCTGGATTTCCAGGGAACACAATTGGTACAAATTAAATTGATGCCGATGGTAATCTAAACTGATGCATGACAACTTTCATATAGCATTTTGGTATTACACAGTAAAGTTGACAATGTGCATCCTCACAACTCCGTGATTCCACTTTTCGGTATTTATTTTACAGGAATTTTTATATGCATATTGTTAACCTTAAAAATAAAAGTTATTTTACCAGCAAAAATTGGGTTTATTTGGGAAGGGCAGAGAATTGCAGACGAAGAGGTACAAGCTATGGCAAAACCATTGGCAAGTCTAACAAAGAAAGGAGGGGAGATGTTACTGTATGGAGAAGGAAGAAGCTAGGAGGGGTTGTTTTGAATGAAAGTCCATTGGAAAAAGGCAAGAATTCACGGTGATGATAATTTGTCGTCAGCTGAGTTGCAAAGGCTAGTTGACTTCTTGTAGAAGACTCAGTGTGCATCTTTTGCTGTTGGGACCTGTAATTGATCATTCTTGCCTAGGGATGATTCTTCTGTTGGTGTTTGTAACTGACAGTTCTCCCTGCGATTGACGTAGAGTGGAAGGGGACTTCCTGACTTCCTTCTCGTCTCCCTGCTTCACATTAATGAGGCTTCCCTTTATTAATTTTTTTTGGCAATACACATGAATATTTGTAGTAGCAGTGTTAGTCATAGCAAAACTCGGAAACAACCCAATGTCCATTAACAGGAAACCAGAAAGATAGGAGAGGTTACAGTCATCCCCTGGAATATTATCCAGCCATGAGAATGAATGAGTTTCAGCCACATTATATCAACATGGATACATCTCACAATGGTAATTTTAAGTGAAGATAAACAACTAGCTGAAAAATACATACAGCACAGTTTCATTTATATAAAATTCACAACAACAACACATTGTTTGAGGATATGTAAAGGTATAAATTTTTTATGAAAAGCAAAGAAAGAACATGAAACAAAGAATGGGTGTTACCTCTGGTGGAAGGGGAAGATAATGAAAGGTGGAGGGAAAGAAGAGGGGCTTCTGACAGTCTGGCAGTATTTCTTTTTTGTTTTTCTTTTTTTTTTTTTTTCAAATAAACAGCTTTAGATTTACAGAAAAACTGCAAAGATAGCACAGCATTCTCATATCCCACAATCATTTTCTCCCGTTACTAACATCTTATGTTGGTATGATATATTTCTTACAATTAAAGAACTAATTTGATATATTAATATTAACTAAAGTTCATCCTTTATTTAGATTTCCTTAGTTTTTACATTGAGTCATCAAGTCTCCTTAGACTCCTTTTGGCTGTGGCAGTTTTTCGGACTTATTTTTGATGACCTCAACAGTTCTCAACAGTTTTGAGAACAGTCAGGTATTTTGCAGGATGTCCCTCAGCTGGGATTTATTTGTTTTCCTCATGATGATATTGGGGCTATGAGTTGGGGGAGGAATCCATTTTCATCACATGTCAAGGGCACATTTGGTCAATAAGACTTAGTATTGTTGCTGTTGATCTTGATCCTGGTTGAGGTAGAATGTGTCAGATTTTCCACCGTAAGTTACTCTCTTTTTTCCTATCCATGCTGTACTCTTTGAAAGAAGTCAGTATGTATAGTCTATACTAAGGAAATGGGAAGTTACAGTCCACCATTTAGAGCATGGAGTGTCTATGTAAATTATTTTATTTTATTTTATTATTATTTTTAAAGATTTTATTCATTTGACAGAGAGAAACACAGCAAGAGCGGGAACACAAGGAGGGGTGTGAGAGAGGAAGAAGCAGGCCTCTCACTGAGCAGGGAGCCCGATGTGGGGCTCAGTCCTAGACTCTGGGATCATGACCTGAGCCGAAGGCACACATGTAGTGACTAAGCCACCCAGATGCCCCTATAAATTATTTTAAATCACTGTACATGAGACAGTTGTCTCTTATCTCTTGTTAATGTATTTATTTAATCATTTATATCATATGGACTCAAAAATACTTATTTTATACTTTGGGTTATAATCCAATGCTACTTTATTGATTTTATTCCTGAAATAGTTCCAGCTTTGGCTAATGGGGAGCTCTTTCAGTTGGCCTCTATGTCCCTTTGACACACCCTTATCAGTGTGGGTATTTGTTTTGTTTTTCGAACACTTTGCTACTTTCTGTCACTTCCTGCTCCAGTTCATTTTGTATATTGCCTACCCACTGTGCCCCCAGCGTTCTGGAATCAGCTCTTTCTCTAATTAGCCCTGTTTTTTTTTATTGGAGAATGGTATTAGAAATCCAGATCTAGGCACTATGTGCATTTATTTATACTGGGGTGTTGTTGCTTCTAGGCTCTCTCATCTGATAGACCAAGGAAATGCATGTACGTATACTAACTCATATGTATACACATATCTATAAATGTTTCTCTATGTAACCATCTGTATCTTATTAAACTAAGCATGAGTTCATGCTGATTATCTGGTTCTAATCCATTATTTAATTATCATGATCTAATCCATTATCTAATCCATGGAACTTTCTAACCTCCTCCCTTTGTTCACCCAGAATGCAGTGAGAAATCAGGTTCTCACTATCTTCCATCCACTTATTCAATTGTTCAGTTCCAGTATACATCTATAACAGTATCAGAATTGTTTACCCATACCCCAGTGGGGAAAACTTGATCAACTAGAGTACGATTCTTACATGCAGCATCTTTTGTCTTTAGTCTTAAAAGACCAATCAAAGTTACCTAGGTCAGCACCCCCTCCCGTCCAGTGTGATTGTTTCATACATCTTTGATACAATTAGTATTTTGTCTTATTCTGCATTCCATCCTAGGATCACCCAGCCTCCTAAATGATTTTTCTTTTAATTTTTGCACACATTAAGATTGGCTCTTTGTATTCTATGGTTCTGGGGTTTTTAGCAACTGATATGTGCAGTGTCAAATATCTACAGTTATAACATCATACAGAATAGTTTTTACTGCCTTACAAGATCCGCTGCCCTTTCCCTATCTACCCGTCCCCTTGTTACAGCCAGACTCTGGCAACAACAGCTCTTTACTGTGGCCACAGTTCTGCCTTTTTAAGAATGTTACATAATTAGCAGCATACAGTATGCACCATTTTCAGATTTGCCTCTTTTCATCTAGCATTATGCATTTAAGATTCATCCACATCTCTCTCTCCCTCTCTCTCTGGGCTTAATAATTCATTCATTTTTATTGCTGAATAATATTCCATTGTGTGAATATACCACAGTTTGTTTATCCACTCACCTGCTGACGAACATTTGGTTACTTCCAGTTTTTGGCAATTACGAATAAAAGTGCCATAAGTATTAGCATGTGGGTTTTTGTGTACTCTCATTTTGCTCATGCAATTTCAGTGCAGAGGTTTGAGTTCATCATACTCCTCAATTCACAAATTCACAATACATTTTATCATAGGCCTTATGAAAACCTTCCTCCTTTTAGTAGTTCATGTATTTGGCTGTTTGTTTCTCTTTACTGCTACTCCCAGTTCCCACCTACACTTCTCCATAGGCAGGCACTCTAATTTCCCTAATGTTTATCTTTTCTAGGGGGTACATGTTCTTGCAACACAGAATACTCTTGTGTTCATATATTTTGAACTTAATTAAATGGTGATTTAATATAACATACTGATTCTTCCTCTTTTCAGTCAGCACTATATTTTTAAGACCTACTCATGTTACTAAGTGCAAATAGAGCCCAACACTATCCAATGGAGTTTTCTGTAATAATGATAACGTTCTACTTGTGCCTTAGGCAGTATGGTAGTCACTAGCCACATGTGGCCCTTCAGTGCCTGAAATGTAGCTAGTACAAATGCAGAGCTGAATATTTTACTTTTTAAAAAAAATTAACTAATTTGCCTTTAAGTAAAGTCATGTTGCTGGTGGCTGCCGTATTGAATAGGCTATGTGTCGAACATTTCCATCATTGTTGCAGAAAGGTTTATTGGATAGTACAGGTGTAGCCCATTGGTTCTGATTGCCGCACAGCCCTCCATGATTGGCATCCACCAGATTTACCAATCTTTTCAGTGAAGGATATGAGGTCCCTCCAGCTCCTCATCACTATAAATAATGCTGCAATTATCTTTGTGCATGTTTCCTTGAGGACTGTTATTAAAATTTCTCTGGATATATAAGCAGGAGTAGAATTGCTGCTTCCTAAGGTGATGTATATTTATTTTGACTAATACTGTCAAATGGTGCTCAGAATGGCCGTACTAGATTGCATGCCTATCAGTAGTGTTTGAGGGTTACTATACACCAATACCCTTACCAACACTTGTCTTTATTCTGCGTTCTCATATTTGTCAGTTTGCTTAGTGTAAAGTGGTATCTCATTGTTATTTTGTATTTTCAGCAACACTTTAAATACTAAGGAGATTATCCTTTGACTGTAGTAGGAGCCACAAAATCAATTTCCCCCTAGATTATTATATGTCTCTTGACTGTGCCCATGTTTTTGTGTAGTTGGTTGGTTTTCCAAAAGCTTTGGAATTTTCTGGAAGTTAGCATTTATTTTGGCTTCCATACCTTAAGCCTCAGTTGGAAAGTTCTTCCTCACTTTAAGATTATAAAAGGATTCATCATTTTCTCTTCTTACAGCCTAATGGTTTCATTCTTTGCATTTAAATATTTGATATATTTTGAACATTCTGACATATTTTATGAGCTTTAACCTTATCCAGATGTACTGTAGGAAGTACCAACTTTAGCTCTCCAGATGGTTATTCAGATATCTCAGTGCTATTTATTAAATAGTTTGTGATTTTTCCCTTTGTTTAGAGGTGTCTTCTTTGTCCAATACTGAATTCCTTAATATATTTAGGTCTATCTGAACTTCTGCTGTACTATATATATCTGTATGTATCTATGTATACAGATATAGTCATGTGTCTATCCACATAGCTTTAATTACTGAAGCTCTACTCTATATTGTAATATGTTTTAATGTTCGGTAGGACTAGTCGTCTGCTGCTGTTCTTTTCAGAATTCTCCTCGCCATTTCTTTTTTCATATAGACTTTCAAAGAAGCTTCTCTAGTCCTTAAAAACAATAACAACAACAACAAAAAAAACCTGCAAAAGAAACAATAACAAAACCTAGATATTTTTTGTTTAAAATATTGTTAAAATTTTTGATTAACTTAGGGAGAATTAAATCCTTTGGATGTTGAGTTTTTCTACTTAAGAATTTATGTGCTTGTTTAGGCTTCTGGTCGGCCCTTTAGTACAGTTTTAAAGGTTCTTCTTTCTTCTCATAAAGTTCTTGTACATTTCTTGCTGGATTTAGTTCTAGGTGTTTTGTCTTTCCGTACTTTTGTAAAAGGAGCATTTCATATACACATATGTAGCGCAAATAGTATATATTTTATATGTATGTATATGTGTCTTAAATGATCACAATTTGTGTATATGAAAGATCTTGATATTCTTGTGTTAATTTTCAGCGGCCACTATCTTACTAAATTCTTTGGCTATGGTTGTGTTTCCATTGGTTATCTTGGATATTTTAGTTATTCAGGCATATCATACGCAAATATTATCATTTATGTTGTCCCCTCAAATTTTCATTTCTTTGATTTTATTTTCCTGTCTAATTACATTGGTAGTAACTGTAGTACAGTGTCAAATAAAAATGTGATCATGTGATTTCTTGTCTCTTTCCAACTTTAATGGTAGCAACACTACTGTCTTACCATTATGGTAATTGCTTTGTGTTAAGATTGACACACATTATCATAGTAAGGAAGAATTGAGTGTTTCTTTATCAGGAGTGACTTTTGGAAAATTTTATTTATGTATTTATTAGAGAGAGAGCGCATGAACACACACGGAGGACGGGGGTGGCAATAGGGCAAGGGAAAGGCTCTCAAGTGGACTGTGGGCTGAGCATAGAGCCCAGTGTGGGGCTCAGTCTACTGACCCCGAGATCATGACCCGAGCTGAGATCAAGAGTCCAGCACTTAACCGACGGAGCCACCCAGGCACCCCGTAGAGAGTGAATTTTTTTTAAAATACTAAAAAATTTTTAGTGTCTATAATCATGTGATTTTTCTCCTTAGATTTATTAAAAGGATAAATTGCATAAGTGGATTTTCTAATCTTGAACTATCCCTGCATTCCTGAAACAACCCTCACTTGGTAAACAGTGAATGGTTTCTTTAACGTGTTGCTGGATTCTGTTTGCTAACATCTTATTAAGGATATTTTGCATCAGAATTCCAAAGTAAAGTTAGCCTCAAGTTTTCTTTCTTTGTGTACTCCCTGGCAGGATTTGGTAGCAATTTTACATTTACCTTATAAAATAATTTTTAAGTTTTCTTTGTTTGCTCTAGTGTAATTTATATAGCATTGTAATGATCTATAAGGCCTGTGGCTAGAGCCACTGTCCTACACAGTGTGGTAAATGTAATGACTGAGTTCAGAAGAACTAACTGGTTGCTTGTTAGTCAGTAATGAACTGCTAAGTGAGAGAGGGTAATGGGAAATTGTTTCCAGAGAAAATATTCTAAATTTAGATTAAAGGATGGTGGGATTTAAGCTGGTAACCATGAAGGTTCTCAGTTTTCAGGAGAAGTTATGAGCTCCATCAAAAGGGAACAGGAAGTAGATAGTGTAAAAACTAAAATAGGAGAAAGGAAGTGCAGTAGAGAAATATTTAAGCGCCGTCTTTGGGGACCTATGTTGAAAGTTGATAGCCTTTAGTTAAGAGGACATGAAGCTAAGGATATAAACCACAGAAATGTCCGGTGAGACTCTTTCACTGTTGCCAGTTTCTTGGTGGCTTTCGGAACTCTAAATAGCGGGGGAAGACTTTTGCAGTGTATATCCCACATAGCTCCGTGAGGCAGCATTCCCAATGGAACTTGTCCACACATTGCCTCATCTGGAGTTGTGCCGTGCAAGTCGGGGCATATCTAGTGACCCTGACAGATGGCTTCAGGTTGTTCTGTTCTCCCTGTGTATCTAACTTTTCCCCTAAATTTTGGAAATTAAAATTCACTAATTTTTCCCCATTATAATCTCATTCTGTGCCTTGACCTTATTCTCTTTCCCATGTCCTCTCTCCTTTGTTTTTCAGTGTCCTCTGGCTGGCTCTTTTCAGTTTAGTACTAATCAGAATATTGTCTGAAAGGGTGCAGTGGCAAAAAGTGGGCAACTTTACTGGGAAGTGTCCTCTGAACACTTTCTTGTTTTGTTCCCTAAACACGTAGGAAGGGTGGCCATTCCCTCTTTTCTTTGTGGATGCTTCCATACCAAGTGTTCTTAGCCTTAGCATCATGAATGGGCTCCCAAGTCCATTAAGTATAAAATTTGTGTGTAAGTGCAATTTCCTGGAAAGAAAGTCCATAGCTTAATCAGATTTTAAAAGGGATACAGTAAGTAGGAAAGAGGTTAATCTTCTGGAACAGTGAGACCTTTACAAATAAAGAGGAAAAATTTATTCTCTCTCTGACAACAGTTCCAAGGGGAGGGGTTCAGTTTGGAAGGGCAGCTCCATTCCATGCACTTCTTCAGAAACCGGGGTCCTTCCACCTTGCTGCTCTCCTCCTCTACCTCCACCCCCTCCCTGGTTTTCATCCTCTCCTGCCTGGACCAGCAGGTTGACCAGCATGTGTTTCTACTTACAGGAAGGAGAGGGGCAGAAGTACAGGGTGACAGTATTCTTTATATTTAAGCCACTGAGATAAATATTGCTCATATCCCATCTGCTCCCATACCCTTGGTGAGAACTTTGTCACATGCACTAAGTCCAGGCAAATGATGCTGGGAACTTCAGTCTTAGGTGGGTGGCCATGTACTCAACCTAAATTCTGGGCAGAAAGGAAGAGAGGATGTGGAGAGTCTGGATGGCTCAGTTAAGTGTCTGATTCTTGGGTTCAGGTCATTATCTCAGAGTGCTGGGATGGAGCCCTGCATCAAGCTCCACACTCAGCAGGGAGTCTGTTTGGGTCTCCCCCCTCTCCCTGCTCATGTGTTCTCTCTTGCTCTCTCTTTCTCTCTCTCTCTCTCTCTCAAATAAATAAATACATAGATCTTAAAAAAAAAAAAGAGAGAGAGGATAGAATTTTGGGAAAAAGAGCAGTCCCTGTCATAGGAACTTCAAAGAAGTTAAGAACATCTTTCCAGACCCATATAGTCCTACCCTCCTTCTAGAAGACCCTTCCTTTTTGGAAGTGCCCATCTGCAACTTTGTCACCTTCTGCACCTCCCTCTCCCTGTTCTTGATACTGCCCCCCTGTTTTTTTCCTCTCGGTCTCATCTCCTGCCTTCACCCAAGCACATTTCTTGAACTAAGTAGACCTTGGTCAAAAACCTATTCTTAAAAGGCAAGATGGCAAATGTTTTCGGCTTTTCAGGGTAGATGGTCTCTGTTACAGCTACCTAACTATATCTTTGTGGTAGAAAAGCAGCCGTAGACAATACAAAAATGAATGGATGTGACTATTTCATTACAACTTCATTTTCACAAATAGGCCTGGCTTACATGTCACCATTTACCAACCCCTGATGTGGACAATAGATCCCAGTTCGTACTTCATAAATTGCTTGCTTCCCAGCACCTAACTGGCTTTCCAAAGCCCATTTCATTCACTGGTAACTGTGGTCCCAGCCCCTCATGCCTGAAAGTCCTCCAGCTCTGAAACTGGTCTGCTTATTCCACACACTGTTCCTCACATCTCTTTCCTGCTCTCCTTCGTGCTCTGACTGATACATGACCCTCGACATTCACCATTTCATTGATCCCTTTAAGAAAAAAAAAGATTTTATTTATTTGTGATAGAGTGAGAGAGAGAGGGCACAAGCTAGGGGGAGGGGCAGAGGGGGTTGGAGGAACAGACTCTCTGCTGAGCAGGGAGCCCAACGCTGGGCTAGATCCCAGGACGCTGAGACCATGACCTGAGGCAAAGGCAGACGCTTCACTGACTGAGCCGCTCAGGCGCTCCTTCATTGATTCTTTTATTTTCCTCATGTCTGTTAGAATGCTTCTGGCAACTCTTTCTTTTCCTGTAGTACCTTTTTATTAGAATCCTCAATTTCATTGCTTTTTGTTATTATACAGCATTTTGTTATTATACATGTCTCTCTATATAATATACATGTTATTATACATGCTGTTATTATATAGCATCTACTAGTAAATGTCCAGATTTGGATCAATTCCCCCATATCCACATGCTTTACTTTGACCCACAGCCTGAAAGCCAAAGGTTTGTGTGTAAATCCTCCCATTTGTCTGGATTGGTGATACCATAAATATATCTGGGTTCTAGTTTCTGTTTGGCCCTATACATTGCTTATTATTTTTTAATTGTCCTTCAGTAACCTGTCTTCTCATTGGCTTAAGTGACTATTTCAAATCTTTAGTAGATAGTTAAGCTCCCAAACTAATTTATCTTTTCATGTAGCATAAGACCTTGCCTCATACTTTATCTAAAAATCGAGGCTGATTATCAGGCATAATTTCTGTACACCCCCAACTCTCAAACTCGTAGACCTACTTCCACATTGCTTCTGAATTTCTCATTTTCAGCTGCCAATATGTTTTCAGCAGCTGCTTGGTATTGGTCATGATACCAGGCTCTCAGGATGCAGTGAGAAATAAAACAATTCTATATTCACAGAACAAAGAATTCTGCGTCTTCTGGGACCTCATTCTAGCTATCATTCCTTTCTTGTAGATCTTTCCTTTGTCTTGCCCATTCCTTTTCCTAGATTTCTCCCTTCCTTCTGTAGTCATGTCTCTCCTTAAAAAAAAAAAAAATTGCCCACTTCCTAGTGTATCGTCTTAGCCAGTACCTCATCAGCCTGTCCCTGTGCGGAATGGCCTTTTGCTTGCTGACTGCCTCATTGCACCAGGGACCACGTGACATCCAGGGAACACTCTTCTGTCCTCATCATCCTGGTCACATTATTACATTGCTACTGCTGATTTTCCTTGAAGTTGTCTCTTCCTTGGGTAACGCAAAGGTATGAAGGGACCTTGTAAGACAGGAAGAAAGTTGATGTGGCCAGAGCATAAAGACAAAAGGGTCCTCTCCATATCAGCTAGTGGCAACTTCAGAAGCTTTATTGTTCTCCAGCTTCTAATAATATATTGGCTCCCAGGACCTGCCAGAGAATGTTCATGAATCTTAGCAAGACATGAAAGGTTCTCCACCATTTGGTTCCTACCTGTCTGCTGCTATGTCAGATCAACCTCATGTTAGTTTGGAATTCTTCCATTATAAGTAAGGAGAAAACATAACTTGAACTGAAGTCAGTGATAAAGGGGATGTGTTGGCTCAGGTCAGTGAAAGCGGTACTCAGGCTTACTGTTACCAGGGCTCTGACTTTGTGTCTCCCTAGTTCATGGCTTTGGCCTCCTCTGTGTGTGGTCTGCATCATTAGACTGGGGGTGAAACCGCTGTAGCAGTTGTGGGCACCACATTCAGATGGATGTGTCCAGAGGAAGAGTTGGGATTACGTCTGAGAGCAGTGCCAGAGGAAGAAGGCTGCTTCCTCTCGGTGGCCCCCTGCAAGCCACTCCTTGCAATTTGTTGGTATAAGTTGACTTAGGCCTGCCCGTCCTGGGCCCAATACTGTGCCAAGAGGGTTGCAGTAACTGCTCAGCTTCAATGAATTGGCCCATTCTGGAGCTGAGGCCATGCTCCCAGACTGCATGAAGAGAAGGAGTTTGAGGAGGAAACTTCGGAGTCACTTCGGTCCCTTCTGCTTCATCTGTCACGAGGGCTGACCTATTACGCTCACTTTTATCCCCCCCCCCCATTCCTTTTGTTCCTCTATATACATCTTAGGTACAACCTTCTCTTTGGAGGGTTCTTTGCCTTCTCTGTTCTTCTTGCATTCCGTGCACACTTCCTTAGTAATACTCGGTAAACCTAAAATTATTTTCTTTACCAATTGCATATTCCACAAAAGCATAAATTCTGAGAGGGAGAGAGGGAGAGAAAGAGAGCAAGCGAGCATGTGTGCACATACACATGCAAGCTAGGGGAGGTCAGAGGGAGAAGGAGAGAGAGAGAATCCCAAGCAGGCTCCCTGCAGAGTGAGGATCCCAACATAGGGCTTGATCTCACAACCCTGAGATCATGACCTGAGCCAAAACCAAGAGCTGGGCACTTAACTGACTGAGCCACCCAAGCACCCCAAAGGCAGACAGTGTCTTAGTCATCTCAGTAGCCTCAGCTTCTAGTACAGTCTTGATTGTTCGGTGTGGAACACGTATTTTGTGAAAACACATTGAGCTTGGTCGCTCTTTCACCAGGCTGCTTCCTGAAGAGCCTTGATGTTTTTGGCTTAGTGGTTCTTACAGTGTCCCACAAATCTTTTTTTTTTTTTTTTTTTAAGATTTTTTATTTATTTGACAGAGAGAAACACAGCCAGAGAGGGAACACAAGCAGGGGGAGTGAGAGTGGGAGAAGCAGGCTTCCTGCTGAGCAGGGAGCCCGATGTGGGACTCGATCCCAGGTCTCCGGGATCATGACCTGAGCCAAAGGCAGTTGCTTAACCAACTGAGCCACCCAGGAGCCCCCCCACAAATCTTTCCATGGATGACAAGACCCCTTCCACAGGCTCTTTGAAGTAAAAACTATTTTCGTAATATTAAGATCTTATTTTTTTCACTGAGTTCATATTTGCACTGACACAAAAGCAGTGGTGGGACAAGACGGCAGGTGTCTTAGTCGGAATCCATGCAGTGATGCTGAACCATACAGGTCCTGTCTGGCTTTTCACCATGCTCAAGGGTTGTCCCACAGATCCAGTGTTACTAGCGGTTATCCTAGATGCAGCAATCACAATTACTAATTCTCTAAATTTCGGCCCTCAACCACATGTTCTCTTGATAGTCTAACGACAGAACGGGAGGCACACACACGACTTCTGCTAGAAGCACCTCGTGAGAGTTTCAGTTGCAAGCCCAACTATCTGCTTCTGTCATATACCACAGTTTTTGCTTGACAGAACAAGCTCACTCTATTTATTCAGACTTGGGAATTTGGCCGACATTTTCTTGAAAATGAACAAAGTGAGCTTGGAAAATAACCGACAACATTTGTAGCCAACGATAACACAAGCTTTCAAGAGAAAAAAATCATGGAATATTATAACAACTTGTGAATGCCACAACGAGCTTGACAGCTTTTCAATACTTATAGACTTGACTCATGAGACCAGTAATGCTATTCATGAATGAGAGTTTTTGCAGTTGTATAATGAACTGTGCCAACATTTGGAAGATGTGTGGAAATCCACGAGCCACTATTTTCGAAACGACCAGAGCATGACGTTTTAAAACTGTGCATGAGTAGGGAAGTACATTCAACTTTCAACATGGATGATGGATTTTAATGAAAAGCTTCCAGAATCTTCCGTGTATGATTTCTGTTTCCACATTGCCATTCACCTTTAGGAAGTTAATACTTACTGAGCTTTGGTGTACAAAGCTTTGGTGTACAAAACAAAAACAACAACAACAAAAAGAAAAAAAAAACCATAAAATACAATTTCCTGAAATAGGTATTAAAAGACTCCTTCCTTTTCTAGATTCATCGCTCTGTGAGGCAAGATTTTTCTTCATATACTTCAGCTAAAGTATTCTGCAGTGTATTTAATGCAGAAGTAGGGGTGAGAAAGAATGCAGGTCTCCTCTATTTAGCTTGGTGTTTGAAAGAGTTTCAAACAAAGTAAAATGATGTGACTTCTCTCATTTTTATCATAAAAATGTTTCTTTTTTCATAAAATACATGGTTTTTGTTAACACGCATTGTTAACATGCACCATTGGGGTTGTCATCCAGTGGGTTAAACCAGGCCAGAGAGAATGCTGAATCATTAGGCTCCTCTCCCTGCTCCTGACCTGTTTTGGTCTTAACCTTAAATACTATTCATCTTTGGTCCAGTCATCCTGCATAGAGAGCACATTCCAGAATTCCTGATGGTGTCATCAGCAAGTCACGGTCTGTGGAAACATGTCATAACCATAATTTCCACAGAGACTTGATAAAGTTCTAGCTAAAGCTAAAGGCAAAGGAACTTGAGATTTTTGTTTACCTGTGGGACCTGGTTCCAGGACACTGTTGCCCCACAATTGGTAAGTCATTATTTGAAAGAATGCTAGCCTTACAGAAATGTTGCAAAAATAGTGCAGATAATGCACCTTATACCCTTCACCGAGCTTCCCCTCATTAACATTTTGCTCACTTGTAATGAATGACCCCAACTAAGAAATTAGCATTGGTATGAGAATATTTCTAGGTGGTACATGGGCTATCATTTGAAAAAAGAGAAGATTTAAAAATATATTAGAAAATAACCGATATACCAAATTAATTGCATTGATTTTTGTCATTAAGATTCAGATTAAGCAAAAATTGATTTAAAAGTTAAGTAAAATTTCAGGTGGTCCATGGACACGGCACAGTGAAATTATGAAGGTATGACTTGAATGAGTGACATGTGGGAATCTCTGTCAGAATAAATGCATAATTTGGAAATTTTAAGAATTTACCTCCTTCTCCTTCCTACTTCTGTCGTTGCTCCTTGGATGTTGGTTTCCCAGGGCAGACTTTACTGCTCCAAAGTGCCACTCTCGAATGATTTGCATTCTCCATCCAGTACATTGATGATGGTCAAGCCTAGAATAATGTCCCCACACCTGTCCGTAGGAAAGTTGACTTCCCTGTGATCTTCACATTACCACAGATTGATGATTATGGTGGTGATGATGGAAGTTAATGTTCTCCCTCAGACTGGACATTGACAAAAACTTGGAAATGTGTGTACTAAAGGGAGATTTGAGAGGGAAATGTAAATTATCCAGTTAATGGGTTTTCCCCAATATAAATGCAAAAATCGCTTTCATCTTCAGGTCACCACGTAAATCACAGTGCCTCTTGGCAGTTTTACTCTCTGCCAGGTTCTGTGCAGAGGTGATTACTGAGAACTCTGGAGCAGGGTAGCTATTTGAGGAGTTTAGATAGCTATGAGGGGTATGCAGAAAGCTCGGAAGACCTGCGTTTCATCCAGAAGGGAATTTGCTGACCACATTTGTCTTGTGAAGTTCAGCTTTTCTTCCTCCCTCAGGAGTCAGAATCACTTTAAAAAATTTGTGACTCTTCAAACTCAGCCTTCCTTTTTGTATTTCTTACCTCTTTTCTCCCAGTTCCTAGAATCCCGGTTTCCCATGCATGTTTTCATTGTCAGTGAGTGAGAACGTGGTGAGACATAGGACTTAAGTTAGAATCCCCCAACCCCACTGTCCTCATAGAAGTCAGGAATGTGCTACATAAAAATAATGTCCATCAGATAAGAACAAAAGTGCTTTTTGTTACTTAAAAGATTTTTCTTAACCTAAGTCTTTGTCAGTCCCAGTGACTATCATATGCTCTTATTTACCCCTGTATTTATTTATTTATTTATTTATTTATTTATTTATTTATTTATTTTTCTGTTTTATTTTTTATATAAAATCATGGAGGGGCATCTGGGTGTCTCAGTTGGTTAAGCAACTGCCTTCGGCTCAGGTCATGATCCTGAAGT
Organism: Spilogale gracilis; assembly: GCA_004023965.1. Taxonomy (NCBI): domain Eukaryota; kingdom Metazoa; phylum Chordata; class Mammalia; order Carnivora; family Mephitidae; genus Spilogale; species Spilogale gracilis. Next base: position 123,843 of record PITA01000407.1, on the reverse strand, counting down.
CCTAGGATCGAGCCCCACATCGGGCTCCCTACTCGGCGGGAAGCCTGCTTCTCCTTCTCTCACTCCCCCTGCTTGTGTTCCTCTCTGGCTGTGTTTCTGTCAAATAAATAAATAAAATCTTTAAGAAAAATCATGGATGTGAAGAGCGACAATGATGTACAAAGGATTACTGGATTGGTGGGTGCTATCTGGAAGTCTTTGTATTTTTCCTTGTATTTGCCTGGCTTTCCAGACCATTCCATCTCATCTGATACTGCAAAGTAATACCAAGTCCTGGGGTATAGCAGAGGATTCCAGTTTCTAAATGTCAAGCGCATGAACTGTAGTTAACTCAGTCGTTTTTCATTGGCTTTTGTTTCTTCATTCGTTTGTTTTTTTAAATTTCATTTTCTATGTTTGTTTTTCATGTAACAATTGTTGGCACTACAAGAATAATCTTACTTTATTTTTTATTTTTTAGAGATTTTATGAATTTAAGAGATAGAAAGCAAGAGAGCATGAATGGGAGGTAGGGGCAGATTGAGAGAGAGAGAGAGAGAGAGAGAGAGAGGGAGGGAGGGAGGGAGGGAGAAGTAGACTCCCCGCTGAGCAGGGAGCCCACCACGGGGCTTGATCCTAAAACCCCAGGATCATGACCTGAGCTGAAGGCAGATACTGAACCGACTGAGCCCCCCAGGTGCCCCACAAGCATAATTTAAAGAAATACAACAGCAGTGTGGTCATGGAGCCACGTGCCGACCACCTTGCCTAGAATTTGTACATTTGCTGGCATTGCGTAATTATTATTTTTATTGCTTCAAACAACAGTAACTACGGAATAAGTATGACGAAAGGGAGCTATGAGCAGAATATGCATACAGAAGCACTAGAGCTGAGGTTCATGGTGTGGTGACACACAGGCAGCCCCTGCCACCCTGGCTACACCTGCTAATACTGGCCCCTGGGAGGGTGAAAGGCAGCCGGCAAACTGGCTGGCAGGTGGAAGCCGCTGCACCCGTGCACGGTGTAATGAGCTGCTAACCGCTGCTCCCGACACCAGCTAACCTGACTTCATGAGTCGGGCCATGTGGTAGAGCACACAGCCATGCTTTGGTCTTGCCGCACATGCTCTTTGTGAAATATTTGCTGTTGGCGTTGAGTGAACCCAATGACTGTCACCCACGTTCAGGACCAGGTGAGACAGGCATTTGGAAATGAGAACACCATCTTTGTTACTGATAAAACTGTGCTGGGAGACATGGCTCAGCTACGGTCAAAAGGCTTGCCTAGCATTCTTTTTAACTAAATGTCATGCCTCTTGGGAAAGAGATCTGGCCCTGCTAAGCCCCCACTGAGTATAGAGAGGAGAGTAGAAGGTATGCTTTCTCCAGGAATGCAGACATCAACAACACAGAGAGAGGAGGAGGGGGGCTGAGCTGGCCTGCTCAGATCTGTTTCCCTCTCCCCACATGGAGTACTAAGGGAAGAGAGACCCCAACACACCATGTGCCCGGTCCTGTGCTGAGTACTCTACCTCCATGATCTCAAGCACCACAGCTGTTCTGTGAAGTAAGTGCTTTGTATTAGTATAGAAACGAAGGCTTCATGATGCAAGTTGTTTTCTCCAGATCAGGCAGCTAGAAAGTGAGTGAAGAACATTCATTCTTGGGACGCCTGGGTGGCTCAGTTGGTTAAGCCACTGCCTTCGGCTCAGGTCATGATCCTGGAGACCCGGGATCGAGTCCCACATCGGGCTCCCTGCTCGGCAGGAAGCCTGCTTCTCCCTCTCTCACTCCCCCTGCTTGTGTTCCCTCTCTGGCTGTGTTTCTCTCTGTCAAATAAATAAAATCTTTAAAAAAAAAAA
>PITA01000407.1:61142-121900 GCA_004023965.1 Spilogale gracilis | reverse complement strand
GGAATGGGTTGTAAAGAATGGTTGTAAATTATGGTTAGCAGACACACGCATGAGATTCCCAATGAATCCACATAGGGATGAGGGCTACACACTTTAAATGGGGGAGAATAGAGCATGCCCGTGCTCTTTTCAAGATGTTCTTTATCTGTGCACTGATCCACGCTGGTGAAGGAGGTTAGCCTTGTTTCCCCAGGAAGTGGTCAATTGGGTCACACTGTGCTTGGGAGATTCTTTCATTCTTTGGCCATAAAGCTTGTGTAAGGCATCCACCCTGTACCAGGAGGCTTGGGGCTGAATTAGGGGAATGCTTGGAGGGGACAGATAATGACGATCCAGGGGTAGAAGGTCCTGTACGTACTTATTGAAAGAAAGGTATAACATCTGCTCAGCCATGGTAGATTCTTGACAGATGTTTTCTGCTAGTGTAACTTTCATTCTTCTCAAGCCTACTTTCACTGATTTGACTGCTGAAAGGAATGCATTGTTTCATTTGCTATATTCATAGAAATTTGGGCACCAGATGTGAGTGTGTTTGTGGAGGGGAGTCTCACACCAACCAGTTCTCTAACTCTCTACACACTAAGTGGGTGTCTTCCAATTTACTTATGACACTAACCACCTGGAGTTCATTCAGACTGCAGAGATTAGGGACTTCTTCCCACAAGGCTCACCTTCCTACTCTCCCCCACTTTAGATGCCAGTCACAAGTCTCAGGTTGTCACTCATACTTCTGACCGACCAGCTATAAATTGGGGTTCCCACAGCCCTTCCTCAGATTGGGTAGTTTGCTCTAATGGCTCACAGAACTCGCAGGAACACATTTGTCTGCTCATTGTAGAGGATACAGATGAGCAGCCAGATGAAGAGGTACCCACAGTGAGGTGTGGACACGAGTGTCTGTTTTTGGGCGGTCTGTGTGGTCGGGGTGTGCCTCCCTCCTGGCGCAGGTGGTTGTGTTCGCCAGCCCAGAAGCTCTCCAGATCTCATAGTTTTGGTTGTTTTATGTAGGCACCATTGCACAGACGTGACGGATTCCTGAGTGTCCAGTCCTTTTCCCTTTCCTAGAGGGTGGAATCGAGGCTGAAAGTTCTGAGTATCTAATCATGGCGTGGTCTTTCTAGAGACCCATTCCCATACAAGAGCCTCATCAGAACAGAAGATGCTCCATCATCCAGGAAAATATGAGGGATTTAGGAGACCTCTGTCAGCAACCAGGGGCACAGACCCAAGGCATATTTTTTTCTATACCATGACTGCCTCTAGCATCAGTGTCATGAAAAAATTCATTCATTCATTTAATTCCATGCTTGAGGGTGGCTGTGAAACCATATGTTTATTTCCCCAAATTCTCCCTGATTGGAGCAATTGGAAAAAAAATATTCTTTTTTTGAGTTCAAAATGGCAGTGTTTCAGGGATGCTCTTATTTGGTGGCTAGGGACATTTGACTGACTTATGAGGCTACTGTATTCTATCTGTGCCAATGCAAACATGTCACTCAGCTTTATATAGAAAACTTTCTTAAAGCAGTTTATTTTGTAGGTGATAAAAATACCCTGATAAAGAAAGCAGTTGAGAGTGCATGGGATACTTAGATGGAACAAAGGTCTGTGACTCATCCTGCTGGGAATGTTTTCTCAGAGGGGCCCCTGAATGGAAACGAGGTTGAGTGGCAGTTTTCCTGCCTGTGTCACACTCTCTTGCTGCTCTCTGTGTAGACATAGTCACTGGATTTCTGTTTACTTTGAATCCTCTTCTTGTAAAATGGGAATAATAGTTGCTATCAGGTAAATCCTAGAAGATCACTAGGTTCTTCCCTCATTTCTTTTTTAATTTAGTTTTACTTATTTGAGAGAGAGAGAGAGAGAGAGAGAGAGAGCGAGCGCACAAGTGGGGAGGGGGCAGAAAGAGAGGGAGAGAGATAAGCAGACTCCCCACGGAGCAGGGAGCCCGAAGCAGGGCTCAATCCCAGGATCCTGATATCACCACCTGAGCCAAAGGCAGATGCTGAATGACTGAGCCACCCAGACACCTCTCTTCCCTCATTTCTAACACATTTCCTGACCTTCAAGATTCTTGATCATTTCCACAATATCTCTGTCCCAGCAAGGCTGTCTCTTCCTCACTGAGTCCAGAGCGCCCTCCTGATTCAAGGTATAGCTTCGGTTTAGGGCAGATGCATCAGTCCTGTTTGGTTCCTATCATGTCTTTCCTTCTGGAATGTTCTCTTCCCCTTTTCTCCTTCCTGCAATACCAGTCATTTTGCAAAGAACAGCATGAGCCCCTCTCTGTTAAAGGTTTCCCATAATTGCACTGTCTCTTGTACATAGTCTCTATTTCCAAATCCTCCAATTCTTGGTATCTGACTGCATTTTTTTTAATATTACTGAACTGTTCACTCTATGTTTGTTTTTTTCTCCCAGCTAAAAGGTAAGCTGACATATGGGAGGTACTGTTTCTTCTGTGTCTTTCCTTAGAGCCCTTGACTTTGTTAGAGCCCCAGACAATGCCATGCTCATCACAGATGCTCAATAAATACGTAGTTACAAAATAAATGCCTTGGTCCTCATCTGCTGAGATTTACTACCTCCTGAGCTCCCTTGTTGACTCACAGCAGGAAGGGCTTTTCAATGGACTGTGCTTTTCTTCCTGGCTCCTCTGTGTGGCGAAGTGGAAAGCTTGAACTTTGGTGTCAGAGAATCCACACTTACGCATGAAATGACCACAGCCAAGTTTCGTTCAAAGCCCTGAAACACCGGCTGTCTCATCTGTGTGGGAGAGATAATACTTTTCTCCTACGAGTGTAGGAAACCACTTTCGTGGAGAAGCTGGCCCAGTGTTTGGTGCTGTGGAGAGACCCCTTCTTGCTACCCTCTTGGACTCCACTCAGGCTGCACCTTTCTCACCGCCTTTAATCAGGTAGCTCCCAAGTGCTGGCTCTGAGATCCCAGATCCGAGATCCGCTGTATCCTGATTAATGCAAGCTTCCTAAGGAAGCTCAGCTGGTGCAAACAAACTGACAAAAACCTCCTCTAAATCTCCTGAAGCCGAGCTGACTGGCTGCATTAGCATGACAAAACCAGCCGGGACAGAGTGGATTGTCCCAGTCCAGTTGAAGAGGGAGCCATGTTGGCTCAGCAAAAATGTCCAACTGTTTCAACTGTGTCTGGATTCATACCCTCTTCTGCCTGTGCCTTCCCTCTTCCTTCTCCCTCCTCAGCAACCAGATTCCTCAAGAGCTTTGCTTCCACTCTGCCACAGAAACAGTGAAGGATCTTACATAATTAATAGTCTTTGACTAACTGATCGTAGTTGAATGGGAATGAGTTTATAGCCATTGTGTTACCCCAACACACCGGGGGCATAAGTAACTTTGTCCGAGAGGAGATCTCCAGCATCGGCAAGCAGGAGAATTCTGTAATCACAGTCTGCTGACCCTAAGCTCAACCTTCGGCACAGACCACGTTTAGTATTTTTCAAGTGATAGGGTATATTGATACAGAAGCAGCAACTTTCTTCTTCCCCTGATGGCTTGGCCTCCGGCCTCTGCCTCTCCTGGGGAGAGATGGCTTGCCTGGATTCTGGACCTTGTTCTGGTGCCTGGCAGGGACTGGTGGGGAAGTGAGTACTGTAGGCTACCTTCCAGCCTCCGGAAGGTTCTGTTCCTTGTCACTGGTACTCTGGAAGGTGGCTCCCCTCTTCCTTGAGTGTTGGATCTTAACCTCATTCTAAACCCTATCCACCTTGTTTTCTATTCTGAGATCCAGGGATGCACATTTTAACCTCCATGTATTTGCAGTCTTTCCAAATTTTTTCTCGTGGTTGACTTAAAGTTTCCTAGCACTGTGATCTGCAAATAAGCATGGTATGATCTCAATCTTTTTGTACTGATCAAGGCCTGATTTGTGCCTCAGAATGTGATCTACTTTGGAGAATGTTCCATGTGTATTCGAAAAGAATGTGTATTCTGCTGCTTTAGGATGAAATGATCTGAATCTGTCTGTGAAGTCTATCTGGTCCAACGTGTAACTCAAAGCCTTGAGTTTCCTTGCTGATTTTCTGCTTAGGTGATCTGTCCATTGCTGTGAGTGGGGTGTTAAAGTCCCCTACTATTATTGTATTATTATCAGTGAGTTTCTTTAAGTTTGTTATTAGTTGACTTACATATTTGGCAGCTCCCAAGTTGGGGGCATAAATATTTACAATTGTTAAATCTTTTTGTTACGTAGACCCCTTTATTATGATATAGTGTCCTTTTCCATCTCTTGTTACAGCCTTTGATTTAAAATCTAGTTTGTCTGATAGAAGTAGGGCTAGTCCAGCTTTCTTTTGATGTCCACTAGCATGAGAGATGGTTCTCCACCCTTTACTTTCAATCTGGAGATGTGTTTGGGCCTAAAATGAGTCTCTTGTAAGCAGCATATGGATGGGTCTTTTTTTTTTTTTTTAAATCTATTATGACACAAGGGATGCACATTTTATATTTTTCTATATACTAGATGCTATTTTAGTTAGCTTTTCATTAACAGATTTCCCACACTCTAAAGATCCTCATAAATCACAGCAGGCAGAGCAGCATAGTAAAAAGAATATTAGGGGGGCACCTGGGTGGCCCAGTTGTTAAGCATCTGCCTTTGGCTCAGGTCATGATCCCAGAGTCCTGAGATTGAGCTCTGCATGGGGCTCCCTGCTTAGCAGGAAGCCTGCTTCTTCCTCTCTCACCATCCCCCCACTTGTGTTCCCTCTCTTGCTGTGTTTCTCTGTCAGATAAATAAAATCTTTAAAAAAAAATGAGTATTAGGCTAAGAGGCAAGAGACCCAAGTTCAGTTTTCTCCTGGTCCTCAGTATTCTCCAGGCCCGGCTCTGGGTGCTGGGCAAGCACAGGCAGTGAACGCTGAGTCTGAGCCTTCCCAGACACTGAAGGTTTGTGTTTTAGCTCTGCCTCTAGGTAACTGTGACTTTGGATGAGTGCATTTTCTTCTGTGCCTTATGTATGGAATGATGGTGTTGGAGTAGGGAAATCTAACACTTACCCCAACTGCAGGTTTTATGAATCTGTAAGCAGCAGACCTCTGAGAATTAGTGCTTCAAAGTGATAGTTCCACATTGTAACAACCCTTCTTGCCTGACTTTTTTTCATGTCTTATATATTTCCATCTTAGTAATGTCTACAGCTGAGAAGCAGCCTGTGACGAAGAGCTCTGCTCTTCCATAAATGATGTTTGTTGGAGCTCGAGGTGGCCTGGCCTACTTGGTTTCCCCCTTTCTGAACCACGGATCTCTCCCGAGTTTTCCTCCCATCTTCACCAGCCCCTTGACTTACATGTTTTATTAACACCTCTTTGTGTATTTCACCCAGTAACATATAGCGAAGCATTTGTGCTGTGGCTCTCTTGAGTAGTACGTGCATAGACTTCCTCCTTAGGCTTGGTTGTCCACACTGGGGTTTTCTAACCCAATGGTTCTCAGCCAGCAGTGATTTGAGCCTCACTTCCCAGGGAACGTTTGGCAATGTTCTGGAGACGTTCTGCTCACCACCACTGAGTGATCAATGCTCCAGGCATCTGGGGAGTACAGGCCAGGGGTCCAGCTGAACAACTTCCAATGCATGGGGAAGCCCCCCCAACAAACTGCAGAGTTTAGAATGTCTGTAGCACTTTGAGGTGAAAAACGCTTTTGTAATCATTTTGCATTCCTTAGGTGAAGAAAGCAAATATGGCCATCTCCATGTGGCTAGCCTGCAGCACAGGGCCACCTAACAAGAGAGAGAAGTACTACTTATTTTCTTTTTCACTAACAAACCCCCCTGGTAGTGAAGAGCTCCACTGTGACTGGACATATCCTCGTGTTAGAGTCTTACAAGCACACCCAGGAAGGGAGGTCTGTCTAAAACCATAGTTTGATACTTCTTAGACTACTTGGAAACATCTACAGACCCTTCTGTTGGGGTACTTAACCAAGTGCAGAAAGACCAAAGGCCCTTGGGCAGTCCAGTGGAGTTGTGTTCAAGAGTGGACCCTTGGTGTGGCAGCAGCCCAGGGACTGCCGTGGTGGCTTCTGAGGTCCGGGGTACCGGCTGTGAGCCTAAACCGTGAGCCAAACCCTCGAGTAGGATGAGATTTAACTTGATGACAAATTTTAGCCTTGTGCCAGGCCCTCTTCATGGACAGCAGCAATGCTTTCTTCAAGAGGACAGGCCATCTAATCTGGCTTTCATTTGGCTTTATTTTGTAATTCTCAAATTAGAATGGATAAGTCTCTCTAAGCCTGTGGTAAAATATTCTAGAACAATGCTTGTGGAACTTGAATGTGCATATGAGTCACCTGGGGGCTATCAGTCACATCCAGAGGGTCTGGAAGTCCTTCTGGGGTAGGGACCACGACACCACCTCTCTCACAAGCTGTAGGCGATGCTGTGTATAAACACAGGGGCCATGGGGCTGTGGGCATGCTTGGAATGGCAAAGTCTGAGAACATTAAACCTGGAGAGTGTTGTAAAGGTCATTTAATCCAAGCCTGATGATGGAAGTGTGACCTCCAGGGCAGTTGGGGACACAGTATGGTGACAGGATGCCTGTGCCCAGCTGAGTCCCCAGCCCCTTTCTTACATTGGCCTCACTGCCCAACCTTTGGCAAATCATATACTATTGCTGGGTCTTGGATTTTTCTTTTGAGAAGCAAGTGGGCTGTGGTCCCCGAGAATCCTGCTAGAGCTGTCGTTTCCTCCATGCCTGAGTCATTTGGATGCTGATGGTCACCAGGGCTCATATCTCTGTTCCCGTTGCCTGCTGCCTCTGGGGAATGAATCTGGGGAATGTGGGAGGCAGCGTTGGATGGATAGAAGATGGCTGGGGAACAGTGATGGGGTACAGGCTGGCTACATAGGGGCCATCTTCCTTGGATGAGGACACCTCTTTGAGATGGGCTCTCCCCTTGGTCACAAAGGAATCCCGGCACCCATCAAGCTGGCTCTGAGCCACCGCTGATGTGATGAGACACGCAGAACTTAATGTCACCCGCCGTTCCTCACTGCTGAGTGTCAAGCAACATAGTGAAATCAGCATCCTTTGGTAGTAAGCACATCTCCCTACCACCCCCATGCCCCGCCCCTGCACATTCAGAGGTGCTCTTAGCATGCTAGGAGTAGTACTTATAGCCATGATTGCACTGGAGGGCAACAAGAAGAGGGGAAGAAGGGAAGAAGGACAGAGACCTTCCCCTTGGCTCGCTCGAACCCCTTCATTATTCATCTGCTGTAATGTCTTCCATGGCATCCTGCTGCTTTCCAGGTCGTTGTGATAACTAACCACTGTGGTTAGCGTTGGACATCCCTCTGGGAATTCCTAAGGCATTTCTCATGACTTATTCAAAAATAATGATCATACCTCTTTTCATGGATGGTTATTGTTGCTAAAGTTTTCTCTCCCTCCCCTAGTCCTTCTTAACACTTCCTCATTGCATTCCATAGTAACAGCCAGGGAAGACATTTTTTAAAACTTGAGGCAAAAAAAAATCAATATTTGAAGCAATAAAAATCCATTGTTTCTCACAGGATTTTTATTTGAGGATTTTAGCAGATATCAGATAATAAATCTTCTTCAGATCCTTTTTAAATTATTAAGGAAGGTAGCTCTTTTCATTCAGTTTTGAATAACAGCAAGACTGAAACAGGAAGTCAGTGTTGGCCTAAATTCACTCCTTTGGGCTGGTGGGAAGTGGACCCCCTTCCAGAAGAGAATCAGGTTGTCTGGTTGAAATCCAGGCACCTTGTGATTCTCCACTGCAGTGGGGGTGTTCCCAGTAGTATACTAGGCAGGACTCCAGAGGTGGGAGACCAGCGTTCTCTAACAAGATCAGAACTGTAAGAGCTGATTAGACCCGCGAGATGGAGCAGGAGTGGATAATGAGTAGTAGAGAGGTCAGTTAGGTGTTACTGTGTTCCGGGCCCGCATTTCAGAAGCACGAAGGCACTCAGTGAAATGAAAATGTAACCCATTTAGTGTTGATGAAATGACATTCTTATGTTTGCAATCCATTACTAATCTGTGGATCTTAGTGCTCCTTGGAAGCTCAGAGGCCAGGTCCGTACATGGCATGATGGATTTTGTAGATGTCAGTGCAGGAGAGGGGGATTTGTGGATCCAGAGATCAGCACCCTCTTCTGCCACCGTCATCTGCCATCGTGCTTCCAGTGCACCCTGTGGGCACAGCATGGTCCTAGGCACCGATGATTTTGTCTCCCTAGCATCTGATATGGAATCGGTACTCAGAAGAAGTTTGTTGAATGGAGCAACATATGAATGAATTACTGTATACACTAAGGCAAATGAGAACTATTCCTGTGCCTCATTTCCCCATCTCAAAAATAAAAATAAACTAGACCTTTATAGGGCCAGCTTTGAACTCATCCATCCCCACCCTTTTGGAGAGGTAGAAATGCTGGCCTACACATTACTGGGAAATGTTTTTGCCTTTGCGTTAGCTGGACTGTAGGTAGAATCATGGCCTCTTTTTGTCCTGATAGGATTCAATGGGCAAGTAATAGGAACTACAATATATGGCCCCATGCCCGTGCCGTCATTGTGCTTTGATGGTCTCTGTTCTTATCACCAATTAGATGGAAGAGAAAGGCAGTGATGAGGAATTTGGGATTATAGAGCATTTATGCTTACTTGGCACGTGGGATTTGTACTGTGTGTTTTGTGAGGTACAGGAGAATCGATTCAGTCTCAAAAAAATCCTAACCTATTTTTGACATAGGAGTATGTTGTGGAAAGAAAAGAGATTAAGCTTTGCATCCAGACAGACCCCCCCTTTTTTTTGAGATTTTATTTATTTAAAATTTTAAAAAAGATTTTACTCATTTATTTGAGAGAGAGAGCGTGAGCGGGGGGACGAGGCAGAGGCAGTGGGAGAAGCAGATGCCCCACTGAGCAAGGACCTTGACTTGATCCCAGGCTTGATCCCAGGACCCCAGGATCATGACCTGAGCTGAAGGCAGACACTTAAGCAACTGAGCCACCCACATGCTCCAGACAGACTCTCTTTTGAACTCTATCTACGGGTGATTGCAATCCAGCTACTTAACTTTCCTGAGCATAGGTTTTCTTTTGACCATGGGGAAGTCTAGCTACAGCAAGTGCCTACCACATCATCATTGATTAATAGCTTATCCTATTCTGTTATTGAAGTCAGTGCTTAGAGGGATCTTTGCACATACCTCAGTCAACAACTAAGGTAGTATGTTGATAAAAACAATATCCAACACATGTTCATAACTCTAGGAGTATTGTATATTGTGAGGTCATTTGTGCTTTATGAGCTAACCTAAAAGGATCCTTGTCCTGGAGAATCTGACCCAAGCCAAGGGGCACAGAGCACAGACCAGCAACCCCGGAGCATCTCCTTCATCGCCGTCTTACCCCTCTCTCATTCTGGGTCTGACTAGCCTTAGTCCTACTTGGGATCTGCATAAACACTCCTATGTGATTCCAGGTCTTTGGTGAACAGCTTTGCCTGTTTTGGAAACACAGGCAGTGTGTGAAGCTAGTAATAGAATGTGTACTGATGTGGAATGTGAGGCAAAAAGGAATTATATTAGCTTTGTTTTTCCATCGGGGCCGTTGGAGTCTGGGGACCCAGCTGTCTCCCAGCTTGAGTTCATGCCTTGGTGGGATTCTGGGCGCTTGCTTCCAGACTACTGTTTGAGGTGTTGTGTTGAAGTATGATCTTAGTGAGAAGCTGAGTCCCTGCTGTGGAAGGATCTGTGCTTTGGTCCTGGTGAGTGGGCTCAGGAGGTGCCAGGGTCAGGAGGGCAGGCTGGGCTTTCGCCCCAGGGTCATAAAGCCATCTGGTGGAAGCCACGAGGTGGGGAAGGTAGACCGTCACCTTTCCTCTTTGGAGACTTATTTCTCTCTCTCTTCTCTGCTTGGCGATTAAGTACCAATGGAAGGTAGTGACCAGTAGCCTGAAAGGCAGAAGAGTGCTCTTCTTAGCCGAGGTACCAGTCACTTTTCCTACTCGGAGAAAGGAGGGGGATGGGCTGTATTTATCTTCATTTGTTCAGATGTTTTCAGAAGTGCAGCTCCTTCCCCACCTCCTTCAATTATAAGTGTAATAGGTGTTCACGGTGTTTGTGTCAAAAAAAAAATAGGAAATCATCAAGAAGAAAAAAAGAATCACTCAACTTCCACCAACGAGAGGTAACCCTGTTGACACGTAGGTGTATTTCCTTCTTTTTAAGCATAGTTTTTACCTACTTGAAATACTATTGTATATATAATTTCAAACCTTGGGCTTTCACTTGAAATTTTAATATAAACAAATACCTATATTATCAGAATCTAAAAACAGTTTTATAAGCCCTGAGAAGGCAGTGGGTGGGTGTAGATGGTTTCCTATTAAATTCTCAGTGCCAAGCAAATAGGTATTTGTTGAATAAAATGAACAGTGGTATTCTAACGTATGGATGTTCAATATTCTACTGACTAATATTGACATTTCCGATTTGTTTGCTTTTACACATAATATGTCAGCAGTCATCTATGGCATAACACAATTCTTTTATCCGTCTGATTATTTTCTTCTGCTAGATACCCAGAAGTATAATTACACACTCAAAGAGGTATGAGCATTTTTAAAGTTCTTAGAACATATAACCCAAATTGCTTTCCAGAAAGGTTGTGTTAATTTACACTTCCACAAGAAGCACATGAGAGGCACATTTCACTGTTCCCCCGGCAGACAGTGCGGTAACAGAGCCATTGAGGGCCACTTAGACAGCTCCATCCATCTGGAGAATGGACAAGAGCAACTTCGGCGAATTGAGGGGAATGCGTTTTTTAATAGGATCTGAAGAGTGAAAAGTGCCATGTACTTTGATTTAAAAATCCAGTAAGTGCAAACTGGGGCTCAGAGTAGAGGGGGAAAAAAGATACCCTGTTAGGGAAACTAAAATGTAAAGCTTTCTCCTGCTCAAGGGACCTAATGGCCAGCCCCCAAAAGCCTCAGGCAGGAGCCTCCCTGCTAGGATCTAGCAGGGACCTTGTCTGCCTTCACCACTCAACGTCAAACACTTGAACGTGGATCGAGCTTATGCCAAACTCTCCGGGTGACACTAATCCCTGATTTAATTACCCTTGGCGGTGTGTGATGGACCTTAACGAGCTAGGGTCCCTAATGAGCTACATCTTGGGGCTTTAGAGCATAACCTGAAAGGTGTGGCCCCCATCCAGGCTAACTCTGGTGGATACAGAAAGCCAGCTCCCAGCTCAGGGACCTCAGTGCTCCTGACGGAGCAGCCTTCTGTGACTTGCAGAGTAGGCTTATTCAAAATGGGGAGAGGACACACGATATTTCCCATGCCCTAAATCATAAGAAAGTAAGAACTGCAGATACGATTTTAAGAATGAAGGCATCATGTGAGTGCCCTGCCTCTTTCTCTGTCACTCCAGTACCTTCCTGGGGACAAGGACAATTTTTTGCTTTTATGCTATTCATTTGCAGCCTCCCTATTGGGGTGCCGTAGGGCTGGGGTGGGAGGTTGTGCCCACTGAGTACTCTGGAGGGATGACCTAACCATATAACCAGGGTCACACAGACCACCCTGTCCAGCACGGAGCAAGCTTTACCAAGCATCTTCTCTGTTAAATGAGGTGAGATTACTCTTTGGAATTTGGAACTTCAACCAGACTAGACAGTAGCAACACAGGATCAAATGCATTTGAAAAAGTAGATGAATTTACAAAGGAAGCTTTAGCCATGAAGAACATTGTCTATTCATAAGCTCCGTGACCTTGGAGCCAGTTGGTTAACTTTTATGAGTCTCTTTTCTCATTTGTGAGACACAGATAACAGTGCTTCTGTTGTAGGACTCTTGCTAACATTAAGAGACAGACACACAAAGAAGGGACTAGAACACGGCCTTTAGCGCCTCCTTTGGGCTCCAAAAATGGTAGTGCTTTGTTGGTGTTGTTAGGTTGTTCTTTTACTCTGGTTTGTCCTCAGGTGCACACTTTACAGAGATGTTCTGACTCGCCAGCTGTGGAAGACTTGGGTGGACGGTGCTTCTAGATCTGGTAGCAGCATAGATTCTTAAAACCCGCCACCTTGTTGGTGACTTCTCAGGTCCTGTGGAAGCTGTTCTCAGGTCTTATTTCTGCATGTTCCACTTCCCTGAACTAGTTTTCTGCCCTTAAACTGATTTAGTTTGACCTTGACGCTATAATTATATCTCAATCATTCATGTCTGGTCCTTAACACCCAGGATACAAATTTCTTACTTGGAATTCAGAGCGGCTTGTTCTGGGAACTTAATGATTATACAGCGCTGAAATTTATACCTTTATCCCTTATACATGTTTATTGAGAATTTTTTACATTGTCTGAAGCTTATTCGTTACTGTGTTTCCCCCGGAAGATTAATCCCACCATCTGATGAAACCTGGTATCTTCATCTCCTGGTGTAGTTGAGCACATTGACCTGGGCTTTAAGCCTTAGTAATCCTCATGATGGCACCATCTTTCCTTGGAGCTCGTTTGCACCTTTGACCATCAGAGGCCTGTTCTCTAATCTTAAAAGCATACTTCATTTTTGACTATTTATCAACTTCATGCTGATAAAAAAATTCCAACTCTCATATCCTGGTCAGAGCAGAGAGAAGTGATTGCTTGTCCTCAGGTCAGTGACTGATCCAGACATTTCTGGGTTGGGTTGCTAGTTCTACCAACTTCTCTTCAATCCGTTGGATAAAATTAAACATCCCTTTCCCTCAGGCGCCATTCTTATCTAATACCCAAGGAGCATAAACACACAGTTGAAATCACGGAAGGGGAGTCATGGTATCACAACTGTTTCGTCTAGACTTCAACCTGAGGTCAAGAATAATTTTTTGAATTGTGGGCTTTTTCAAAAGGAACTTGTTTGGCTGCGGAAAACAACGTATGGAGAATAGGAGGGTAAACATTTCAACTTTCTAATAATGATAGACGTTTAGACTTTTGACTAAATTAAGCAAATCTTAAGTATGGTTTGCAGTCTTTGAATTCATCATAGAAAGGCTGGTTCCAGGCATAGACTCCTTGTGCATAGTAAGAAGGTCTGGGGTGAGTAGAGCCTGCAGAGGTAAGAAAGATTCTCCACAGAGGTTGTGAAATGGATGCCTTCCTATTTTCTTTTTTCGTACATAACTTCAAGTTATAACTCCTCTTCAGAAACGTACATTTTGCTCAGATTCATCTAATGACAAGACATTTGTGAATAATTTTTAAGTCCTTGTAGGATTATAACTAAGAACTAATGAAGGCCCCCAAATCTTTTCTGCTGTTGAGTGGAAAGCTACATTTATATTGTTGTTGTTGTTATTACTAATTTTATCAGAATCTGATGATTGTGCTTCACCAGGGCATTGCAAGTTACTATTTATAAAGAAATGGCATCTTTTGGAAAAAAGGTCATTTTTTTGTTGGTGCATAAGTTGACATGAAAAATTACATCCACAGCAAACATTTATGTTTTGAATCATCTGTGTACAGGATCTGGTTGACCTGACAAACTGTTTAAATAAATCATCAAAATGGGACGCCATCCATCCAGCAGTTGTGCAAGACCTTGAGAGTGAAATTGTAAAAATGAGGGCCACACGTGTCAGATGGCTTCTGTAGGAGGAACGGAAGGCCTGTTAATTGTTAGAGATGCCCAGGGAAATGCAGAAGGGACCCCTGGGCCCTCATATCACTGTTCCATTGCCAAAAAGAGGTAAAGCACATGTTCAGAGAGAGTCATGGTAAGTCTACAGAACCACAGCCAAAGCTGAAGAATAGTACCGTGGTTAGGGTCTTGGGCTTCGAACCCAGACACAGTGGATCAGACGTGCTGAAGCTGTTTGGATGGGGAGAAGGGACTGGGTGTGGGTTTAAGAGCAGAAAATGCAGGGACTGCGGTGAAGAATGGGCTTAGATGTCAAGGAAAGCGATAAATGGGTGCTTCTCGGAATAAAAATCATTAACCGAGGGGTCTTCTAGAAACCACTACTTCAAAATTTTTAATTTAACATTTTAATATTTTTATAGAAGAGAGAGGCCATAATGAGATTTCTTTAGTGTGCAATCGACATTAAAGTCTTCCATGCACAGGAATGTCAGGCCAATAGAAATAAATTTCAGAAATATCGCAGGAGATTAGATGAGGGAGTTCAAAGATAACTTTTGTAAAAAATTAAAACTTCACTCTTTGCCACCGGATGCACAAAGTCTGACTCACGGTTCCAGTGACTGTTGACCCCTCTCAATGCCTTTGTTGCCTGTTGTTCATGTTATTTATTTGGTACAGAGCATATGTTGGCTTTAAAATGCTATTTACATTTTTCCATTTATATCTCGGATTTCTAGTCATGTTGTCTTTTTTATTCTGGTATCACTAGAGCCTTAATAAGCCTTTAATGGTACTCTTGATGGTTACCTTAGCCCAGTTTCCCTGGAAATCAGGACGTAAGGAATAAGTTTTAATGGTGTATTTGCAAGATGGAGCACACAAAGAGAAAAGGCAGCGAGAGGGAGGGATGAGAAGAGTTGCTTGATGATGAATTATGATAAAGGGCTTGCTTTGTGACACCAGCAAGGAGACACAGCAGGTCACTCAATAGAGACGTTTGGCTCTGTGGACAGAGCTGTGCCACATCTTGTACTAGTCCAGGGGAGTGGAGAAGGATAGATCATTTAGCTGCCTTGCTCCTTTCCTTCTGCTATCTCCCCTTGGTCCAAGTCTGCACCAGAGAAGTTTCCTTCTCTGTGCTTTTGGATTATATTAACCGATGGCTGCAGTGGCCACTCAGCGAGTCAGATCTAAAACTCTAACGTGTGGTGGTGCTTCTGATCCCGAAGATGCTGGCTGAAGCCTAGACTCAGGAGGTACAGCTGAATGTCCTGGTTGGATGTCCGCAGCCAAAGGGGAAAGTCTGTCACTCCCAGGCAGTAACTGGCTAGTCCCGCACATACTTAGGTCAGTCTATCAGTCCCAGAGGCAGCTGAGGGTCTTGGAGCTTGTCAGACCAAGGGAATCAGACAGAGCTCAACAGTCAAACCTGATAAGAGGAGGAGGAAGAGGAGGGGCGGGAGGAGGGAGAGTTAAAGAAGCACTGCCAGCAAGAAACAGAGCCAAGCACCTGAAGAGGTCATCAAGAACCAACAGCAGCTAGAGGAAATTTTAATGTAAGGATAGGTTCAACGCTGTTTAAAGAGGTAAAGCCCAAAAGAAGTTCTAATTAAACGAATATAGATTTGTTCACAACATCTTCGAATATTAGAAATAAGGGGCATGTTTTGAAGCTGAAGGAGAGAATTAATTTGGGAGAAATGAGAGGGGGTGCTATTATTACTTAATAGAGTGGGTAGTAAACACACAGAATGTATTACCCTCAGAGGTCACACTGTCCGAAAATACAAATTGGTTGAAGGAAGACTAATTTAGGGAAGTTTACATTTGATGGAGCCCTAATCGACTATGAAGAGGAAATTAGGGTGTTTTGGGTACTGACCCTAACCTTTTGAGGGTTACACAAAAGACAGTAATACCCTTCCTTTGATATACTTGGTGACATTTTCAATGACCGAGTCCTGCTCTGAATGGATCATTGGTTTGAGCCAATATAGTGTTTTACCTGCCTATTTTTATCATTAATACCCCTGGTAATTTCAGGCACTTTGTTTTCTTGAGGGAAGTGTGGGGGAGGGGCATCAGACTCCTCGTCTCCAAATCTACCTGGGCATCCCGTCTTGCTGTAGAGGGCTTGTGTTCCCTCTAGGGAATTCACTGATTTAGTACCAAATATGTTAGTGTTACAGTCTGCTCTCCAAACCAGTGGGGGAATTAAATGGACAATCAGGCCACTTGATCTTTGCATAGTCATTTGAGACATAAATATAACGAAGTACATTAGTTTCTTCATCCTCATTCAGAACTCTCGTTCTTTGCCTTAGTTAATCTCCATACTTGGGTTTCCGTTTCTCTCTGTTTATCCAAACCCATGCGCTGAAAGGCTTAGGCCAATTTCCATTTCTCTATAAAAACTTCGCCAACCACTTCATTCCTCATGACCTTTCACTGCTTTAAATCATTTGACATTTATTGTCTTTATCATAAATACTCAGCTTTATGCCGTCTTGAATTGGTTGCTAATCACTTAGTACACAGATCATGTCGCTTGAACTAGATTTTAAACCCTTTTAAGCCCCGGAGAGCAGTCTCCTATACTTTCAGGTCCCCTGGTATGTGACACCATGCCAGGCACCCGGGTGACGCTCGACCAACACCTGCTGAGTGACAAGTGGGTAGGTGAAAGGAAAGCTTGTGGGTCCTGCTGTTCAGACTCAGGACAGTGGGCAGCTCTCCGAGGCCCCCCGGGAAAATGCTTCCTCGTTGCTGTTGGATAATGAACACAGTCCTTACTGTTCACTGAGAGTAATAAAAGTTACTGCCCTTTTTAGTGGTGCTAACTCTCTCCCACTCCTCCTCCTCCTCTATCAAAACATGCCAGTGAATCCTGAAGATTGCCTAATTGATAATAAAGAGAACTTAATCTCCTACCTGATATTAAAAAAGGATTTGCCTTTCCTATCTTCATCCTCTCATTCCTCTGGGCAGTGGCTTCTGTGGTAGCGGTTCGCAGAATGCTTCAGGCAATAGACATCGGGTACAGAAACTAGCATTACTCTGCTGCAAGTTCTGATCAGAGACCCTGCAACAGTTCAGCTAAAGCAACATCCACCGCCCACTCACACCCTCACCAGACCTGTGGTGGGATCACGGAGAGGGTCTTTGTTTTTCTTTCTCCTGGAGAGAATTTTTTAAAAAGATTTTATTTATTTATTTCAGGGAGAGAAATAGCCAGAGAGGGCCCGAGGGTGGGCAGAGAGGGAGAAGCAGGCTCCCCGCTGAGCAGGGAGCCTGATGATGTACGGACCCCCCGGAGATGATGACCTGAGCTAAAGGCAGATGCTTAACCGACTGAGTTGCCCAGGTGCCCCTCTCCTGGAGAGAATTTTGAGGGAAGGGATTCCTCAGCAGTAGGAGGCAGAGGAAAGACTTGGAACGAGAATGACGTGAACAAACTGAGGGTTGCTGGAGGGGAGTGGGTGGCAGGGATGGGGTGGCTGGTGATGGACGTTGGGGAGAGTCTGTGCTATGGTGAGTGCTGTGTCAGACTGATAATTCACAGACCTGTACCCTGAAAGAAATAATATATGTTAATTTTTTAAAAAAGTCGGATGACTTAAGCAGAGGCCCCTGAGTGGCTCAGTTGTTAAGTGTCTGCCTTCATGATCCCAGGGTTTTAGGATTGAGCCCCAAATCGGTTCCCTGCTCAGTGGCGAGCCTGCTTCTCCCTCTCCCACTCCCCTTGCTTGTGTTCCCTCTCTCACTGTCTCTTTCTCTGCGTCAAATAAATAAATAAAATCTTTTTTTAAAAAAAGAATGGCTTGAACAGTTTGGCCTGGAACGTGCCCCTGAACTTCAGTCAGCCTCCCAGATGCTTCTCGTCAGGATGAAGTGAGCTGAAAGCACGTAAACACACAGACACGGGAGAGGAGTTGGGGTTCTGTTCTTTCTGCTTTAAGCTAGTGTTTAAACTTCATTGGAGCAGGGAAAGTTGCCGAACGTTTGCCCTATACTTCTTAGAAAGAGGACTTTGGTGTCCGTGGAAGGGAGAGGTCAACCCCTCAGTGGGAAGCGGCTCCTGAAGTCTTGCTGCAATCAGATGTGCAGCTGAAAGGCTTCCTCGAAAACATCTCCATCGGAGAGAACAAAATTAAATGCCCTTAAATCAGACCTTTTACACAATGGACCTGTCCTTTCCTAGGCAAGATGGAAATCGACTTGCAACTCTGGGGCTTAATTCTTTTACTTCTCCTCACTGATCAGCCACTGAACTCGGCTCCCTGCCTGGGGCGAGCTCACAGGTCCATCCCGAGGCCTCCCAAAGGCTTGGCTTCGCCAACTGCCTACTGCACCGCCACCAGCAGCTCGCAGAGCTGGGATGGGTGAGATGAGGCTGGAAATGAAGAGCTGTTGTCCGTCGAGAAAATCTGCTGTGGAGAACCCTGAACAGCTCACAGAGGGGAAGAAGGAGCCCGTGGGTCACCTGGAGCCCACGGGGTGGGACGAGCGTGGGAAGTGAAGCGGCAACTGAGAGCCCATGTTTTGTGACCTGTGATTGTCATTTGGGGGATGATAGCTTATGGTTATATATTTTGGAGCCTGTGTTGTCCACCGCATCTACAAAAAAAGGGGAAAATAGTACCTACCCTTTGTCCTCCATGGGATCCTGATAAGAAGCAGATACTCTGGTGCTTTTGCAAGAACTCAGTAAACCACAAAAGATGGTGGGCAGTTGTTGGGTCTTAATTGTCCTTAGTAGAAATAAAAGTCCAATAAGGATTATAATTTGGTTATTTTTTCCTCTTTTACATGAGTGCTTTGGAAATGTTTGTGCATATTTGTGTTGACCTTCCATGTTTTCCATTGACTGCTGGAATGAAGCCAGACCCCGTACGGTGACGGCCTGCTGTTAATGGATTCTACTCAGCACTTGCTGGTTTCCTAGACTTCCTCTCTGAAACCTGGCAGAAGATTGCACTTCTTCACTCCTGACTGATAACCCACCCTGTGGGCAAGTCCAGCTGCAGGTGGCTTATGTTCTCTGGGGGTGCTGAGAGGTGCCCTGGCCTTGAAGCTAATGTTCTGGTGAGTTGCTTCAGCTGTGATAATCCCCAGAGGGAAGAAGGATCCAGAAGAGGTTGTGTGGTTCAGTGCTGTGAGTCTAGCTCACTGTCTCAAGGGATCGTCTCTCTCAGCCTTTTCCATAATTTATGACAAGTGGCTCAGAAGACCTTCTAGATCTTGGGCATTTCTGCTTCCAGTTCTTTGAAATAAGGAGGATAATCCCCATCACTTCCCTTGCTGGAATGCAGTGAGTTTGATGAGTTAGGTAATGTCTGGACAGAACCCTGCGGCCACTGTGAAGTACGAAGAGTAGGGTGGCCAACTTCAAGTCTCCGAGTGGTGACATGGGTGGGCAGCAGATGGGCAGAGGAGGCCTAGCCTTGCCAGCAGGAATCGGAGCTGGGTGTGAGGCAGTGGGGTGGCCAAGGAGGACAGGAAGGAGAGATATGGGAGCGCCCCCATTTTGCTCCGTCTGAGTCTTCTCCCTGTCCTCGTTGGCCTTGCAGTTGAGGTGCTGCCACATTCCAGCATCAGTCACATACTCGTGAACTGTCATGGCTGCGCTAACATGTTCCTAGATACTATGACTAATCAAGTCGACAGGAAGCAAAAACAGTTCCACTCTCTGAATTCCCTTTTGATGGCATCATGCTCGGCCTCTTAAGAGCAGGGGAGGCGTGGCTCCCGTCTCTCTGGTCCCATCTCTCTGCAGCCCCAAGCCTTTGGCTGTCCACGTTAACGCACTGGGCTTCGCCTCTGTCCCTCGGTAGCACGGGGCTTACCCTTGCTTCCTCCTTGTTGCGACTCCTTTGAAAAACCACTTTGGCAGGAGGAGAATGGGATTTGGCAGGTAACAGTAGGGTCTCTATTGATCTCTTTCTTTAACCTGGTAACCCCAAAGTGTTTCAGCTAGCTGCCGTACTTCCTTCCCTCCGTGTCAGTGCCTCTGCTCGAGCCAAGAAATGAAGCTGCCAGTTCTGTGCTAAGTGGGTCAAGAGGACCTCTCGTTTGCTTGCATCTGCTTTGACCCTCTTGACAACATCCTTGAGTCTTCCCCACCGTCACGGCCACCAGTCTGGCTCTCCCACAGTGTACCTCTTGCTTTGACTCTTGACACATTCACTCCACCTTCAGGGTCAAAGCTGGGTCTTCACCATGAAACCCAGGTAACAGAATGGGGCACACGGAGGCACCCATAAGCCTGTCTTTTGTTTCCTCTTAGATCAGTGAGTCATGTGTAATATGAGAGCTCACAAAAGTCTGAAGGAGTTGGCAGAAGGGAAGGAGATAGAGGTAGAAAAACTAATTCTTATAGATCACTTTTTTTGCTGTCTCTCTTCCTTTTCAGCCCAGACTCCATAAAGCACATGAGTGGGTAGATGAGAAAGTTGAAGCTCAGAGGAAACAGTGATTTGCCCATCATCACACGCCATTGATGGGCTGGACTGTCTAGGGCACACCCTGCTCCCTCTGCTTTGAGGCCCACGTGTCTCCCCGAATACTCTCTTCCTGCTTTGGATTCCATCCACTTGGGCCATCCTTCCATTTCCCTGCTGAGCAATTGGAATGTGCATCACTTGTCCAGCCTCACTGGCCTGTGCTCCAGGAGCATAGATTTCTCAACCTTTTACTCGGTGTCCTTCCTGTAAGGCACCCAGTGTTCTACTCACCTCTGCGAGAGTCTGATGATGTCTGGTTGTCCCGGCTCTGAGTCCCAATAAAAATCTGAAACCTTTTACTCTCCTAAAGCTCACACATAGCTTACATAGTACATAAGGTCAGCTTGGAAGTTCTGGCCCTGGCAAGGCTGATTCTTACATGAAGAAAGCAGCAGCCATCATAAATAAGAGCAGAAATGGAGTTTTAAAATCACAAGTCTTGAGAGTCCTTTGGGATGAAAGTATTCTACAAGCACAAGCCACCTCTGTTTCCAAAGCTCGGTCTCCAGCAGACTGAGGCTCAAGCAGTGGGATGACCAGAGGAGGTCTTGGCATTAGATCTTCTGAGTTCAGCTCAGAAGGGAGAGAGGCCCTTGCTCAGGATCGCAGAGACACAGGCAGGCAGGACCCTGTGCCGGGGAGACGTCTTCCCCCCAAGCAGCTGGACGGGGCACGGCCCCTGGCTGAAGCCTTCTTGCCAGCGATTGACTTGCAGGAAAGCTGAGGCAAACACCAGCTCGGCGAGAAAAACCGAGAGACACAGCCTGTGTACGTGAGATAGGAAGAACTGAAACTCATTATAGGAAAAAGTGCTGTCTTTTTTGCAAGGGAGGACCCTCCTTGTGTCTGGGAGTCATGAATATTGCACCAAAAGAAGACGCTTATTTAGAAAAAGGAAAAAGAAACCCAGAAGCTGGGAGAATTAAATAACTCCTGGAAACTCGCCTTAGGAAGGTCTTTTCAGTTTGATTGCGGAAGTAAGTTTCTGTCAGGGTTTTGCCTTGGATTTTGAGCTTTGTGTGAACCCAGATCAAGAAAAGCCCTTTGGGATGCCTGAGGTGAGGAGAGAGGCCTTTGTGAAAAGATGGAGGCCGGCGAGGCGGGAACCAGTAGGGCTCGGGCCACCCATCAGCCTTCTCTGTGCTCGTTCTCTGTTCTCTTTTTGTGTAAAATTTCCTAATGTTTCAATCTCCCCAGCATAGTGGACAGTGTTTTAAATTGAATCTCACTGTGGCAGCTCTACATTTGAATACTTCAGTGAAATACCAAGTAATCACAGAAACACTTCGAGGGGGCTTTCCAGCACTGGGTCCGACGGGGCATGTCTGTGGCTCTGTTTTCTGCTCTCAGGCCTCTTGGCTGCTCTTTTTGTGTAGAGTGCGGCAAATAACCCTCAGCAAAACGTTCCTGCTTTCTGATGCCACACACAGCCGAGAGGAGGAGGCTGTTTCCTGGATTATTCATCAGGTGTTTGACAAGGTGCCTGGCTCTGTGTGGGGGGCCTGGGAGAACCTTTCCCCACATCTGCCCTATTTCTCGCCTTGCTATTTTAGGACAGAGGGAAGGCCTCTGCTGTTGGAAGTCATCAAGAGGCAGGTGGTTATGGATATGCTTGGAGAGTTCTCGGTGATACTGAGAACGAGGCAGAGTGAAGGGAGGAGCAGTAATAACAACAAAAGGCAAAAGGAAAGGCAAAGAAGGCAGTAAAAATAGTCTGAGCTCAGTCTGTGCTGTTCTCTGTGGGCCTGGCCATTCCAGGAGTATATGGAATTCTAGAAGAACTGGCTCCCAGAACTCAGCTGGGCTCAGCTTTCATGTTGCTCAAAGGAGTGAAAGGTTTGGAAGAAAAGGAGAGGAGGGGAACCAAAAATCCCCTTTGCATTTCTGTAGCTTCTTTTGAGTCGAGGACTCTTTAGCCAGAGCTTCCATCCAGAACCTTGTTTCCATGGCAACCCCTTGCAGCCTGCAAAACTGTAACAGCCCATTCTGGACCTAGTGTTGCTGAACCAGAAAATGGAAGAGGAGAAGTTTTGTTTCCTGGATTATTAGCATGAGCTAGATACACAGAGAGGTAGGCAGGAATCTGTGTATTCATTCACTAGCAAATGTTGCTTTTCTCCTTTGACCTTAGGCACGGATTCTGTGCATTTATTTAGCATTTACTGTGCACTTGGCATCGGTTAAGTTCTGGGGATACAAGAGGGGAATAAGACCTAGTCTTTGACATTGATGAGGCTGTTGGCTAGGGTGTTGGGGGGGCGGATACCACACCATGAGCTCTGTGCCACTGAGCCTTTATGGTGCAGAGGAGGGTGTTGCTGGCTTTGACAGAGGTTGGGAAGGCTTCCCAACAAAGATGACATTAAAGAATTGAAAAACAAACAAACAAACAAACCCAAAAAGGACCGGGTGGGAGTTTTCCAGGTGGAGAATGTGAAGAGCAGGGAATCCCCTTGAGAATAACATCTATGAAGTGGAAAATAAAGCAAATTATGATTTTGTTTCTTGACATGTTCCTGAGACGCCCTGCCCCCCAGTAGATCTTGCTGCAGGCTTGCCGCTCCGAGCTGATGGGAAGTCTGGGCACTGACAGTATTACCCCAGCCCTCCTGGGACTTCGACCTGTACCCTTGCCTTAGGAGACACATGCATTTCTAACATTGTGTGGAAATACAATACTGGTAAATCAAATGCCATGTGAAGGTGGGGGGTGGGAGGGGGCTCAGAGGTGGGGTCAGGGCTGATTTTTAAAGCTTATAATGAAATATTTGAGAAATCTTTTGTTTGGGATTAGCATACTTTCTTCCTAAGACATCCCCACCGTTAGTTTGACTCTTCACATAATGAAGAGTCATTTTTCTGAAGAGGCGTGTACCTGCTCTAAACTACCTAAGTGGTCTTTACTTTAACTAGCTGGCTTCTTTATGCTCCTAGGGACACACTGATTTGCATATTGATGCCAAAACTATAAAGATAAATTACTTCTTTCAGAGCACTGGAGAGCAAGGCCCACCTCAGTAATGTTCCACAGAGCCCCCTCGGATCCGTGCCAGTCATCCTGTGAACGCTCCATGAATATTAATTGGTGATAATTGAAAAGTAACACCCATTATCCTGAAAGAAGAAAATTGCCCCAACTGATTGCACTTTTATACGAAGATTATTCTTATTACCTAGATTCACTAAATAATCAGATTGTCATTATCACACTCAATATTACCACTCATATGTAGCCTTTTATTCATTCATTCAACAGCCATGTCCAAAGCAGTGTGGTGGTGATAGAAATATGAAAAATGCCAAACAAACAGCTGAGCCTTATTCTCAAGAATCTTACAATTTACTGTGTTTGTGGAAGGGAGGGTAGGGATGTATATAAATAAATACGATGCAGACCAGAATGAAGGAATTGCTGTGTGTGTGTGTGTGTGTGTGTGTGTGTGTGTTCCTAGCACTGTGCCTCACACATAACACATTTTGTAAGTGTAACATGATTGATAGGACAAATAAACATGCTGTAAAGATGCAGAGAAGAAATGATTCATTTTGATGGGTGTCCAGGGTTTTCGGGACAGAAAAGCTTTATAGAGGAAGTAACATTTATGTGGAAATTTCCAAGAGTGAGTGGTGTTTTGTAGATCAAGAGGAGAAGGGCAGAACAGGGTGAAAAAGCAGCCTGAGCAGGGTCAGGATCTGGGATGGCATGCGGTGTGCCTGGAGAGTGGTAAATAGCCCAGTGACAGAGGGCACCATGTGGGACCCCTGCAAATGAGACACCTGATTTTGGATTTTAAACGTCATCATGCTTAGAAGCTTGGATCTTATTTTTATGGTGAAGAGGGTGAGAAGTGAGTAGCCAGGGAAGATTTGAGGAGCAGCTCGATGCTATTATATTTATTGCTTATTGTCTATGCGCTGCACGAGGTGGGGCTTTTCGTCTGCATTGTTCTCTCTTTCCAAGGGCTTGACCCAGTGCCTGGCACACAGTAGGTCCTTGAGAGATGACTGTCGAATGGATTCCGCTAGAGCTTGAGGAGTTTGTGTCTGGGGTTGATACAAAATTAAGAAAATGAGAAGGATTTCAGGCAGGAGATTCAAGGTGTAGAAAGTTTCTCCAGAAGCTCGAAAGAATACCTGTGAAACTGAAGTTGAGAAACAGCAAGAAAGGAAAACTGGACATGGGAGGGTTGAGGGTCCCATGTGCCCTCTGGGTGTTTAAAAAGCAATGACTGGCTGGGAGTGCCACTGCCCAAGGCTCAGACCTCCAAGGGTAGGGGTTGCCTCTAGTTAGGGTAACGGTAGGGAGTGGCGACTTTGAATTTGAGTTGCCCTTGGGGAATTTATGTGGACACTAGGGGAGTGGAGCTCACTATGGGATAAAAGGACTGGAGGGAAAGATGTGGGAGTCCTTAAAAGACAGGTAATAAGTGAAGTTCAAGGACTAAGGGCCTGTGCTTCCTGGGGAGGGAGCCCAGAGGAAAGCTTGCATTCAATGGGTAGGAAAGTCAAAAGCTTGAGAATTGGTGGGACAGTTTGGGCTAAAATTAGGAGAGCAAAGGGTTAAAGAAGTCAGAGAGTGTTTTCTGATTGAGGACTTGAGCAAAGAACTCAGTTTGGTCAAAAACAAGCAAGGGGAAGGCCAGAAAGAACCCACCATTGGATAGCCCAGAGTACTAGTAATTAAAAAAAAAAAAAAGACTGCTAGTAATTTCAGTGGAATGGTAGAGGCAGAAAACACTACAGGAAGTTAAAAATGTTGGATGAGAAAATGAAGCACAAATGGAGACGGCTTTTTTTAAGAAGTCTGGCAGTGAAGGGAAATAAAGAACAGGGCTTTGTTTCAGGGGAAATCAGAGTTGCTGAAAGACATTGTATATGTTCTGAAGGGAAGAATGTGAGCCGGTGGGAAGGAAGCTGTTAGGTAAAGATTTAACAATCAGCTCTTGGTTGTTTCCATAATACAGGAAAAGTATTTTGATTCTGAGCAAAGAGAAGACACGAGCTTTCATCTACACGTCCAATAATACATCTGAGCACAATTTTAATGTGGTAATGTCAAGCATAATGCATAAAGATGACGTTTAGTTTTACTAATAATGATCATGTTGGCAGTGTAGGTTTTTTTCTACAGAAAGAGGGCTGCTTTCTGTAAATGTTGTGAAGTCGAAGTGGCGGCGACATCACCATGTCTGCGTCTCTGTCCCCACTGCCTGATGACGGCTACATAGTACAGGAGGGATGGAAAGGCTTAGGAAATGTTGGGCATCCTAGATTTTATGGTACTTGAGAAGGTTATTGGGTTTTTTACCTTGTCCTCTAGAAGATTCCCATGAAAAGTATTTGAGAATTAAATTGTCCTGCCGGTGTGAATGTGCCTAGAACTTACGGTGGCAGGGCCATCAGTCCATATGAGAAGGGCTCTCATGGAATTTCATGTGATTGTTCTCTGTTTGGGCTATCAGGGGAGTACAGCTGGCATTGGAACAATTGGGGAAATATTTTTTCTTTCTTTTTTTCCCTAACTGAATAATACAAGCAGCAGCAAGTAAATTTTTTTTTAATCCCTTTCTTGAAGTTGAAGAGCTTGTCCTGTGTCGTCAGAGTGCGGGGGTAAAATTACTATAATAGAAACACGAAGTTGGCTGAAATGTGAGCAGAGCGGAGGGTTCTTTACATTTCAAGGCCTCCCTCAGTCCAGACTGTAGAGACCACTGTGTTACAGGGTGAAGTGGACGGAATCTCTAATGGCAGAGAAGCGGATGCATACACCATGGTGTGTCTCTGAATTCATCCTGTGCTGTGATTTAGCATATTCAGAACCATGCAGGAGGGCGCCTGTGTGGCTCCGTTGGTTCAGCATCTGCCTTTGGCTCCGGTGCTCCCATGGCAGCTCTCTGCCCTGCAGGGAGTCTGCTTCTCCTTCTGCCCCTCCTCCCACTCGTTCTCTCAGTCTCTCTCAAATAAATAAATAAAATCTTAAAAAAAAAACAAAACAAAAAAACGAGGGAAACCCAGCAACATGTTCAGGGTAAAATCCAGGACACAAATCTCTGTGTCGTGTGATACAGATTTTGTAAAAGTAAATGTTGCACATATAGATACATTTGCATACAAAAGCCCTGAGGGAATATTCTACCCCAGAAATATTAATGGTGACGGGATTATGAGTGATTATTTTTCTCTTTATGTTTCTACGTACTTGCCGAGTTTTATATAATGAGTATACTTTATTTTTATAATCATAGAAGTTATTTGAGCCAGAACTTAAATATCACAAAAGTGTAATTGCACCTGTGTTTCCTCATGTGTGTCTTTCTGTTTAATTTTCAACCTGAATAGGGTCTAGGCTTGGGGGACCGACTTAATAATTCCTGTGGGCTCATGTTTACAACCAAACCACCGTATGAATCAGAACAGGTTCTGTTTAGAGCAAATCAGAACTGACTGACTGCCTGGAATTTCCCTATGGGTGAAATGGGAGCACACTGAGACCGGGGAGACAGTAGGGCTGCTCCTGGTCTGTGGGACATACAAGGGGCTTCCACAGCTCTTGCCCTTCCCTCTCTCCCCGCTCTCCTCCTGCTTCTCACCCTCATCCCCCTCCTCTTCTGCCCTTCCCCTCACTCCTCCCTCCCCCTCTTGCCTCCTCTTCTTCTTCCTCCTTCTCCCCTTCCTTCTCCTGCTTACCTTTCTCTGCCCTTCTTACTCCTCCCTCTTCTCCTTTGCCTCCTCCTTCTGTTTTCCTCCTCCTGCCCTTCTTCCTCCTGCTTCCTCAACTCTCCCTCTTCTTCTTTTCCTTGCCCCTGCTTCTCTGATGCTCAGCTGCTGTTTTCAGGGCTTGAACCACATGCACTGGAGGATGAAGAGCTGGCTCAGGAAAAGTTCATGCACATTATTGATAAGAAACACCAGGAGCCAGAAGACATGCAAAATGAGCCTTGTGACTTTGGTCAGCCAAATGAGGCTGTTTAAAAAATTAGGAAAACAGATGTGTTTGTGGGGTGTTGTGGAGCTTGACTATGGGGGAGGGGACACATGAGCCTACACAAGCAAGAAAATTGCATAAGATAAAGACATGAATACATAAACACAAATGAGTATAAGTAAAACAGGAATTCTGAAGAAGACTAGAGACTCAATCAGTGTCAGTATCTTGTCTGTGATATTAGATGTATTATTCTATAGTTTTGCAAAATGTTACCATTGGAGAAACTGAGTAAAGAACACATACCACCTCTCTTCTCTGTATTTTTTTTTTTTACAACTGCATGTGAATCTACAATTATCTCAAACTAAAAGTTAATTAAAAAATAAAAAGTAGGGGCTCCTGGGTGGCTCAGTCGTTAAGTGTCTGCCTTTGGCTCAGGTCATGGTCCTTGGGTCCTGGGATAGAGCCCTGCGTTGGGCTCCCTGCTTGGCAGGAGCCCTGCGTTGGGCTCCCTACTTGGCAGGAGGCCTGCTTCTCCCTCCCCCACTTCCCCTGCTCGTGTTCCCTCTCTCACTGTGTCTCTCTCTGTCAAATAAATAGAGTCTTAAAAAACCCCAAAAAGTATAGGTGACTGCATGTCATGAAGATCCATTGCCCATGTAGCTCAGGATTCTGCTCTGATTCGAAAAATAAAGAACTTGAAGCAAAAATCAATTAAGAAATTACTATGTATCAGGCACAAAGCTCACTAGGCACTTGATATGCATTATTTCAGTCCCTTCATCAACTTTATGATGGGTATTGCTGTCCTCCTGTGATGTATAAGTAAACTGAGGCCCAAACAAGTTAAGGTGAAAAAAACAAGTTAAGGTGACTTGCCCACACTCACCCAGCTGGTAATTGCAAAGGAAGGAATCCACCCAGGCACCCTGACTCCAAAATGTGCACACTTAAATCACTAAGATACACTCCCTCCGTGTTCTGTCAGATAACATGCTGGCCTTGAATGATATTTAACTCAGATGAGTAGGTAGGGGTTTCTAGTCTCCTCCCAGCAGTCGTTTCTTTGCATTTGATCCTTTGGGGCTCATTCCCGGATGAGTTTATCTAAATCCTTGCTACATTTATTTATATGACCAATTTTACTATCTCTAGTTTACTACCTCAGTTTTACTGTCAATTAGCTTTATGCACTGCTATGTAGGTATGCCTTTTTAAAATGAACTCTTTCTCTTAGATTTTCTGTGGGGAAACTCCTCACTCCCTTTCCAGCCACTGATTATTTACAGAGATTGGGTGGGGTTTTTCTGTGTCACCTGCTAGGGCAAGGCATGTGATCAAATATGGATGAATCTCGTAGCTGGGACTGGCAGAATGGGGCAGGTTGGAGAGGACCTGAAAACTGCTGTGAGGACAGAGCCCAGCTCATGGAACTGGGACAGCCATGAGCCCACATAAGTGAGAGCGAAGAAGTGAAATTAAACCAAGTGGGTGCACTAGAAGGGAAAAGATAGAAAAAGTAAAGACCAAAATGAGGCTAACTCCAGAACTGGCACATGCAAAGGAAACAATATGGTAGCAGGGGAAGGTAAGGAAGAGCACAGATCTAAGATCCAAGAGATGACAGTACCGAGAAGCCTTTTTCCCAGCTGCAGTTGTCACGTGTGCCCCCACGAGGAAGGACCAGCTCCAGGATGTGGAGAGCAACACGCACGACCCAGCTGTCTCTGGCTCTGGGTTGCTGTATGACTTTAATCCCTGGCCCTTGAATGTCCTGACATGATTTGTGACCTTTTTTTTAGTTCTGAGGGGGAAATGGCCTCTTTCCCACCATGTAGAAGCTAGAAACAACCTTAGGTGTTTATGGCCTGGTTTGGAGCAAGTGCAGGGGTTATGAGTTATTGTCTCCTGTGGCGAATTGACAGCCCCATGCTGCTCTGAGCTGGACTCCTTGTGATAAAGAGGCAGTTTCCAGGTGATCGCTGGGAACATGTACAGAGAAAGCTAGAGTGGGGAGGGCTGCTGGCCTCGCGCACGCAGGCTCTCTCTGTGCTTGCCTGCCTGTTTTTGCAGGATGCTTTGTACAGGGTTGAGAAGGAATTGGTGGGCTAGTTAAAGTTAGTTTTACAAAGATTGCCTTACAGGGAAAATGAAAGAGGAGCTTCACAACCAGTCACAGGGGAGAGAGGTCATTGCAGAGGGAGGAGCAGGAGATGATGTAGGGAAAAAATTCATGAGAAGAGCACTGGGCATGTTAACAGACTGACTTGACAAAGGGAAAAGAGAAAAGGATTCCGCCCCGGGATTGGCTAAACTGTGTGAAATGTAGACATAAAAGGTAATGCAACCATCTTAGAATCAGGGGATGTCTGCACCTCATGCTTTTCTCTCCTCTACCCTCTTCCCAGGCTCAGTCTCAAACCCAAGAGCGTTAGGGATGTGAGATGTAGAGAACAGAGATGCTTGGGAGGGAGTGAAATCCACTTATTATAGCAGTATTGATCAAGCACAGTTTGGAGCCAATTCCCCCACTGGACCTCATTACCCACATCAGTCTCTGAATCAGTGTCCCAGTCTGGTTGTTGCTGGATGGCACTCGCCCCTGCTGGGCATGGGCTGGGTGCAGAGTGTCCTTTAGGAAGTTGTCCCTGGTGAGAGGAGCCTCTGCTGGCCCCCAGAAGAGGGGTGGCAAGTAGGAGTGAGCAGTTCTAGAAACAGCTAGTGTTGGTGTACTAGGAGGGGAGGAAATTTGGTCAACCCAAGATAGGCCTCTTTGGTATATTGATTAAGCATTATTTTTGAGAAATAGCAGTCATAAGAGAAGCTCCTAAAACTGAGTAGCAATTACCCTTCTGTAAGAGACATTTATACTTACATGTATAAGGAAAATCTCCATTTGTAAGGATGTTTCCCCTCCTTTTACCAGGAAGACAGGGATGAGTTAATCTCTAGAAATTCTGGTAGTGGGGAAGGTAATGAACTTGGAAACCTACTTGTATTTCCTGGGTTTTTCCTGGTTACTTCCCATAACTGGCTCCCAACCCAGATATGCTCTTTTGCTGAAGATGGTAATCACGATGATGGCTTCAGCCATTCAGGAGTTACTTGATTTTTTTGGGTCTCCCATGTGTATGGGAGGTATATTAACTTTTGTTTAATTTTCTCCTGTTAACCTGTCTCATGTCAATTTGATTCTTTTTTTTTTAAGGTTTTATTTATTTATTTGGGAGGGAGGGGGACGAGTGAAGGGGGAGGCGCAGAGGCAGAAGGAGAAGCAGGCTTCCTGCTTAGGGCTTGAGCCCTTGATGCAGGGCTCAATCCCAGAGCCCTAAGATCATGATCTGAGCTGAAGGCAGACGCTTAACTAACTGAGCCACCTGGGCTCCCCTCAATTTGATTCTTGTACCACTTGGAAGAATCTTGAAGGACAGAATAAAATTGTTCCTCCCCAACAATGCTATAGAGTATGTCCTCTTCCTTTGATATGAAAGATTCCCTGCACAAAAGCCACTGTCAGCTGCGATAAGTATCTTTTCTTTTTCTTCCTGCTGAAATAAAACAATTACCCCAGACAAGGCAAACACCTGAGTGACCCCAGTGCTAACCAGAGCAATTTGCTGTTAAGTTGGTTTCCACGGAAATAGCCATACTTTGCAGGGAAGTCAGCCTTGACTCCAGACTGCAGATGCAGAGGAGGGTCACTTACCACTCGGCTCCTATAAGGAGACAGTCTGGGGAGCTCCTGGGTGGCTCAGTGTTAGGCGTCTGCCTTCAGCTCAGGTCATGATCCCAGAGTCCCACTGTGGAGCCCTGCGTCAGGCTCCCTGCTCGGCGGGGAGCCTGCTTCTCCCTCTCTCACTCCCCCTGCTTGTGTTCCCTCTCTCGCTGCGTTTCTCTCTGTCTAATAAATAAATAAAATCTTAAAGAAAAAAAAAAGGATATTATCTGAAACACTGAAAGGAGGGAGGGAGCAGGGTGGTGGGGAGGAGTGAAATGCAAAGCAGAGCCATGGAATGCAGCGAAGGGCTGGAAAACAACTTTGCACCAAATCCCTCCCAGTTGCCAGAAAGGTGTTTGGCCCTCCCCTGGCTGAGCGCTGCCCCTATCACGGGTGGGGGCCTTCCGGATGGCATCGTGGCCGTCTGAGAACTGCTGCAGCCTCCAAGATCAGGGGAGACATGCCAGAATTGTTCCTCACACATGGGGGGGGACTACTTCCTGCTGCTGTAGAATCCTTCTTTTGGGGAGCCATTTCAAACATCTGCAGAACTGAGGTGAAGGCTTTAGGGCCATGCACACACAGTAACCTAACCATCATCCCCCATCCCAGTCTCTTAGGACTCTCACTCTCTAGCTTAGCAGCTGTAGCAGAGAAAATGACCATCCCACCACTCAGAGCAATTGTTGAATATTTTAGAAAGTCAAGTTGCTGCTGAAGCTGGCTAGAGGAAGAGTACCATGTTTCTGCACATGCTTGTGGGGTTTGCTCTGTAAATATTTAGGTTATTCTCCTATTAAGAGCGGTCTGCAGGCCAGCAGCTGTCAGCATCACTGGGGAGCGCATTAGAAATGCAGAATCTGAGGCTCCACCTTAGACCCAGTGAATCACACACGTATTTTAACAAGATCCCAGGTGATTCACGTGCACACTGAAGTCTGACAGGTACTGACTTCAGTGTTGCATCTTACAAAGGCATTACTGTGGAGCCACTTTGTCTTGGAATTAGCTTTAGATCTGGAACTTGGCTTTATTACCTAATGATGTTGATCAAGAAATTCAACTTCTCTGAGACTTGGCTTCACCAGTATCATATCACAAGAGATGGTTGTGCCCATTCGGTGAGCTAATGCCTACCAAGTGCCTGGCAAGGAGAATGAATGAACTAGCACTCTCCTTACCACTCCATCTTCTCATTAAAGGGTCTTTAAATACCTACCCGTTGTCCCTAAAAGGCAAGCTTTTATAGACACTGATGTTTTCAAGTGTTATAAGAGGGTTACAAAGAATTTCACTTTGCTTGATCGATCTTACCTCTCTTAAACTCAGCCAGGCTTTCACAGCAATCTTTTTCTAAATCATGTCTACTTCATAATTAAAGGCAAGATATCGGCTTATTTCCTGGTCTGTTGAGCCTGTATTAGAAGTGACCTGGAATCGCGCACCTTTCACATTTCTTTTTCTCTAAAGTAGACCGTGGAGCAACTGCTCAGGCTTTGGGCTTCAACAGTCTTGGGTCCAGACTCTAGTGCTGCCATTGACCAGTGTACGACCTAGTGGGGCTAACTAACCTGTGTGAACCTTTGTTTCCTTTTGTAGAAAATAGAGCTGATGAGTCGTTATCTCATGGGATCATTGGGAAGAGTAAGTGGAAAGTCGTAGACAGCTAAAGGTCAGAACCTTGCAGCTGGTGGGTGTTCCTTATGTATCTAGTCCCTCCTCTTTTGTGTCTAGAAATAACTCTGAGATTTTTTTTCTTTTGCATAATGAAAGTAATATTTGTTCTCAAACATCACTGGAAAAGGGAAGTGTGAATGTCAGGGACACATGCATAATTTTTTATTATCAGATCCAGTGCTGGGTTACACACTGTAGCCCAAATGGCATCGGGATGCATTGGTCTTATGACTCATTTTAATAAATTAACTTGGAAATGTTACCATTTTTAACTTAGAAACTCCTTTTAACTCAGTCCTTGTTTGATCTTTATAACATTCTAAAGGTCTCCTTTTAGGTTATCTCTCCTCTGTAAGTCTTATGATGGCCTTTGGCCAAAAGCCATAAAATGCTGACCTTGCAAAATCTCTATTAATCACTTTTGCCCATGTCATGTATGGCTCATATTTACCCACCAACTTTGAGTTCTCAAAATACTATATTTCAGTGAGAAAGAATTGGAGATTAATGTGTTCCATAGGTAGATGAATAAGGTAGGGAAAGGATGGAGAAAGCAGGGCAAATAAATGAATGGTAATAAGTAATATAAGAGGAAAATATTCAGGAATGTAATTAAAGATGAAAGGTGCCTTCAGCTGAGCTTTTCAAGGAAGTTGAAACGTTACTGAGTCTGAGAAACTTAGCTAGGCTATCTATCCTAGTAGATTGGAAATTGGGAAGATGAAAGTTCTTCTACCCAAAGCAGTGAAACAGTGGAATCACATCATACAAAAGGAAGGACCCATGAGGGATCTTCTAGTCTGTATGCTTTATCGTGAGGCAAGTTCACACTTAGACAGTTCCAGATGGATGAGAACCCATTTTTGCTTTTAAACAATGCTAGGAAAAGCTATTCCGTGGCCTCTCAATTATAATCAACATCTAATGATTTTGAATGTGTGTAACAACTTCCAGTCACAGAGAGCTGGTCATGAAATCTAACGTATGTCTTACGTTTCTTGCTCAACGATGATTTGTATAGGTAGTGTCCTGCTGAGGACTGGGGTTCAAAAATACCATTCTAGAGCATTCATACCTCCGATGCGGTAAAGTTGTCTGTCTCTTGCCTCTTGGGATATTGTGTGTGTGTGTGTGTGTGTGTGTGTGTGTGTGTGTGTGTGTAGACAGACAGACGGACAGGATTTCTCTCTTACAGCCACTTTGAAAGCTTTATCAGATGTATCTCAAACATTTAACAGTTTGTCACAAATGTTACATCAGTGACGTTATACACAAGTTCCTAGTATTTATTTTCCTCTACTATTTCTTGAACAAATGGCTTTCCTAGATTTACTACTCATTTTCTGCAAGCTTTCAGTAGATAGTTTTAAATGTAGCATACCATATTTGAAAAATCAATATCCATCATTTAATGAATTTCAATTTTATTATCTATTCTCAATCTTAGTTTTTACCAAACTGATGAGGCCTGACATTCTCCATCTATTCCAGAAGTTCTTCAGAATCAAATACCCATACGCTCTATTGAATTTCCTTCT
Source organism: Spilogale gracilis (assembly GCA_004023965.1). NCBI lineage: Eukaryota > Metazoa > Chordata > Mammalia > Carnivora > Mephitidae > Spilogale > Spilogale gracilis. The sequence continues at coordinate 87,886 of PITA01000407.1, read as the reverse complement.
ATTTTTCTGCATGCTGTTCTGTCTCATTTTCTAGCTCATCTTCTTCTCCCTCCCACAATAATCAGAGTTCTACAGAACTCAGCTTTTTGCCTTCTCCTTATTCTCTGCTTTTTCTCCATCGGTGATCTCATTCACTCTCTTGATTTTCATTGCAACCTCCGTGCCTTCAACTGGTAAAGCTCTATGTCCAGCCCACATGTTTTCCTGAGCTCGAGAGCCATGTGTGTATCTCTATACTGAACATGAGCATTTGTGTATCTCTCAGGTGCTCAAAGTTAGCGTGCTCCAACCAGATGCACATTTCTCCCTTTACGTTCCATACATCTTCTTTCTGCTTTCTCAACCATAATAAATGACACCACCCATTATTCACAATGGCCCAAATGTGGAAACAACCCAAGTATCCATCAGTAGATGAATGGATAACCAAACTGTGCTATCTGCAGCTAACAAGAGTGTTATTTGGCCTTAAAAAGAAGGAAATTCGGACACATGACACAACATGGCTGAACCTTGAGAACATTGTGCTAAGTGAAATAAGCCAGACCCATAAGGCCAAATACTATGTGATTGTACTTATAGGAAGTACGTGGAACCGTTGGAACATAAAGGTGGAAAGTAGAGTGGTGGCTACCAGGGGTAAAGGGGAAGGAGAGAAGGGTGTGGGGAGTTACTGTGCAATGGGCACCGAGGTTCAGGTGGGAGAGATCAAAAAAGTTCTGCAGAGGATGGTGGTGAGGATCAATCACCAGTGGGAGCATACTTAATGCCATGGAACTGCCCACTGCAAAAATAGTTAAGATGGGAAACTTCATGGTATGTATCTCACCACAACTTTCAAAGACGAGGAAAGCGAGGAAGCCAGTGAAAACGCACCATAGAGACCAGTCGGCCATGTCCAGAATGTGGCTCATATGTAGGCTCATGCTATAGGCCAAGCTTCTCTAAAAAATCAGAGGCATGAAAGAAGTGGTGAGGAGGGAGGGACTGTTGTGGAATAAAGGAGGCATAAGGGACAGGACTTAACTAATTAGTTTTCAAAAATGAATAAATAAGGACACATTCCACCAAGGCTCTTAACGCCAGAAACCTGGGAGTCATGCTTGAATCTCCTTGCCCTCTCTATTCTTCCCTATGTGTTTGCATGTGTACTCTTTCCAGGAAATGCCCCAGTTCTGACTTCAAAGAAGACAAGCTCCAGAGGAGTTAGGTAAGGGAGAAATGTTTATGTTTTAAAGCTGCAAGAAAGATTCTACAAAAAAAGATGGACCTGTGAGAGCCTTGAAGGCTGGGTGATGTGGAGTTACCTAGAACAGGGGTTGGAGAGAAGATTCCAGACTGAGGATGTGGCAGACAGAGACTGGACACATGAGTGGCAGTGATGGATGGGGAGCTGCTGGGAGGGCCTTTTATGTGCCCAGTCTGGTTGTGCTAGCTTCTTATAGAGGTGGGCCCTCTGGAGGGGCTTGGGCTGTATTCTACTCAGTTGGGGTCACGTTTCATCCTGCAGGTACACTGATGCATGTACACACTTGACCTTCTGTGATAAAAGGAGGTCAGAAAGAAATTTGATCGGGTCTCCTTCTGGAAGCTTCTGGAAAAGATGGGTCATGCTTTGCAAAGGAATGTGGGAATCTGACTAGGTCGGTTGTGAAAGGATAGATCTTACAGGGAAACTAGCAATTTATCTAATCGACTTCACACTTAAAGGAGAAGGAAAGGAGAGGGGACATTTGCAGATGTCTTATCTCCTCAGGCTGTTTGATGACTGGAGAAGCGCCTAAGGGACATTGCTGTCACGAGGCACAGCCAGTATACACTGGGCAAGTAGAGAATCTGGACCGAAATGCAGCAGAAATCCCATTCTGAGCATTGGGATTTCTTAACAGATAAAGGGTCAGCTTCTTCGTAAAACAAGTTCAGAGGAGGTTTCTTTGTTTACCGTCTAAGTGTGATGGGCATGAGCCCTCAGTTAAATTGGTTGCAGCCTCTTTCTCCTGGCTCATTCTTTGTTTTAAATCTCCTCCCCTGTGATAGGTTATTGCTTTCCATTCTCCTTTCTTTCTTTGAACCAATAGTTTTTGTCCTTATCCATCAATCAACGTCCTGGCAGAAAACAGGTTATGTACTCCAGCTGATTTTACAGTTTACTGAGGGATTACTAAAAGAGTGTAGGAGGGAATTGTGCGGGATACAGAGCCTAAGGACAGCAAGCTGTGGTCACCAGCCATGGACCTCGGGTGAGGGGAGGTCCCTGGAACCCAGAGACCGTGAGGGTTGTCTGGAGAGAAGTATGACCCCCACAGAGGGACACAGCCAGCCTGAGGCCAGCCCAGGGGGAGTCTCACTCCTCTTTCTCCCTCGCTCTCCTGCAGGTCAGCTTCCCTGGGCACAGAGCAGGATGGAGGAAAGTGGAGGGTGGATCAGAGAGTGGACAGAATATCCCCGGTGGGCTTCCGTGTAGATCTCTCTTGCTGTCTCTGCTGTGGTGTCACTGCGTTTATCTTAAGAACAGTTTAAAAAAATTTTTCCCTTTTCTAATTTTGCTTTTATATTGTCATGTCTACTTACTTATTTGAATTTTTAAAATGGAGTTGATTTGGGGCACGTGGGTGGTGCAGCTGGTTAGGCGTTGGAACATTGGTTTTGTCTCAGGTCATGATCTCAGGGTCGTGACATCAAGCCCCGTATCCAGCTCTGTGCTCAGTGTGGAGTTGGCTTGGGTTTCTCTCTCTCCCTTTCCCTTTGTGCACGCATGTGTACTCTCTCTAAAATCAATGAATAAATCTTTTTTTGTTTGTTTGTTTTTAAAGTGGACCTAATTGTATAGCCTGCTCAGGACTACCAATGTTCAGCAAGGAACCCTCTACCAGACCTCTCAGTACATACTGCACTCAGAGCAATGAACTCCTCACACAGACTCCCATTCAAGGGGTCTGGGAAAGGGCCCAAGAGGCTTCATTTCTAACATGTTCCCTAGTGATGCCCATGCAGCTGGTCTGTGGGCCACATTTGGAAGAGCAAGGCACTGCACGATTTGAAAATGATCCCTAAGCAAAGTGCTAGCTGCCCCAAATTAGCTAGGTGAGGCAATGGCAGGGTCCACCCTTCTACTGATGGCCCACCATCTGCTACTTCATTATTTCTTGGCTTTGCCACTAGTTCCTAGGATTCAAGTATAACGTGTACTTCCCCAAGCCTCAACATTTCTGCCTTCTTTATGGGATTTAATGTTGCTCTTCTTCCTGGACTTGTCAAGGCGTGACGACAGCAAGCCCTTATAGTGATCTTCTGGGAATGGTGTCTTAGAAGCCCTGTTGTCTGCCCCACGTGGCTGCCATTTATTTGGATGCCGTACAGTGTGGCGCTTGCCGGGGCTGGATGACCTGATGATGGCTTGGTGATTGAATCCGTGAGTTGCAGGAAATGAGGAGCCTGTGACCTTAGGTGTCTCCCTTTAATGGGACAAGGTATCACAGACTCAAATGTGAGGGAATATTAACACATTCCTGGCCCCACTGGTCAAAGGAATTTCAGCAAAACTTGTAAACAGCACTTATAAAGTAAGTGCTCTGTTCGTCAGAGGCTGAGGCTCAGCAATAAGGGAGAGCAGATGGACTTGTCCCCCTGAACGTGATTGCAGACGGGAAGCTGCTACGTCAGTAAGTAGAACTGGGTAAGCCGGGGTCCAAGGGAGGTTCACTCTGGGATGACCCTGGGTGCCAGTGGCTGTTGAGTCTATGCTGAGCCAGCAGTGGGGCCTATGAAGTAAAAATTACAGTAAGTTAAGGTAGAGAAGTATAAAGGATCAATTATAGCCCCGTCAGTTGGGAAAATCAACATTTAAGAAAACAACTATTTTAACCTAAATCATATAAAAATACTATGTGCTTACAATATGGCTACACGTGTTCTTTCAGATCATAATGCCAACTCAGAAGAATAGCATAATTAAGGGCCCAGACTCTAAATTGCCTGGGTTTAAATCTGGTGTGCACTAGTTCCTGGAAATGTGGCATTATGAAGCTTTTAACCTCCCTGTCTGCGTGTTCTTTTTACAGTGAAATGGACATGAAAATAGTAACAGTCTCATAGGCTTGTCTTAAGGGATAAAGGACTCCGTAAATGAAAATTGCTGAGAACAAAGCCAGCATAGACTTATTTCTCAATCAGTGCTAACAATAATTATTATTATCATGTAATCAAGTTCAATTTCCTGTGTTTACTGATTACCTGTGAGTTCTTCCCATGAAGGCATGTCGTCTCTGCAGGTTTGGTGCAAATGCAGTGTATGGAGGATGACCAACTTGGTCTTGGAGGAGGGGAAATCTAAATAGTGTTGAAATACCCCCAAAATAGTTTCCCTTTATTTTTATAGCACAGTAAGCATCTACCTAGAAAAGAATATGGGGAAGATGACTTGAGATTGTAAAACACAGTGGTCCGGATTGTTCAGTGCTTTGTAGGAGCTAAGGTGAAGGACATCCATGCTTACAGTGGTGTATCAAGCTCTCAGGTTTTGGCAGAGTTTTTCTTTGTTTTGTTTTTTGCTTTGTGTTTTTTCTGGTGGAGTCGTAATAAGGAACTAAACTCTCTCAAGGGAGCATTTAGCCCTTGAATTTGTAAGGTATTTCAGGTGAGTTCTGTGGGACTCAAAAGGTAATTATTACCGAGTATCCAGTGCAACATCAAGTACTGGCTAAGTCCCGTACAAGCATATTATTTAATCCCCTCTCTCTCTTTGGTGGCAGCTAAGTAGGGTCACATAATCCCCCATCAGTGAGGAAACGATGGGCCTGGAATTCCTACGTGACTCCCTGTTCAAGGGCAAATGGCAAATCAGAGAGAGGACTGTGTCTTGACTCCAGAGCCTGTGGGTCCCCATTCTGCCTGTTAACTGTGAGCCAGGCTAAGCAGCCAAAGAGGGATGCCCATATGGGAATAAAGGAAACTCATTTCAAAATGATCCTTGACAAAAGGTAGTGGTGATCAAGAAGGGATAAAGATAAGGCCTGGAGGAGTGCTATTTCACGGTTGTAAAGCTGAGGAGATGTGGGCATCATCTCATCTCAATCTTTTCATCTCACAGATGAAGAAGGAAGGGTCTAGACCTCAAGGTCACTTGCAGTTAGTGTCAGCAAGGAGACAAGAACCCCTTCCTGGACTCACAGTCATTCTACGCTCTCACTTCCTCCACAAAAGGCACTTGCTTTAGCTGGGAATGAAAGGCCAGGAGTACAAGCAACTGTGCTATTCTTTCAGTAGGAGCTAGTTAGACTGGGGAAACTACACTTTTTAATTATTGAAATCATTTATTGATGCTCAGACACTGTTTGGTAAACATATGTGGAGAATATTAATGGATATTATGTATTACTAAAGCTTCCCCTTATTGACTTCTGCGTCACAGCATAAACACCCACGGCCCAATAAAACATGACTTTGTCTTAATAGCATTATGAATAAATTATTAAGGGCTTTTTTTTTTCTTCTGCAGTAATTTTACTAGTTTGAATTTTTTTTTTAAACAAACCTTCCATAGGACTGTAATTAAAAGTAAAGGAATGCATAGCAGTTTTTAGCCATAATCCTCTGGAGATTAATAAGGAACTGTCAATGCTCAGACTAGAGAATATACTCTGCTTGCTGAGGGGCTCCCTGAGCATGGCCTTTGGGGGGCGTGACCTCTGCTGCGCACGGATCTCGCCGCGTGTGGCCGGGGTCTGTGCTGTGGGAGAACTTGGATACCAGCGGGCATTGCCAAGGCCAAGGAGCACATCATCCATGGCTAGCGTGAGGCTGAGCCAGGGAGGACCCCTCTTCAAATGCTTGTTGGACGAGTTCTTGCACTCCAGACCGTGCCCTTGACCTCCAGAGCCATACTGCAGTTTGCATTTCTTCCCGCGGTGGCTTAGTGATCTGCTCAGGGCTCATATACATTGTGAATAACTGTGATCTGAGACAGGAGGTCCCCACTTAATGGGCAAGGGCTCTTGTGTCAGCCAGACCTATATTTTAGTGACAGCTTCACTGTCTTAGGAAGTTACTTTGTCACTTTGACCCTCATTTCTTTAAAAATGACAATACCCACTTTTCGGGGGCTGGTGGGAGGACTGTAATACACATGTAAAATGACCCAACTCGGGCTCTGGGAGGCTGTGATTAGTCTTTCTGCTTGCCACCAGACGGAAGCCTTAGAAGGGAGTCACCTGATCATAAGCCGACTATTAAATTCGATTTATCTATTGTGTTGCTATTTTTGCATAACGGTGGATTATCTGCTGCCCCATCTCCGTAGCTCAGTGCTTCCTCCTCCCTGTTCTCTCGGTCATTCAGTTTTAGTTCCTAGTCTCTGTGGCTGCTCTCTCCTGACCGGCCCTCCAGTGCCCGGTCTGCTGATTCTGCTAGAGCGGGAGCAGAGAACAAATGTCCAGCCTGTGACTGTGTGCGCAGAGGGCAGGCTTACCGGAGAACTCCAGCGTGGCAAGTTTCACTCTTGATTTTTTTTCGAGCGTTTTGATCCATTTAGTCCCCAAATATACTTCCGCATCATCTGTTTGCCTTAGCATCTCATTATGGGTTAGGAAGCTGCTCTCAGACCTCTGTTGGGAGCTGAGAACATGTGCATCTGTGTAAGCCCAACCCGCGTGTGCATTGCTCAAGGCCCCCTGCCCTGATGGTCACATGATTCCTGGTGCTTACACCATGCCTCTTTCTGCAGACATTAGCTAGTTCTTTGAATGCCCTGGAGGACAGGTAGGAACTGTTATGATCCCTTTGCTGTGTGGGGGAACTCAGATGCTTTCTTAGTCTAGGTCATTGCAGCAGCCAGGGTGGTCAGGAAATAGTTTTCATGGGAGGCCAGCTTCCAGTCTGAGTCCCGATACCTCGGAACAGGTGTGTGGTTTTGCCGAGTGCTGTTGGGTTGGTGCCATTGGGTTTCTCCTCTTTGGGTGCTAGCATGTTCTGTAGCGCCGGGAATGATTCCTCCTGGGTCTAAGGGAAGCGAGATGCCTGGAACGTAGATATCCACTCTTCCGAGGTGTGCTTTTTGGGAGGTCTCTCACAGACCACCCCTTGGAGACCTTCATTTATAAAAGAATATTAGGCTGGATTGAGAGAGTGGTCAGACCCAGTGATCATGGTTATTATAATCTTGTACCCTCTACCCCATCCATTTAAGGCTTTTTTTTTTTTTTTTCCGGGTAGAAAAGTGGTGATGTTTTTCCTTGCACTTGGAATAAACCCTGATATGAGGATAGGATCAAAGCAGAGTTGAACAGAACCCTTCGGTTATTTTCTTTAGGGAATGCAGACATTTTGTCAAAGGGCTCTTGACCTCTGTGGAAGCTATGTGATAGAGGAGGCTGATGAATCAGTAGTCCCAAATCGGAATCTTTCTTCCCTTACTTAGTAGTGGGTACAGCTTGCATAAGATTCATCCTTTCTGACTTTGTTTCCTCCTCTGTAAAATGAGTCCAGTAGTACCCAGTGTTGAAAGCTGTTGTGAGAGTTACATAAACATTTAACACTGCACTGACTCACGATACGTCCTTAGCGGTTTATTCCCATCCTTCCTGTCTTTATTGAAATGGGAGGACAGACCTCTCTGTTCCATCAATAGACCTTATAGATGCTGCACAAAGGACAAATGCCCAATTAGTTCATGTCCGCAAATGATGTATGTTCCCCAAATGTATCTGACTTCTCTTTGTAATTAGTGGGACCCGTCTCAGATTCTGCTCACCGCCAGCAGTCAACTTAAGATGAGAGATGTGAACTCACTCATTATCCTAATAGGGCCATTTTTAGTGTATGAAAACTGAGACCCCGTCTTGCCTTGGGGCAAAAAGAAGTGAGTACCTTGGCTCCTGCATAAGAATGTGACATTTATACATTTGTGTTCCTCATTTGCAGGCTGGTGACCAGTTTCATAAGCAGTGATGAGGGAAGAGCAGGGCAAGGGAGGAAAGGCTGCTTGTGGGGACAGTCATTCTTTATCTTATTGACAGGACATCTCTTCTACTAATTCGTCATTCTTCCCTTATCATGTATTTATAGGAAAAGTTTTAGGACTTCAGAATTTTTAAATGACATATAAGCATATGGGTCACTACTCGTCAACAGACATAGCAACCTGTATTACCAGGACCCTGATCAAGACACAGAAGAGTATCATATTGCTTCCCCTTCGTCCCCCAAACAATCCTCCTTGTGCCCTTTCCAGTCACCACCCCTAGGGGAAACACAAACTTGATCATTTTAAATTTTATATAAAGAAAATCATACAGTGCAGACTTTCTGCATATGTGGTTTCCTTAACCGTACGTGAGTTTTTGCTGAAAGTTTGTTCACGTTTTTAGAATAGCTATAGCTCACTCATTAGCACTGCAAAATGGGATTCCGTTGTGTGAATCTATCACAGTGTATTTATCCCTCCTACTACTGATGCCCATTTGAGTAGTTTCCACTTAAGAAGCTCTTTCTTACTTTAAACAGGGCTGTAGGGCAATCCTTGTGCATGTCTTGGACTCTTGTATAAATGTGCTTTGGTTAGGCTCGGTGTATATCTCTGCGTGGGATTTTGGGCATGGAGTGAATGCCAGTGCTTAGCTTTCAAAGTCAGGGATGAATAGTCGTTCAAAGCCAGGTCTTTGGTTTTTAAAAGACAAGGTCTTATTTGGGGAACGATATGGAAGGGACCCCCAGACCAGGCTTGCCTCAGTAATCAACTGATCTTATGCCCAGAAATGGAATCCTCTTCCTCTACTTGTAGGTTATGTGCTGCTCACAAATGAAGTATTAATACCCAGCTTCTATCACCATGGTTAGTTGTCATTACCAGATGGTAATGCTTTCCTCTCATCCTGAACTCCTGAAGGCAGAACACTTTCCAGGAAGCTATAGACCTTTCTCTGGATGTGAAAACTTCAGCTTGTTCATTTTTATGGTACAATAAAAGCCCACTTTTTAAAATTGGCCAGCAGGGGATTAGGGTATCGGTAGAAAAATCCTATGTTTATACAGTTTCTTAGCTGTCCTTATTCAGCTTCTTCTGTTCTGGAAATACATTAGTAGGAGCTGTCACTTGTCTTAAATGTTTTAATGAATGATATTTAGTTGCCTCTGGCTTTTTTTTTTTTTTAAGCAAAGTACATGGATTTTTTTTTAAGTGCAGAGAGAGATGGGAAATAATAGATGTTCTGCCTTAACAAAAGCATTACCAAATGCCAGCTAACTGACCTCATTTCCCTGTTTCCAGCACAGTGAAATTTCATTATCATCATCATTTGCATTAACTAATTTTTATTACCTGTCCATAAAGTACTAAGGGGTTTATAGTAGGGTGCGATGAAATGAGACACGTGTTGGAATTGGAATCAGGTGCCCGGGAACAAGTTTGTCTGCCATTTACTGGTTCGGTACCTTTGGGGTAATCCCTTCGTGGCTTTCACCTCAGCTTCTTCTATTGTAAAAAGGAGGGTTTAGAGGGTTTAGATTCTATGATGTGTAAGAATCTTTCCAGCTTTATAAATTCTGTGGTTTGAATTTTAAGCAATTTGGGTATGTTGCATCTAACCAAATGTCCCTTTTAATGAAATATATGCTTAAAAAAGCCTTTATAGTTTGAGAAGATAAATGCCCACTTCTCTGAGATCAGGGACATTTTTAATGGACTTCTTAAAGTAAACAAGATGAGACTGCTTCTCCCGAGTGTATTAGGCCAGTAATGAGGACCCTCCTACTTCCTAGTGGTACTTTCCAGACTTGAGACTGCTCTTTCTTTTTTTAGCAAAGGGAGAAGTGGAGCAGAGAAGAGGAAAATCCTCTAGGCAACCGCATTGGCAAAACATTGAATTATTCTAACTTCAAATATCCAAATATTATCTTAGTTTTTATTTTTATTATTAATATTTATTACTATTTATTAAATATTAAAATTTATTTCAGAAAATATCCATTAAGGGCCAACTTATGTTAGGGAATTAGGATTTCAAAATTGGTTCCCAGAAACCCACATAGTCGATGAAAGTCTCTTGTGTCTAAAAAATACACTCAGTCTGGTATTTTTTAAAGGGATTTGATTGATCTATTTTGAGAGAGAGAGAGCATGTTTGGGGGCAGAGGGAGAGAGAGAATCTTCAGCAGACTCCATGTCCAGCGTGGAGCCCAGCGTGGGGTTCATCTCACAACCCTGAGATCACAACCTGAACAGAATTCAAGAGAAAGATGCTTAACTGACTGAGCCACCCAGGTGCCCACAATCTGACGTTTCATGTGATTTAACTTTTTTTTTTAAGATTTTATTTATTTACTTGACACAGAGAGAGAGATCACAAATAGGCAGAGAGGCAGGCAGAGAGAGAGGAGGAAGCAGGCTCCCTGTTGAGCAGAGAGCCCAATGTGGGCCTCGATCCCAGGACCCTGAGATCATGACCTGAGCCAAAGGCAGAGGCTTAACCCACTGAGCCACCCAGGCGCCCTCATGTGATTTAACTTTTTAAGATAAAAGGAAATGGAAAATAGTATATGTTCATTGTAGAAAACTTCAGACCTGATTTTTTTTAATCGTCTGTACCGATCATAAAATACAAGCGAGGACTTTAAAGAAAGATTATATGTTGATTTATTCTTTTATGCCTGCCTGTTTTCCCTGGAATATAATTATATGGAGAAGCTGGTAAGAATGATGTTTTTGCAGGAAAAAAGAGAGTACATAAAAATCAGCTTTGAAGTTTCTTTAACATAATACTTCGTGTTTAATTTTTAATTATAGCTGTATAAGAGATTATATCCAGTGTGTTGAGAATTGATGTTGCTTAATGGGAATGTATATTCTTCCCTAGTAGTATATGTATTATTCATAGAAGAAATGGTCTTTCATGAAAGGGCAGCTGGTCCTTTAAGATATAGGAACCTCCTGAGTTGGAGTAGCTGCTAACAGTGCTTTTGATTTGCTGCCCAAAGTGCACTTACAGGCTCATTTAACATGAATAGAAGGTGATCTGGGTGCCTTCCTGACCTCTTGGAACCTGAAGTATAGCCCTGGTCATTTAAGAGATTTGGGATGACTAGACAGCCAGTTAGCAACAGGTCATAGAGTGAGTATTGTAACCTTTATTCCCCTCCAGGGTCTACCTGGTGATACTCCCTTCCTTTTCCTGGGGCCGAGGGAGAGGGGGAATAGAGATCAGTTTATCACAAGAGATTATAAGCAATGGTTTTTACAAATCACTCTTCTATTGTCCTGTTTCCCCTTCACTTTTTCTTTCTTTCTCTCTCTTTCTTTCTTCTTTTTTAAGATTTTATCTATATTTTTGAGAGAGAAAGAGCACAAGAGAGATGGGGCAGAGGGAGAGGTCCGACTCGGGGCTCTATCCCAAGACCCTGGGGTCATGATCTGAGCCTAAGGCAGACACTTAGCTGACTGAGCCACCCAGGTGTCCCTTCTCTTCTGTATTTCTAATGTTTGTTCGTGCTTCCTTCTTCTCAGCCATTTGCTTATCCGACATCGACCACCACATCATCATTTAATGCCACACAAGGAAAAATCATATTATTACTGTACAGAAAGAGATTGAGATAGAGCAAACTAACTGATCCTGATGGTCGAGAGGAGTAGATAATAATAAATAAGAATAGTTACTCTGTGGGCTTTGCTACGTGTCAGGCACTGTATTTTTTTTCATTTCAACTTTATGACAAACCTTTGATTCAGGTATTATTGTAGCCACATTTAGATGAGGAAATCGAGGCTTGGATTCATTAAGGACTTGTGAAGAGACATGTAGCTGGCAGGTAATCACGCTAGGATTTGAATCGGGTTCTAAGCCCAAAGATTGTGTGGTGGGTATTGCACTTGAGAGGCTGAACCCATATTGAGAAATTTCTGTATGAAGTAAGATGACAGTCTTTGGCAGTTGGGGAAAAAAGCAGTGGTATTTTTCTCTGAAAATACCTCAGCATTTTCCTAGTGGTGTTGATTACTAGAAAAATGATAATGATGAGCAAAAATGGTGGAAGTTTTCTTGGGGACTGGGGGAGATCTGAGGAACCGAGGAACCATTTAAGATCTCTGTATGGGGTTGTTTGAAACTGGATATACTCTTGGAATTTAGCTATATTGGACTTGAGGTGTTCAAACAGACTTTGGTTGTCTGAGATTCGTGCCTCTGGGTGACCTCCCAATTTCCTCTCAAAGCTAATGTGTAAAGAGAGAGAGGGTCATAGACCTGCAGAAATTCCTGCCATGATCTTGTTAATGGGCTGATCTGTTATTGAGCTTGTTCTTCATTCTCAAGGGTTGTTTGGCCAATTCAGAATCCTTCATGGTTCCATACAAGTTTTAGGATTGTTTTTCTATTTCTGCAAATTATGCAGTTGGGATTTTCATGGGAGTTATACTGAATCTGTAGATCAGTGTAGGTAGTGTGAACATTTTAACAATATTAAACCTTTCAGTCTATGCACAGGGGATGTGTTTCCATTTTAACTTCAAAACATATTACAAAGCATAGGAATCAAACCTGTAAGGTATTAGCATTAATGACAGACACAGACCAATGGAATCAAATAGAGCTCAGAGGTAAAAACACAGTCAAATGATCTTTGACAAAGTTATCAAGACTACATAATGGGGTAAGAAGAATTTCTTCAACAAATGATGCTGGAAAAACAGATTTTCTTAAGCAGAGAGGTTTGAATCCTTGTCTTATATCACACACAAAAATCAATTCAAGGTGAATTAAAGACTTAAAAATTAAGTAAGACCTGAAATTGTAAAACTTCTAGAAGAAAATATGGGAGGTAGGGGGAAAGCTTCATAATGTTGGTCTTGGCAGTCATTTCTTGGATATGACATGAAAAACACAGGCAGTAAGATGAAAAATAGGTAAGTAGAGCTAAATTAAACTAAAAAGCTTTTGCATAGTAAAGGAGGCAATCGATAGTGATAAGGCTGGTCACAGAATGGGAAAAAAATATTTGTAAGTCATCTGATGAGGGGTCAATATCCAAAATACGTAAGGAACTCCAGTAACTCTGTGGTGAAAACTAAATAACCTATCTTAAAAATGAGCTAAGGACTTGAATAGACACTTCTCTAAAGAAGACATACAAGTGGTTTCAACAGGTTTATGAAAGATGTTCAACACAGCTCATCATCAGGGAAGTGCAGATCACAATGAGATATTACCTCATAACTGTTAGGATGCTCATTATCATGAAAAAAAATAATGAGTGTTGGCAAGGCTGTGGAGAAATTAGAACCCTAGGACACTATTGGGGATGTGAATGGTGTAGCTGTTATGGAAAGCATGAAGTTTTCTCAAAAATTTTAACGTAGAACTGCTGTATGGTTCAACAGTCCCATTTCTGGGTATTTACCTCCCCAACCCCCCAATTACAAAACAGGATCTAAAGGAGATATTTGCATCCCCATTTCATTGTGACATTATTAGTAATAGCTAAGATGTGAGAACAATCTAAATGCCCACCAATAAATGAATGGATGAAGAAAAAAATAAACATATTCAGCCTTACAAAAAGAAGAAAATCCAGTCAGACCCTACAACATGGATGAATGCTGAGGACCTTATGTTAAATGGCATGACATAAATCACCACAGAAAGACATATAGTACATGATCCCACTTATATGAGGTCTCCAAAGTAGTAAAACAGAGAAGCAGAAAGTAGAATGGCTGTTGCCAAAGACTGGAGGGAGAAAGGAAGGGGAAGCTGCTTTTTAATGGGTATAGAGTTTCAGTCCTACAAGATGAAAATGTTCTAGAGCTTTGCTGTGCAACAAGGTGTGTATAATTAGCGATACTGTGCTGTACTCTTAAATCTTTATTCAGAAGGCAGATTTCACGTCAAGTGTTCTTTTAGCACACACACAAGCACACATTGAGAATAAAAGTACAAATTGAGACTATGAGAAGGGTAAAGTGTAGATGAGACAGTGAGCATGAGATTAGATACATTTGAACTGGCCAAGTCCAAGCCTGCAATTGAGGAAGAAGAGCAGTTGGATTATATTCAGGAGGCAATCATGTGCGCAGGCAGCCTCTCTTCATTTAAAACCACCCCCTGCACATTCATGGAGCTTTATATTGCCCTGGAAGGCAGGATGTACAGGGGCTAACAGCATGTGGTTTGATACCAGACAGACCTGGGTTTGAGTCTTGGCTCCTCTGCTTATGAATTGAAAATTTTCTTTGCTTTTCGAAATTTTTTACATTTATTTTAATTCCAACTGAGTTAACACACAGTATTGTTCTACTGAAAAGATTAAATTGGAAAGACTAAATGAGATAATTTATGTAACAATCTCAAATGAAATTGATGATGCCTATTTGTTAATGCGAGGACATGAGGGTGGAGGGATTGGATTCAAGGAGTTGTGTGCATGAGGGTGGAGGGATTGGATTCAAGGAGTTGTGTGCAAGTTCCTGAAATTTCAGGCAATACTATTCTATGAGGAGGTGGGCTTCCTTGGGACCCAATGTCAGTATCAGTATTTTTTTATGTAGATATACCCCTGATTTTACCCCCAAAATATCAACTTTTAGTTAAATTCAGAGACCTAACGATCACACGTACAAAACACATAGCTGAAAAGTCAGTGGTCGCATACTGTTAAGAAAAAAACCCCTGAACTTTGAAAAAACAAAATTCTGTTAGCCATTCATCTACGGGAAGTGATTGAAATCTTTCCTTCTCTGTTGATCTTTCCCTCATCTGTTGATGAGATCTGTCCCTGTGTCATTTTTCAACCACCTAGGTTCTGTGCAGACGCAGGAAGAACCAATCTTGAGGGGATGGGCAGTGTCCTCATTTGCTTATTTTCCATTGTTGTTTCCTAGACTTGCTCTTCCCCAAAGGTCGACGTGACCTCTAGAGTATTAGCTCCCCACATGGAGGTTCTCCTTTTTCTCTTGAGCTGCCAAATGATCTGAGTGTGGTTGCCCTAGGATTTTGCAGTCCTCTAAATTGGTAATATTGGTTTCAGGGGGATAAGTGATACAGGGTTTCTGTCTTAAATGACCGAGTGGCAACCTCCCTGTGCCAGGAATGGTCAAAGTCATTGCTCTTTTGGTGATTCTAAGGTAATGGATAGTACATATAGTACCCTGACTGAGGGTCCAAGGAAATGTTTGTTAAACATTAAACCCTGCAAGGCATTTGGCAGGGTTTTCCACACGGGTTTTTATGACACCATGGAGGGAGAAGACAGACTGCTGGGCCAACTAAGTAGTTCGTATGTGGTTTAAATTTGAGAGTGGATCC
The DNA here is from genome assembly GCA_004023965.1 of Spilogale gracilis. Classification (NCBI taxonomy): domain Eukaryota; kingdom Metazoa; phylum Chordata; class Mammalia; order Carnivora; family Mephitidae; genus Spilogale; species Spilogale gracilis. The sequence continues at coordinate 72,596 of PITA01000407.1, read as the reverse complement.
TTTTTTTTTTTTTACTTTATTTTTTCAGTGTTCTAAGATTCATTGTTTATGCCCCACACCCAGTGCTCCATGCAATACGTGCCCTCAGTACCCACCACCAGGCTCACCCACCCCCCCACCCCCTCCCTTCCAAAACCCTCGGTTTGTTTCTGAGTCCAAAGTCTCTCATGTTTCATCTCCCTCCCTGATTTACCCCAATTCACATTTCTTTTCCTTCTCCTACTGTCTTCCATGTTACTCCTTATGCTTTGCAAGTAAGTGTGAAACCATATGATAATTGACTTTCTCTGCTTGACTTATTTCACTCAGCATAATCTTCTCCAATCCAGTCCGTGTTGCTACAAAAGTTGGATGTTCATCCTTTCTGATGGATGCGTAATATTCCATTGTATGTATAGAATATACCTTCTTAATCCATTCATCTGTTGAAGGGCACCTTGGCTCTTTCCACAGTTTGGCAATTGTGGCCATTGCTGTAGTGAACATTGGGGTACATATGACCCATCTTTTCACTACATCTGTATCTTTGGCTTAAATACCCAATAGTGCCATTGCAGGGTCATAGGGGAACACTATTTTTAATATTTTAAGGAATCTCCACACTTCCTAGTGGTTTTCCTAAGTGACTTTCCTAAGTGGCTGCACCAATTTTCTAAGAGGGTTCCCCTTTCTCCACAGCTTCTCCAGCACTTGTTATTTCCTGTCCCGTTAATTTTGGCCATTTTGACTGGTATAAGGTGGTATCTCAATGTGGTTTTGATTTGAATTTCCCTGATAGATAATGATGACGAACATTTTTTCATGTGTCTGTTAGCTGTTTGTATGTCTTCTATGGAGAGGTGTCTGTTCATGTCTCCTGCCCATTGTTCGATGTGATCATCTTTTTTTTTGGTAGTTGAGTTTGAGGAGTTCTTTATGGATCTTAGATATCAGCCCTTTGTCTGCAGTGTCATTTGAGAATATCTTCTCCCATTCCGTGGGTTGCCTCTGTGTTTTGTTGACTGTTTCCTTTGCTGTGCAGAAGCTTTTTATTTTGATGAAGTTTCAAAAGTTTATTTTCGCTTTTGTTTCCTTTGCCTTTGGAGACGTATCTTGAAAGAAGTTGCTGTGGCCAATGTCAGAGGTTACTGCCTATGTTCTCCTCTAGGATTTTGATAGATTCCTGCCTCACATTGAGGTCTTTCATCCATTTCGAGTTTATCTTTGTGTGTGGTGTAAGAGAATAGCCGAGTTTCATTCTTCTATATGTAGCTGTCCAATTTTCCCAGCACCACTTATTAAAGAGATTGTCTTTTTTCCACTGGATATTTTTTCCTGCTTTGTCAAAGATTATTTGACCATAGAGTTTTGGGTCCATATCTGGACTCTCTACTCTGTTCCATTGGTCTATTTGTCTTTTTTTGTGCCAGTACCATATTGTCTTGGTGATCACAGTTTTGTAATAAAGCTTGAAATCAGGCAGCGTGATGCCCCCAGCTTTATTTTTCTTTTTCAACATTTTGTTAGCAATTTGGGGTCTTTTCTGGTCCCATATAAATTTTAGGATTGTTTGTTTCAGCACTTTGAAAAATGTTGGTGGAATTTTGATAGCAATGGCATTGAAAATGTAGATGGTTCCCGGCATTGTACATTAACAGTGTACAATGTTTATTCTTCCAATCCATGATCATGGAATGCTCTTCCATCTTTTTGTGTCTTCTTCAATTTCTTTCATGAGTGTTTTGTAGTTTCTGGAGTACAGATCCTTTACTTCTTTGGTTAGGTTTATTCCAAGGTATCTTATGGGTTTTGGCGCTATAGTAAATGGAATTGATTCTCTGATTTCCCTTTCTATATTTTCATTGTTAGTGTATAAGAACACTACTGATTTCTGTACATTGATTTTATATCTTGCCACATTACTGAATTGTTGTATGAGTTCTAGTAGTTCTAGGGGCGGAGTCTTTTGGGTTTTCTGTATAAAGTATCATGTCATCTGCAAAGAGAGAGAGTTTGACTTCTTCTTTGCCAATTTGAATACCTTTGTTGTTGTTGTTGCTGTTGTTGTTGTTGTCTGGTTGCTGTTGCTAGGACTTCTAACACTATGTTGAATAATAGTGGTGAGAGTGGGCATCCTTGCCTTGTTCCTGATCTCATTGGGAAGTCTGTCAATTTTTCTCCACTGAGAATGATATCTGCTGTGATTTTTTCATAGATATATTTTATGAGGTTGAGGAATGTTTCTTCTATCCATATATTTGGAAGAGTTTTAATCAGGAATAGATGCTGTATTTTGTCAAATGCTTTTTCTGCATCAATTGAGAAGACTATGTGGTTCTTCTCTCTTCTCTTATTGGTTTGTTCTATTACATCGATTGATTTGTGAATCTTGAACCATGCTTACATCCCAGGGAAAAATCCCACCTGGTCGTGGTGAGTAATCTTTTTAATGTACTCTTGGATCCTATTAGCTGGGATCTTGTTATGAATCTTGGCATCTGTATTCATCAGGGATAGTGGTTAAGAGTGGGATTGAGTCTTGGTTTGCTGGGGTAAGGCCCTAACATCAGCGAGGTCATTTTGGGCCTGTGGTTTTCTTTTTAACACATGCAAAAGAATGAAGTTGGGCCCTTCCCTTGTACCATGTACAGAAATGAACTAACATGGATCTAATCTGTAAATGTAAGGGCTAAAGCAATAAAACCCTGTGGGAAAAAACAGAGGCGTATGTCTTTTTGATCTTGGATTAGGCAGTGAGTCTTAAACATGACAACAAAAGCACAAGTGACAAAGGGGAAAACAGATAAATTGGACTTCATAAAAATTTATGTGTATTAAAGAATACCATCAGGAACAAGAAAATGTATTCCATATAATAGTAGTAAATATTTACAAACCATGTATCTGAGAAAGAGTTCATATCCAGAATAAATTTAAAAAACTCTTATAACTCAACCCATTAAAAAAAGACAATGCAACAAAAAATGAGGCAAAGATTTAAGTAGACATTACTCCTAAGAAGATAGACAAATGGCCAATAAGCCCATAAAAGATACTCAACCACATTAGTCATTAGGTGGCTACAAATAAAAGTCACAATGAAATACCATTTCATAGCAACTAGGATGGCTGTAATCAGAAAGACAAATAAGAATCCATGCTAACAAGTGTATAAGGAAATTGGAACCCTCACCCATTGCCAGTGGGAATGCAATATGGTTCAGCTGATGTGGAAAACAATTTGGCATTTCTTCAAAAAGTTAAGCATAGAGTTAAATATGACCCAGACATTCTACTTTTATGTATATATTCAAGAGAATTGAAAACATCTGTCTGCACAATAACTTACTTATGAAGGTTTATAGCAGCCTTGTTCATGATACTCAAAAAATGGAACAAGTACATCCAAGTATACTCAAAAAATGGAACATCCAAGTTTGATTGATGAACGAACAAACAAAATATGCTCTCTTCATACAATATACTATTTTATTGCCATAAAAATGAAGGAAGTATTGATGTGTGTTACATGTATGAATCTTAAAAACATTATGTATGCTAAGTAGAGGAAAGCAGATACGAAAGTTTCATTGTATGATCTGTGTAGATGGGATGTCCATAATAGACAAATCCATAGATACAGAAGGTAAATCAGTGGTTACCAAAGGATGGAGGGAGGAGGGGTTGGGATTGCTAATGAGAATAGTTTCTTTTTGGCAGGATAAAAATTTTCTGGAATTAGATAGTGATGATTGCACAACTTCTTGAATACATTAAAAAAAATCAGTGTACAATATAAAGATTGATTTATTTTAGAAATACAAAGAGAGAGAGAGAGATGGAGGGGCAGAGGGAAAGAGAGAAGCTCAGGCAGACTCCCTGCTGAACGCAAAGCCCAATGCTGGACTCGAACCTAGGACCCAGAGATCATGAGCTGAGCAAAAATCAAGAGTCAGACACTTAACCAACCAAGCCACTCAGGCAGCCCTAAAAATCAGTGAATAATTTCATGGAGTAAGTTTTATGGTATGCAAGTCATATACCAATAAAAAAAGACAAATTTATCATAATTATAGGTTATGTGAAACTAGCAAAGGGAAGATTTGCACTGGGCAAAGGCAGATAAGTCAGTACTCGGATGAACCTTGATGGATTGGACAGCTGGACGGTGAAATTTAGTAGGAATAAACAGAGAATCCTAAAACTGCCTTCAAGAAAAACAACTAATAACAGCACTATAAAAATAATTCCAGGCTTTAGTTCAGAGGGAGCCTGATGTGAGTCAACAGAATGCCACATCTTTTTAAAAGGCTAATGTAACATTTGCAGCATTAATGCACATATGGTTACTCCAATGAGGAATGAACATTGCTTTTTTTTGACAGTTGCTCAAATGGCACTCAGACTTTGGAGGTCAGTTCTGGTTGCCATGTTTCGGGAAGCATCCAGTTCAGTGGGTGATTCTAGTCCAAATACATGCTCTCTTTGGCTTTTGCAAAGTTTGTTTTCTCATTTGAAGGAATTTTGGTAAGACATGCCTCTGCCTTCGCTACCAGCCCTATGACTCCCTCATTGCCTAGAGCAGAGCCAAGATCACACGCAGGTATCCTACCCCTCTTGCCCCTCACTAACATTTGAGTTTAGCCCCCCTCTCTACCCAGTCTCAAAAACAAAGACATGTAAAAGAAATGGCAAAGGGGTCCCAGGACATGTTGAGAGGATAAGGAACAATTGAATGAACTAGTTATGTTTGATCAGAAAAAGACCATGGGAGCAGACCTCAAATATTTGAAGAGCTTTCATGCAGATGGGGGAGAAGACAAATGAGTACACCCAGGGATTAATGGCGTGGAGCTTCAGAGGAGATGCTTTGATTCGATCTAGGGAGCAGTCCTACTGAGCTGTCTGTGGGTGGGTGGTTTTTATCCAAAGATGGACTGTAGGTTGAGCTTCATTGGCAGAAGCTGATGACTGTTTGGATGGAATTTATGATCAGATGGATATCTGGTATCAATGAGTTTGGTCATCTCTTCTATTTTTAGGACTTCATCACCATGCTGTCTGTCTGTCCAGCTACTCTGCCAGTCCTTCTGTTAGACATTCCATCAGGGACTGGAAACATGACTGTCTTATGGATCTTGTCCTTTAGGAAGCTCATAGTGTAAGGAGAAGAGTAAGAATACCAACACCATGCATTATTTTGAGGATTAAGGGACATAATGCCCGTAATGTGTGTGTCTCACACTTCATGGATACTCAGTGTTAGTGAACTTTTAAGTTAGAGAAGACAGAGAAGCTAAGTAAATATAGGAAGTGTGACGTATATGTATATAGCACATGAACAGAGCGCTCTTCTTCAGTTACTGATGGGCCCTCCATCTAGAGCATTGTCAGATGGTAATGGTTAGCTTCTCTGATGCAGATGAGTTGCAAAGATGGTCAGCTTAACTATGTGTAAATCATCAGTCTGTAACTTGCTGGGGACTTTGTTTGGTGGTGCATTGTACTGATGACAGTGGTGGTGACTGAGGGGTGTGGTATGTGTGTTGTATTTACAAGTGTGTACATTCATGCTTCTGTAAGGAAGGCTAAACTAATATATGAGCAACTAATACTTTTGGTGTCAGAAATGAAGCGGAGACCCTATTTGTATTAAACAACATAAAAGTCTCCCTCAACCACTGACGGATAACACCCTAGGAAAGAGGACCATTTTCAGTAACTTCTCATTTTTATTTAGGGTCTGATTTAAAGCCGTTTGCTAAGTCTTGGTGGAGTTTGTAGGGTTATGGAAGAACTCCAGAGGGACCAGTGTGTGGATGGTTCTGGGATGGGGCCTTGGGCTGAGAAAAAGACAGAATGAGCCTTCCTGCACCTACTATTTGTGAATCGTGAGTGTGTGTGTGTGGGGGGGAGGTACCAGTGCCTCAGACACATATCCTGAGGACATCAGATAAGGCTCCCTGTGTTTTGTGAGCTGGACTCCGAGAATCAAGGCGTACTTGTATTGTACTGGCTGATTTTATTTGTCTCAATCATTTTCATGGTATGATGCATCTCTCTCTCTCTCTCTCTCTCTCTCTCTCTCTCTCTCTCATTCTCTCTGCCTCTCCTTTCCATCATAGCTCGGGATCAAAGAGTAACACATTAGCCAAAGGATAACAAACAGCTTTAACTTCCCTCCATAGGTGCTTTTGTGATTGGAAGGGTCACATCTGTCTGCATTTAGAAATAATTTAGAGACTCTCATGGGACCTTCAAGGACCGTCAGTGGTATGAGTTTTCCACTGAGCACGAAGACTTTTGGCATCAGACAAATCACAGAGATGGGGAAGCCCCATGCTTCCACACTGATGAGATGAAGCCATGGGCTGCTGGGTCACCTCTTCTGCTTTTGAGGAGAAGAGCTGGCTGTGGCTAGTTACATAAACCAAGAAAAATCACCAGTGTTCCCTTCTTCTTGCTCACTGTCCTTGTGTCTTCCCAGCGCCCTTCCCATGGAGTGCAGGTGAGTGCAGTGGGGGAAGGGAGAAGAAACACACGCAGTAACTGACTGTGGACCATGTGAAGTGCTTCCTGCCATTGAGAATTACTGTTTTCTAAACCTTAATGGAAGCATTTTGATGTTTTTAGTACCCTCTTTGTTGAGGAAGGAAGGAAGAAGAGAAGGAAGGGAAGAAAAAAGGAGAGAGGGCAGAAGAACTCCACACATGTTTGTATCTATTTATATGAGCTTATGAGCTTGGAGAAGGTCGTGCAAAGGTATATTTTGAACTTTAATATTGGCTACTTCCAGGAGCGAGCTTGCAAGGCAGGAGGCAGAAGTTTTGGAGGGTTTGACATCTTTGAATAAGCATGTTATATTTTAAAATAAAATGTCTAATTATGAAAAAAATAAAATGTTAAAAATAATTTTTAAAGTAGCATAATATCAGTAGAGTGTAGGATCCCCACTTCCTCCCCCTCTCCAAAAAATTAAAGCAGCATCTCTTGGTTTGTTGATGACTCCAAAAAACATGGCTTTTCCCCTTGAGACTGTCCTGCCTTCTTGATCATCCCGATGGGGACACTGGCCACATTCAGCCCGGCATCTGATCAACACAGAGTCAATGTTGCAGCTGCTCTAGCTTTGCTGTATCCTGGCTTGCTGGCCTGATTCCCAAGCTCAATGGAACTGCCTCCGTTTCCTCCCTTGAGAAGTGGGAAGCATCAAGAAAGGGTGGCTGGTCCCTTAGGAGTGACTCTCGCTCATCTCTGGCAGTAAAACTTTGTCTTGTCCTATGGTGGTGACAGGCACGTGGGTGTCCCCGTGTGCAGCAGGTAGTACAGCCTTCCATCCTCTTCAGGGACTTCAGTAGATTTCCGGTCCAATTCTGTCACCTTCAAGGGTTTCAGATATATTTTCAACATCCAAGCCTTCGGGCTGGTACTAAATGACAACTCGGAGGCACGTGAGCTACGTGAGCTGGGTTCCTCACTACTCTTACCTGTGTTGAAGCCAGAAAAAGATTAGATGATAATAATACCTTAAAGGTATCCAGCTTCTTTAATCCAAAGCTCTTTGCGAACAGCTCAGGAAACCCCAGGACCAGGAGCCCACCTTAGCAGGTGCTGAAATGCATCCCTGCCCTTGAAAGAAGCCACCTCCAGGGTCCACAAGCCACCCTCAAAGAGACCTTACTTCCAAACCTCACTTGGCGAGGTGAAAATGAAGCCTGATCTAACAGCAGCAGCGGGGATGCATGTTGAAGGCAAAAATGTAATTACCAGAGTAGGAGCTGGCATGGCAAGTGGGGATTAACACTCCCCAGCTCCTACAAGCACCTCGGGCTCTCTGAATGGCTTCAGCAAGATTTGGAGCTTTATGCCTCCATCTGAAATTTGGCTCTGTATGACACACAGTGGAGGGACTCGCTGACTACAGGCCATTGATTCACTTCCACCCAGGGAAGGGATTTACTAGCATTTCTTGGGAAACCTAGGCAGCCTGAAGATGGAGGGGGAGATGGGAGAGTGCCACAGAGCACGAAGGTTGTCAAAGAGGCCACGGTCACCTGCAAATAATAAATAATGTCTGGGCTCCTGCTGAATGGGCAGAATTCCGTACGTGGCTTGCTGAGCACACTGTTGAGGATCGCTGACTCTTCAGGGTCAGCCTCGCAGGTGCTGTTCCCCATCCTGGATCCCAAGAACATCACAGAAAGAGACATTCCTCTTTTTGGCAAGGCTCTAATGAAACCAGTCAGGAGTCTGAAATCCAGGTTTTCTCTTTGCCCTGGTCGGGAAACCTCATGACTTCATGCGAGTCACTGTCTCTCTTGGTGCCTGATTCTTCATCTGTGGCATGGAGAGGTTGGACCAAATCAGGATCTTGACAAATTAAGTTTCACAGAGTCTTGGAGATTTCATTAACATGCCTCAGCTGCCAACAACAGGGTGGGGAAGATGGGGAGATGGAGCCCTGGGCCCATTATCCCTGCTGTGGTGAGAAGCATTCTTCTTTTATCTTTGTTGACATAGTAAGCATCTCTTTAGGGTTTCTTTTGAAGAAAGAATTTTCCTGTAAAAAAAAAAAAGTTTGATAATAGATGCTATTTTCTGGTTCTCTTTAGTTGTAATAGTCTGCACCCCACAAATAGCTTTGGCAGTTCTACAAACAAAACACCCAGAGTGTGCATATTGGTTACCCTTGAAGGTACTCAACAATTTATGGTAGCAAAATAAAAAACACTATTTTTCCATTAAAAGCTATTTATCGATCATAGAAAAATTAGAAGAAACACACAAAAAAAAGCGTAGAAAAGAAATCTAAAATCATAAAACTACTCCTGTGAACATGTAAACATGAGTCACATCTTCTGCTCATTTTCTGTTTTTATAAAGTTTCTTCGTTGAAAACGGAGCTGATACATTATATAGTTTTAAAAAGTTAAAATTATTTGACCATATAATGTTTGACTGTCATGACTGGCAATGGTTTAAATGTTCTTGGAAACACGATGGTTCACAGCGTTTAGTGAAGATTCTATCATACTGTCCACGTTGTCACTTATCCATTGCTTCTTTAAGTACTGATCTAGATGGGTCTTAGTGTCTGCGAGTCAAATTGCAATGGGAACATTTGGGGAATGATTTCTTTTCTAGATACAGCATAGTTAAGTATACTATGTTTGAAGTACATATATGACATATTTTATGAAGTGTCATGGTATGAAACAAGGAACAATGGCTATCTTATCAAGGTGAAGGATATCTCTTTCCCTAGGCATGAGTAGTCATTAGAGATCTTCATTACATGTCCCACAAACACCTCAAGGCTGACATATGCAAATGCAAACGTGGCATCTAATATGTCCACACTGTTTCTGGTCTCTTTTACTGCAATCACCACTGGCCGAAGTGTCCAAACAAGAAGCATCATGCTTAATTAATTTTCTCCTCTCTGAATCCCCAATCATTGACGATTATGAACTGTACCTCCTAAACAACCATCAGATCTATCAAATACTCTCCATTGCTACCAGCATTATATTATTCCAAGCTATCATCATATCACACTGGGTTACAGCAAAGTACACTTGAAGTCTAATAGTTGATGGTGTTGTTGGTTTATTTCTTTCTTTAGTTTCAGGGTGATCGTTGTTTTTTTCCTTTCTTGAAAATTTGTATTCATGTCTACAACTCGTTGATATAAAAAGAAAGCTGGGGGCACCTGGGTGGCTCAGTTGTCAAGGGTCTGCCTTTGGCTCAGGTCATGATCCTGGAGACCCGGGATCGAGCCCCGCATTGGGCTCCCTGCTCGGCGGGAAGCCTGCTTCTCCCTCTCTCACTCCTCCTGCTTGTGTTCCCTCTCTAGCTATATTTCTCTCTGTCAAATAAATAAATAAAATCTGTAAAAAATAATAAAGAGAAAGCTGAATGTGGAGAAAAGAACTGCTTGAATGGATCCCTGAGGCTACGGAGAAGGTACTGTTAGCGATAGGAGGAAAAAGGAAAATCGGAGGGGGAGGTCTCTGCCGGGTCAGTGGGAGGAAATGGTCTCTCTGCTGTGACAAAAGACCAGGGCACGTGACAGCCTCAATAATACAGAAAGGTCCTTGCTTCAGTCCATAATTATTGACTTTGAGAAGATAGGCCCTTTCGGAGGAACATGCAATTAGCCGTGTAGATCCCTTCAAGGAGCATGGTGAGGGGCTTCATAAGACCCACACGAACAGTATAACAACCCGGTTGCCAGTGTTGACATTGTCGCTAGCTAACCCCGTGAACTTGTGGCAAAACTGTTACTTCCTCGAATAATGAAGGGTTCCATTAGGTCAGTCATTTCCCATGAAGGACAGCAGCCCACCTGGGAGCCACTGAGAGACTAAATGGTGTCTATGCGGTGCTTAACAGTTTTTATTAGGAACCTGACAGAAATTGTGCCTTTGCTATTGAACCAACAGAGAAGGGAGAAACTCACTTTCATCCCATGCCTCCTCTGGGCCAACCATTGTGTGAACCACTCTTTATCACAACCACCTGTCACAACCAAAGTGGGAGGCGGGGAACTTGCAAATGTGCTTTACTGTCCTGGCTGCATTTTATAGGCGAGGATTCTGAGATTCAGGTCAGTTGAGTAGGCTGTCCAGGCTCATATGGCTAGCGAAGTGGCAAAGTGGGATTTAAATTCATACTGCCTGGTTTCAAAAACCATGATCTTGTCACTGGACCTTATGGCCCTAATCAAACATACCTTTGAATAAAAGGGGAAACAATAAATTGTCACCCAATAAAATAAATTTGGTAAACAGGAAGAAAAATGAACAAGGCTCCCAGTCAGATAAAAGAAAAAAAAAGATGCCTTACAGATCTGGGACTATGTCCTCTCTAAGTTCTGCTTCAACATATACAACCAAATGCTTTTGCTTCATTGTCAAGGAGTATGAGAAATCTTTTAGTCCAATCACTTTGTCATATAGATAAGAAACGAAGGTCCAGAAGAAGGTAACAGACTTGCTCAGTATCATTTAGATGGTTAGGAGCAGAAATGAAGTAGGAACCAAAGTGATCTGCAAGCAAATGAGACAAGTATTAGCAACACCTAAGGCAGTGCCTGGCACAGGTTAGTACCCTTCTGGGGCTGATCTTCTGCTTACCCTCCACGATTCTGTCCCTCGCTTGCATTTGTTCCTTTGTCCACTCAGCACTCACTCGCCTGTGCCCAAGCCATGTTTCCAAGAGGCTCTTCGTCCAGTTAGAAGCTCATAATGTTTTATGCCAGTGGTCTTCCATTCACACCCTCGATCATAAAGAGTGGGGTTTAGAAGGAAATAGGAGAATAAATAGAGAAAATGAATTCATATGCTCAATTTTTGAGGGTGTTGGCATTGAATGAGAGTAAAAAAAAGGCAGTGAGAAAAGCCAAAATCCTGGTTAAACTCTTGGTTGTTTTTTTTTTTTTTTTTTTTTTTTGAGGAGATGGAGGTGAGAATG